>VZSZ01012206.1:0-38611 GCA_013398815.1 Ibidorhyncha struthersii | reverse complement strand
CAACCCCCCCCCCCCCCCCCCCCGACTGCAAATATTAAGAAAGCTTTTCAGAACAAGTCACTGCTACTCATTTTTATCACTTCTTTCCCAGACTCTTGAGAGAAAGAGTAAGTTCTGAAGTGCAGGAGGTGCTCAAAGGAACATGAGAACAAAATGAGGGGACATCTCTCCTTCCACCTGTCCCAACCATTCCCCTTACACATATCCAATCTGAGAACCTTACAGCTGGTGATGGTAAAATATAGTTTTTATCTGGCTCTTAAGTAAGATATGTATCAGATGCTCACAGCACAACAGAAAAAAAGGACTGGGGTGGGAGGAGAAGGACAAGTAGTACACATAGACACACTATCAGGAAGAACTGATACAGAAATTCTGGTAGAGCTAAGTAGAAACCTGCACACTTACGTACTTACAGGTTTGAACTATTTCCTAGATTGCACACAAATGAAATGCAAGCTAATGTGGATCACGGAACACTAGTATACTACAGTAAGAACACCACTCAAAAGTGGATTGTGGCATTTTAGTCTGTACATTAACAGTTGTCACTAACTGAAGTGACAAAAGACCTGAAAACATTTGGTTAAACAAGACTAACTGAAGATTTAAAACAATACCCAGAATATTGCATATTATGAAAGAAAAGACAGTGTCTAATGACAAAAATTAAATTATCCCCATTGTTTTTCCCATCTTCAGTATAGGTACAGACCTATGGTTCCAACTGTACCTGAGTGCTTCTGATCTGTTTCCTTCCCTCCAGCGGATTGTTCCTAACACTACCCTTGAACAAGAGTAACGTGCTTTCTACTCCAGGGTAGAAAACTAAGATATTGGCAATAAAAATGTTATGTGGTCAGATCAGAAGCAAATCCAGCTCATACTATAGCTGCATGATTGCTACAACCCGTGTAAAGAAAGAGACAGAAGCTTCCAGATGACATAGATGACTAGGAGAGGCTGGGAAAGAGCAAACAGGATCACACTTTTGCACCTGCCAGTAGATTGGCTTCAGCACAACATGAAACTGCGTGAAAGAGCTTAGTAATAAATCAGAAAGAGATAAAAGGGATACTACATGCAGAAAGCAGCATGGAAAAAAAATCCCATTGTTTGTAGGATCAAGAGGCAAAAGACTGCCTAAAAGATCAGTTCTCTTCCCCCACAGGTGTAGCTCGGGCAGAAATATTTTACTGAAATAAAGAAAAAAGATATGGTTGACAAACAAAGTAGTAATTCTGAAAGCAGGAGACAATTTTTCATAGGAAATGGCATATTACTGCAAAACCTAGTAAGTGTGAATTGAACCTATTTTTACATTGAGAATAAAATTCAGAAAATTCAGAGCAAGTTGTCTATAGATAAATCACTTTTTATGGATTACAGTGAGATGGAGCACATGAGGAATTATATTTTTACTTTTCAGGTTAGCATTCATGTATATATGTTGACTGCAAAACTTCATGGTTTAAATAAAATACACAAGCATGACAGTTTTACACACCCTCCCTCATATAATAAAAGACAACAAACCTGGCTAAGGATCCTTCCAGACTGGTCTCCCATTTCTTGTACGAGGTCAAAAATTTGGAAATTCCAATTGTTCATCTTCTCCATTAGTGAATCGTGGTCTAATAACATTGTTTCTAATGTAGGACTCTGCTCCACCTACACGAGAGTAAGATACTTTATCATCTCTAAAATAACAACGAAAACTAATTTGTCAGTTGTATTGGCAGAAAAAGCCATGAAAATGAGAAATCATTATTGAACTTATTGAATGGTACAAATAGGACAGTTAAGGGCTTAACATTTCATCTTTTGGGGCAGCAGATTCCAGGGCTTTCTGAGATGGTGCTAAATTTCCATTCTTTTTTTCTTTTTTTTTTTTTTTTTTTAAACAAGATGAGTAAATAAAACAAAAACATGCATGGGCTAACAAAACATTTACTGAGCTTTAACAGTTCATTAATTGAACAAGCTTTAAAAAAATTGATGTATAAACCCAAAAAGTTAGTAAAGCTTAAACCATTAGTCTCCCTGCACTTCCAACATACCGCACTGTACAAATATTCATTTGTAGGTCTCTCTGAAACTGCAATATCTTTCATAAGCTTCCAAGAAAAAAATACTAGTCAATCAGTGTTTGAGCATAGTGTTAACACTAAATCTACAGAAATTAATTTTGATCAACATAAAATTAATACAACCACCACCTTTCTTGTCATTTGCTAGTGAAATTTATGCAAGCTGGAAATACATAATTGTTAAATGAAAATTTGAATTCCAGTGATGCACCATTTCCCTTCAGAAATTACAATTCTTAGCAATTCAAAGACCTCTTTACAGTGTGTTAGAAATGATAAAGAAATACTGTATTGCTAAAAGTTATTGCAAGTTTTTTTTGCAATTACATGCTTACAAGCAGATTATTTTGTGTTTGATCAATCATTTCCTTCCTTTCATCTTTTTTCTTCTCTGTATGGTGGAAAGATTCTTTTGAAACACTAGCACTTCCAAGGTCACCTTAAAGAAAATACATACATAAATACTATGTCAACAATTTATTTGTAAATTATTACTGTCTAATAATAGATTATTCATAGAAATATAAGTTATAGCTTGTTCCTAAACCATTTTTATTTAAGAATTTAACAACAAAAAAGTTGCAAAGGACAAAATTTATTAGACAAAACCTATTTGAAGATGAGAAAAGCTAGAAGCATAACTTTTTACTTGCAAAAATTGGTTCAGTAATTAGTCTAGCTGAGATGGCAGAGAACTTGTTTGATATATGGAATACAGAACTATAAAGCTGTGAGTGGAAGTCTATTATTAAACCCTTTACTCTGAAGCAGGCAATATTTTAGATCATCTTGATTACCCTAAGTCACAAACTAAAATAAAATATATGCATATGAGTAACTTAAAGTATAGGAAAAATGTAGAAATATAAAAATTTTCATTTAATTGGCTTAAAAAAACTGATATCAAATATTTGTCTATTTTGAAATCCCACCTGATTTTCTCTCTTTATATTCTGCAAATTCTGGTTCTGGTGTTGGAACAGGCTTGAGTATCTGACGTCCACAGCTTATAGAACACATGAAAAATATTTACAAAATTCAGTAATTTTCGTCTTTTCCTACTGCTGTGTTGTACTGAAAAATATCTGCAAATTACTTTTCTTAAAAAGGCATACTTTTGAAGGTTCCTCCACCAAATGACCTTAGTATTCTTCTCCTAAATTGGGCACATACAGGTTTAGCCTGTACTTAGAAAATAATCACACATCACCTCCCCTGGACTCACCTCCATGAATTAATAAGTAGAGCTAATGATTTATGAAGAATTCAGAAATACAGAATTCAATTCCCAGGCAGGAAGTCCTCCTTTTCTAAAAATCTATAAAATATTGTTACTCTACAATAACTGCTGCTTTCAAGGATGAGCCATTTCAAATCAATGGCATACATACAGCATTCTTTAGTCTCCCCTAGATAATATAGTTACAGATTATTATGAGATCATATGCCTTTTTGTCAATACCAGTAGATGTATAGGTCTCGTTACATTTTTTCATTTTAGTTGTTTTCAACGCACATGAAGTTAGTAAAAATGTAACAGAGTTTACAGTACCTGCTACACATATAACCTAGAGGTGTTTTAACTTGCTGCTGAAAATCTGGAGAGCTAAATGTGTATCCTGGAGGCTTATGTATATTAATACTCGGTTTTGTAAGAAAATCAGCAGTATCAGGAAATTCTACAGGTGACCAGCTGCTGAAAGCCCCACTGGAGACAGCTCCATGACTAGGTGAACCCACAGGACTCAGGCCAGGAGAAGCACCTTCCAAGACAAACATTACATGGGGTTCAGATTACAATAAAAACATTACTATTTGGAAAGACTGAAATTAAATGGCAAGGATCGATATTTATCAATTGTTTTGAAAACTGGCACATTCTTTACATGGTGTACAGTTCACACTGTTAAAGACATATAAAGTAGCTAGATCTATTCCAAGTTTTGACATCTACAACTATGCAGCAGTCTAGGCTACATCTGAATGGGCAAACTATGTAACATGTTATAACATCTGGCTTTCAAAGTTTTGATTTTGGTTTTAGGTTTGGCAAAATTTAATCTGTAGCTGAAACTTCCCATATTCCTTTCTGATTCAGGATTGCTTTTTTAAATTTTCCAGAAAAAAAAAAAAAAAAAAGAAAAACAATTCAATATTGATAACTGACCTAGACAAAAATCTTTTACCTCATTGTTTTGCAATAAAGAAAAATATGCTTCAGACATTTTTAAAAACAAAGTAAAAAACCAAAATGTTATAATCATATTTTTGAAGCAAGGGATTAAAGTGGGCAGATACTGGCCTTTTTTGACAGTGACGTACTTTTTTTTTTATTGGCATGACTATCTAACTAGATCTGCCTAATAAGCCATTGGGGAAAAAAGAAAAAAAAAAAAATCTAAAATTTGCCTATAGGTAATTAGAGATAAAAACCAACCAACCAACAAAAAACTCCATCTTCCTTACGTCCATGAAATTCCGTTTCTGTTCAAACAGTAAGCTAGGGTTTACTTCAGGCTTCTGCCTGCGAAATCTAGGAGAGAAAGCTGGGAAATCTGGACTTTGGCTACTCTGCGCCTAACATGAATTTACAACAAAATTTTGCATTAAGCCAAAACATTTCTTTTGCTTGTGAAAATATGCAAAAGACAGGTTTTCTACAAGTGCCCAACGTAAGTTATAGCCATTGTAAACATACTTTGATCAAAAAGAATAAAGTGCCCGTGAGCAAAATAACAAGGTATTCTGTGGACTTTCCAACACCAAATCACTTATCTATGAAGTGAAAACTCCATCATAAGTCCTATGACTGTACAGTTCTTGACAACAAAGTACTAAAAGAATATACAGTATTGCCCTTAAATAAGGAATGCATAGACGATACACTTCCAACAGTGTCATAAGATACACTGACTTGACTCACACACCCTAAGAGTAGTATGTAATTACATTTTGTTACAGTAAAAGACAGGATTTTTCAAAGTCTACATTGCTAGGTGCAGAGACACAAGTTTTAGAAAGCAAATGTCACTTCACTGCTGCAAAGAAAGATCCGGAAAGTTGAGCAGCAACTTGTAAACTTGCTTCCAGAACTAAAAAAGATTAATACTCTAATCTTGGTTACTTAAGTTCATCCTTTTTACATGTACAAATTCAGCAGATTTTAATGCATATCGTTGCACTCTGTATTTTCCACAAGATTCAAAGTAGAAAAATGCAGAAGGCAGCCCAAATTTTTACGAAGACAGAACCACTGAGAACGTGCAACAATGTGTTTACAGGTGGATCTGGTCTGAGTTTGCATGACTCTGTGTGTTTAGAAGAATGTAAGTGAAAGAACCAAACCATCAGTAAGTAATACAGAGAAAATGGGAGGGGTTTGGGATTTAAAAAAAAAAAAAAATTAAAAAGTGCATTCATCTCTCTCAATCCAACCTGCATATTTAAGCTTTTATAAAACAACATTATTAGATAGGTTGGTATTTTTAAATCACACTAAAATAGATAGGCGTAAATGTCAAAAGCAGCAGCTTTCACGTTTTCACTTAATATGGGCAAATAGACAAATTATAATCTCTGAGATACTGATACACACATTACTTCAGCACTGCTGCTACAGTATCTACTAGCTTATTACACTGACAGTGTTAGAATAAAATCTACTCCAATTCCTTCCAAAATTTGTTTAAATATTCATCTCAGTCAGCTATCAGGTATTCAGGAGTCAACAGGCACCAACCATACTGAACATCACAACATTTGCAGCTACGTAGCATTAGGTGAATAGTTCAGATTTCTACAAAGTTGATGTGAACTGTAATTTTGAGTATTCTTAGAAGCAGATTAAAAATAAAATATTTTTAAAACGTATGCAACATGCTGATGTTATTTTATTTCCATGTTTACGTGAAAAAAAAACAATTCTAATACATAATGTACTAACTACTACCTTGACATCCTGCCACTAAGCTAATACAAATTGCATGATCTTACCTGCTCGTCTGGGACCTATATGATGGGTCAATGTCATAGAAGATGATCTTTGTTTTGGTATCGTCAGCAAGTTTGCACCAAAAGACCCATTTGAATGAGATCCTTGGCTGAAAATAAAACAGTAAGAATTTTTTTTTCTTTCCTACCTTGTCTTCCATTTTTATTAAATAAAATGCTTACAGAATGGCCAGGCTGCTCTGTTACAGGTCCACTACCTTTCAAGAAAAAGAGAGTACTAGAAAGAAGTTGAATTCAAGATCAGCTAGACAATATATGTCAATTATATGGAATTAAAAACTGCTGGGTACTGGGTGAAAGTAATAGAAAACTTTAAGCAGTTCTAAAATGACAGAATAAATATATTCAGACGATGTGTCGTAGGTTTTACTTTCTAACATGGTATTTATTTTTCTGGAATGTTTCAACAAAGCAGGCTAGTTTCTAACACATCTGAGAACATTTAAAAGATTGGTTACTTTGGAAATACTGTGACAATCTTATGCAGCCACGGCTTGTTTTTCAAATCAAATTTGCATATTTAATTATTCATTTTATTTATTATCATCTTAAAACTAAAGCTGTTCTTGACATAAAGTCATATCATACTTCAGTAGCTAATTCGTTAAACTCGCTTGTTGAATTATGACATCTGCTGTTCTAGTCACGAAATTGCATGCCAAAATTCCAATTCTGTATTTCATTTATTAAACAAAAATGCAATAAGCAATTAAATATAACTGTATAGACGTACTTTAAATTGAAAATAGTTTATGTAAAACTACTTATTTCATTTCAGTATGGGAAAACAGTATTAACCAAAATAGATTTAATCTTGTTTAATCAGATTTCAAACAAAAGTCAAATCTAGAAATAATACTTGATCTCCCATCATTTGTTTAAATATAAAAATATAAAAAATGGATTAAAGAAGAAACAGATTTATTTTTCTGAAGTCTGATGCTAACGTATTAGTCAACTTTAAAAAACGTTTGGGTTGACAACTGGGACAGATTAAACTTTTCATTATTTCTACACTGTTTAGCTATCATAGCTTACATGTATTCTTTTAAAGCACATAAAAATGCTGCAACAGTATTTAGTGTAGGACGACAGTATATTAAGCAAGGTTAGTTCATCTTGAACTAGTGTTTGAATGAGAAAACAAATCAAGAATTTGCATGCAAATAGAACAGCAGCTCTCAAGAACTGCTTTTGAACCACTGTCTGGATGGACAGAAAAAAAAATCTGGAACATGAAATCAAATTTTGTATCAATATTAATTCTTATTAACACTACTTAATATCTTACCTTTCTCAACTCAGCTAGAATGTAGAAAGCAGTCATTGTATAATATTTTGATTTTTGATAAGCTTTCCTCCCAGTGAACAGTTCAGTTTTACTTTCCCTTTTTACTATTAACCTAGCCTGTTCCTCCTTGCTTCTCTTCTAACATTTATTGGGTCCTTCATTGGGCTGAATCAGCTCCCCAAGGCAGGAAAAGGTCTTTTTATTGTTGCTAATTTAAGGGGCTGACTCAAGAGCCAAAGCCAATGCCACTAAGTGCTCTAGGAATGCAGGACTGACTCCTTTGGCAGCACGAACAGCTGTGCCAGTTCAGCTATTTCATCTAACCTTATCTGTAAGGTAAGCACCCATGGGGGATTTTGCGATGATTATGTGTTGGAAGTTAAAGGGAAACCGATAGTTGGAAGTTAAAGGGAAAGTGATAGACTATGAGCAAGCGTGTTTTCTATATTGCTACTTTTAATCAGGTGAGCTGGAGTAGGCTCTGGTAGGTAGGAGCTGTAAGGAAATCCTCTGCAAATGTACATTGAGTCTGCACCAGAAGTGCTGAGCTTCTAACCAGTCCCATGGTTTGTAAGTTTAAAGCAATTTCTCTGGTCTCTGGTTATTTCCAGTGGATATAACTGAGGAGATTCTTTCAAACACTGACAACCAAACCAGCATGAAAATACAGTCTTTAAACTACTACTACTGCTACTACTAGCATCTTCGATTACGTTTTATACACAAACCCAATTAACCTGAAGAGCATACTTTAGTCAAGGGGAAAAAGCCACTGACAAGGGCCAAATTATTTAGATGGTTCAGTTTAAAATGAAATAGAATATTGATAAATTCTTGGACACGTGTATATAAAATTTCATCCACTACTAGTAATTATCAGTTATCAGCATAACTCATTTCTTCTTTAAAAAATTGCATCTATTATACTTTCCTTATGATCTATGTAAAACTTAAAGTCTTAGGAGATACCAAGTATAAAAAAAATAGCAAAACCACATACATTTTTATGGATTTAAGCTGCAACACAATTTCAACCATCTGTTGTACTTTTCTTACAAGATATTGAGCAAAGCCACACATATTTACACATTTAAAGAACACTAAATGTGTCAAGTTTCACTCAGATACATAAAAAAAAAAGTACAAGTATTTTAATCCTAATTCAAAATATAATCTTAATTCTGGAAGTAAAAGCTTTATTTGCACCATATTGACTAACAAGTAGAGAAGAGATGAATTTCTTAATCCACCTTACTGCTCGCTTGATGACCATAGGAATAACAAATGTTGCAATACACACAACAGTGACTACCAAATGCAAGAAAGTTATATCATCTTTTTATATAGAAAACAAATTTTGGGGTATGTGGAAGTTGGAAAATGATACATATTTTAAGTGAAAAAGAAAAGGAGGAAGTCAGTAAAGGTTTAGAGGTTAAACTAGTTTGTTTTGCAACCGTGTATGTTGGACTTTTTTTCGTTTCCTACTAAAACTGATACGCAAGCCTACTTATAACAGAGCATGCCATTCAACCTCAGAATGACCTGATTTCTACGTGAGATCAGAGTTGCAAAGCATAGCATATAATTAACTTGAAACATTTTCCAGTTTATGCTAGCAGAATTTAGAGACTTAATTCACAAGATTTTACATTAAATACTTCCACTGCCAAGTTCCAGCATTAGACATGAACATTTTAGAAAGGCTACATCTATTATTGCCCTTAAAATGTGGTTAAGTGCTTACCTGGATGTGCTATATTCCTGATGAGATCTCTTGCTGTTACTCCGCTCCCATCTAGATGCTGTTGATTCTATAGGTGGAATGCCAGAAACTCCTGAAGTTCGTCTCAGCTGTGACGTTGGCAGGCTATTCCTGCTATTTAATCCCTGTTGAGTAATTTAACCATGGTTAAAATCTATATAATTTAAAGCAGATATTAAAATTGTATTTATTTTTTGTGAAGAATATTTATTGTTAATTTTTTATAGTAAAACAGTAAGTACGGTATCTTACATTGACCCTTATTGATCAAGAAAATAAAAAAGATGCAATCTAATTATTTTGCTTACTAGAAATTATTATTTTTCATATGTTTTTTTTTCTTTCCCCAATTTAAAATATGTAAAGATACTTGTACTCTGAAATCCATGGGGTTCCAACAATTACTCTTCAGAGCTTTTAAAAATGGAGATTAGAGATAGTCAGCTGCTGTAGGATTATGGATCCTTTTTTTACATATCCCAATCATACGACTACAGTCAGCTCTCCAGCTCTTAGGATAGCCTGAGATTTTGATAGCTCAGATGCTAAATATTGACAGTGCAAGTATTGTGGAACTTGTGGAAAGGGTGACCCACAATGCACGTGGTCAGTTTTGGTCCATCAAGGCTCCCTCTCTGCTTCCATACCAGCCCCACAGCACCTGGAAAGCTTCCCAGGTACCTCTCCACCCCCAGCCCGGAAGCTGTTAGTCTGGACACAACACTGGGAATCTCCACTCTATTTGAACACAAAGCCCTCTGGCAAAGCAGGTCAAAGGCATTCAAACAGTCCTGTATGGAAATAACTCAGGACTTATTAGCTCTGCCTTACTGAAATATCCCCAGAAATCTATGTTTAAATAGCAACTAGCAGAACCTAACTAATAGAAAGGATAGGATCACTGAACTAAAACCGCAAAGCCAGCTCTAGCATAGCTACATCCATTGCACAGATAACCTATACGTCGTATTTTAAACCAATTAATAAAAAAAAAATTCTCTCTCTCACTGCATTCAGTCCACAATCTACCTACTAACTCATCCATAGACTTGGCTATTCAGCGGGCATGGGGGAGGGGAGATTCTTCTGCATAATACAGATGTGTATAATCAGACCTTGCAAAGTAAAAAGGATGCCAGGAAAAAATGTTTAAAACAAAAAATCCAAAGCAATATTTGCAGTATTGAGTAAGGTCTACAGGGTTATGTGTGAGGACTGGTGACCCTTGGATATCACCACTTCAAAAGTGTGGCAGAAGTAATGACTTTGCAATTTTAAGCTTCATCAGGTGGTCAAAGATCATACTTAACTCACAAAGCTACTACATATTTCAAAAAAATGAAAGCGTATTGACACAAGAGTCGAGTCTCTTACCCTGAAAAATCAGACCGCTTTAAGTCCTTGATACGGGATGTACCTTGACTCTGTTTGCTTTGCTGCAAAGCTGTAGTCACAGCCAGAAAGGTGGAAGTGGACAGGCACAATAAGACCACTGTATCTCCCACAGAAACATGCAGCAGTCCTTAACCAGCCCTACCAGAAAGAGAACTGGAGGCATGTATTCTGTGTGCTGTCACACAATGGTAGTGCTCTCAGGCTAGAATGTGCTTCTCTGTCAGTGGACCACAATCTAACCTGCACGCCCTCTACAACGTGGGGAGCACAGCTGAAAACCCCTAACTTTGGAGAAGAAAGGTCCACTCCCCAAAACAAGTGCATGTTAGCACAATGTGGAAAGATGACCCCTGCACTTACTTTTTATTCTTCCTGGCTACTCTGAGAATACAGGAACACTGGGGATACGACAAATCTCCAGAACTTTCCCCTACTAGATAAAGAAGCAGAGAATAAACAAAACAAGGGCAGCAAAGGACTCAGGAACTCTATCACTCTATGCTAGCAAAATCACTGGTAATCACTACACAAAGGGGAAAAGTTGCTCTGGAAACAAAATTTAGACTGTGTCAGAAATCAAAGTTGTTATGAGCAGATCCTCCTGGAAACTATGCTAAGGCACGTGGAAAATAAGCAGGTGACTAGTGATAGCCAATATGGCTTCACTAAGGGTAAACTGTGCCTGACAAATTTGGTGGCCTTCTATGACAGTGTTACAGCATTGGTGGATATGGGAATAGCAACTGACATCATCTACCTGGACTCATGCAAAGCATTTGACATCATCCCGCACAACATCCTTGTCTTGGAGAGACAAGGTCCCACACGTGGGTCACGGCAATCCCAAGCACAAATACAGGCTGGGCAGAGAATGGATTGAGAGCAGCCCTGAGGCGGACTTGAGGGTGTTTGTTGATGAGAAGCTCAACATGAGCCAGCAATGTGCAATTGCAGCCCAGAAAGCCAACCGCATCCTGGGCTGCATCAAAAGAAGCATGGCTGGCAGGTCAAGGGAGGTGATTCTGTCCCACTACTCCAGTCTTGAGAGATACCACATGGAGTACTGCATCCAGCTCTGGGGCCCTCAACATAAGAAGGACATGGACGTCTTGGAGCAAGTCCAGAGGAGGGCCACGAAGATGATCAGAAGGCTGGAGCACCTCTCCTATGAAGACAGGCTGAGAGAGTTGGGGGTGTTTAGCCTGAAGAAGAGAAGGCTCCAGGGAGATGTTACAGCAGCCTTCCAGTACTTAAAAGGGGCCTACAGGAAAGATGGGGAGGGACTCTTTATAAGTCTTTGTAGGTGTAGTGATAGGATGAGGGTAATGGGTTTGAAGTGAAAGAGGGTACATTTAGATTAGATATTAGGAAGAAATTCTTTATTGTGAGGGTGTTGAGACACTGGAACAGGTTGGCCAGAGCAGCTGTGGCTGCCCCACCCCTGGAAGTGTTCAAGGCCAGGCTGGATGGGGCTTTGAGCAACCTGGTCTAGTGGAAGGTGTCCCTGCCCACAGCAGGGGGGTTGGAACTATATGATCTCCAAGGTCCCTTTCATTCTAACCATTCTATGATTCTATGAAAAGACTTCCACTTTCCAGCAATAACAAGGCCAGGAGACAAGGGATGTGGATACTCAAGTGCTTGCCTAGACAACTTTTACTTGCCTAAAGTGTGAAAATTGTAAAAATCATGACTGTTGATAACACAAGAAATCCACCAAGCTGGCAAGCAGTCTACTGTCATGCACTAGAAAATCTGGGGACAGTTCTGTCATGATCAAAGTGAAAAGTCTTTCTGTTGCAAAGAAGCCCCAAGATGTCTTTTGTTTAAGGTTTCCTTTTTCTTTTTTAGGAATTTAAAGATACTGATCAGTGAATAGCACCAACTGGGCCGTTTATGATTTCCAAGTTGTTGACTGCCAAGAAACATAGAGTGAAGAGTTAGTATTAGATAATAGTTATTGCTAGCCCAAGATTTAAAGCTCAGTTTCAGTTTCTTTCTTTTCCTTGTTGTCTTTTTTTTTTTCTACCAAAGAGAACAGGCAGATCCCCATCAGAAGTTAAAAAAGTTATAAGTGGATGCACTTTGGAAGCCAGTCAAGGAAGAGAAATAAAGATGTACATAATTCTCGGCAGAGGAACAACTTGTTTGAAATATGGAGGAGACCTTTTATATTCCAAGTGAAGGAAAGAGAGAACGGGAACCTTTCAGTATAGTCTGAAAGGTCCCATTTTGAAGAAATTATTTCCTATTATTGTCTTTGGTGTGTCATAATCTAGAGTTTGTGCCAACTTACCTGGCTTTTGAAAGAAAGAGAAATTTTTTTCCTTCTTGCAGTAACATACATAGGGGTAGAACTTTTGGCTTACCCCTAAACATATACAGAAGTCAAACATTCATTGAATAATAGTGACAAGTACTGTTTTACCCACCAGGTAAAACAATATACAGAACCCCCCCCAAACTTAAGGGAAGAACTACTTTTAGGAAAGAGGAAAAGAGAATAGCTGTGAAAAAACCATAATCTTCCAATCTCACATAATCTTTATAACCAGCCTTCAGCAATGAATATTTTTCATTTCAAGCAATTCTGACTAGCTATATAGAAATTTTAAAAAATTGTAAGTTACATTTTCACAGTCAAATAAATTGTATTTTTCACATTGGTATACCAAGCCTTAGCAGTTTTCAAAAAAAATCCACAAAATAAAACACATGCTGAATGATTATGATCCCTACCCAACTGATTCCTGCAGATAGCCATGTGACATTCCAAGGAGTTTCCTACTGCAGTGATCCTGCAGGATCTTCCACAGAGTATTGTGCAGACACTAAGCTTTTCCCCAGAAGCATTTGTCTGGACAATGGTTCCCAACAGACATTTCACAGGCTGAATCTGGCTCATGGCAGTTCATCTGGCTCCAAAATACCAAGTCAACAAGCTGACCAATTTGGGCCAGGCTGCCCACTGCCTGGAAATGGAAGCAACTACAGGGGAAGGACACCCCGCACCAGCCTCCACAATAAAAAGCCTCAAGTTGTCAATACCAGGCTACCTTAGAATTATTAGCTCTGGTGCACTGTAGATGAGTTTCTATATTTGAATGTTTTTCCACCATGTTCCTTAACATGTTGTATAGTAATTACATTCTTGCTTTCACTTATTTACCCTAGGTAATGGAGAAATGACAGTAAATTTACAAACTGATCCCATAATGTGATGTGCTGCACAGAAAGAAGAGATATTTTTCTTTTTACATAGTTGATTTGCTTCTGTCTGATGACTAGTTTGATGTTCACAAGAGTAAGTTTCTTTGGGAAAAAATATCAATGATAAAGCCACACTGACAGTAATTGTCATATCAAGAATGTGGGAGAATCAAGAATAGCCTTGGCTGGGACATATCACGAGAATATAACATCTTCATTTTATATCTGCTTTTAGTTTTTTCTAATCCTGTGTTTATTTTGAGGAATTGTGTTCAGAGTGCAGACCAGTGCTTTTACCTGTCTATGCATCAACCACTTGAATTTGCATTTTGGTACCTATCTACATTTCACTCAATGTGTTTTCACAGCTGCTCTCTTTTGACCTTAAACGTAGTTCACAGATACTCAAGTAGAGAAGCTACTATCCATACAGGAACATTCTTTCCAGATGAATTTTCCTTGATAATTTGTTTTAAAATTGCAACAGACATAAATGAAAATTAGTCATTTGACCTTGAGCAACTTCCGATCTCCTTTTTCAGCAGGATCCTCTATTTCAGGACATGGGAAGAAACCAGGAAACGGTGTGAATGGACTAGCCTTTGGCCTGCATGTGCCTGAGAAAGCACCAATCAAACTATTAATGGTTCGAAGGGAAGAAATCACTTGTGGTGGAAGGGATGGGTCAGTCAGGAGGTCTGTTAGCATGCTCCGAGCCTCATTTAGTACTGAAATATCAACTCCATTTCCACTGCCAGCATTCTAGAATAGATAGAAATGTTGCAAACCATTAACACATAAAAACATTTCATAGCGTTCTAAGTTTTAAATAAGCATCTTATCCATTGCAAATTTAAAAAATACATTTAAAAAAAAAAATCAATGCAACATATTTTTCTTTTAAAGAAAATATATACATATAGACATATTCAGACATCAATTTTTGCAGGTTTTTTCACACAATAAAAAAATATTTCAGAATTCAACATTAGCTTTCAGTTTATTTTTCTCTATTTAATGTAAAGATCTGGTCCCATTTTTTAATCTCATTTTTTCATTACTTTGTCTCAGAATTAAACTTAGTATTCTATCTCTTCCAATAATATCAACAGAAATGTTGGTATCCAAACTGTTACAAGCCCCTTAGAGAGGTGCAATTTCCATAGCCTCATTACTTTTATTAACCCTGATTCTACTGAAACAAATCCTATCAATTCTGTCAAAAAATAATTAGTTTTTATTTGGCGTAATTATCTGAACAGGAACAGCCATAGCTGATTAGATGCTACTGCTGATACAAAAGACAGGGGAAGAAACAAGCAATTAAGAAAAAAGGTGAGAACCTGGTAGACCTGAGTCTTACTTGAGTTTGACACTTCTGGGGAATCACTCCCTAACCTTATGCTAATGGCTATTTCAAAAAAACCCACTCCCATCTTAGTTAGGAATGAGACTGTTCTCATATACACCACAGGAAGTAGCTCCCTGTCAACTTTGTCAAAACTGCTAAATATCAAGCCTCTGCTACATAGAGCTAGAATGTACTAGGACAACTTAGGTAAATAAAACATCTAGAGAAAAATTTAAATCTGACAGTTTACAGTGAGCTCTGTACTCAATCACATTTCACAAAAGAATAATTAGATTCATAACACACTGACCTGATAATAGGGCTTGTACCATTGCTTCAAATCCCAATCCCAAAGTATCATCTGTAAAGAAAAAAAATCAAAGGAAGAAAAGAAAAGAAAAAAAGAGAAATAGGTCATATGTGAATTCTGAAAAACAACCATGGAATAGAACTTGATTATGTGATATAAAATGCTTCTCCCTTCATGTATATGTAACTTAGGCCATTTTCTCCGTTAACGCTACCCCAGTAAAAGTCCTATGGAAGAGTTTGAATAAATTGTGTGCAACAGAGGTATCTTGGTGACAGAACAATTATATGGCCTTATTTCAGTATTTCTGGATTGTTTGTAAATCATTTAACATGTACACTAAATTAGGTGGCAAAAGTGCTTCCCTGCTTCTATTCACCTCAACTTATAAAAGCAGATCTATCCTGAAACTTTCAATATGTTTTATAATTTTTTCTTTCCAGGACAATTCAAACAGTAGCAATTTTGTAAATATAGTGCAGAAAGCACTACATTAACATAATCTATTTTTTAAAAAGGCAAGAAGCTCCCCAATATCTTAGTTTAAAGACTGGTAATTTTAAAAGCATTTTCTTGCAGGAGGTTTTGTTAGGTTTTCCTTGAATACGATTACAAATCTACATGTTCTGAATAACTTCACAAAACCCACCAAACCCACAGAAGAACGTCAGCAACACAATCTGAAGATACTATCAGCTTCAAGTACGTCAACAGCACTCACTTAATTTTTCTTCTACACCAACATAAAATAAAAACAACATACAAGAAATGAAATTCAGGTGTCTATTTTGTTTCAAAAGTGTTCAGCCTTCGTGGCTTCTTGACATAATCTAATTATTCTCTGATAAATGAATTCACTTGCACAATATGCATTCACAAATTAAAAAAATATAAAGATAACCTTTTTTTTCCCCTCTTTTCTGCAGCTATACAGCACAAATAAAGTGCCAATACCCCACTTGGTAGTTCATATTCTGCAGCCCTGTAAGTTTTTCTGCTTATTTTTATAGGTGAGAACTATGTTTGGTTTTGCTCCTCTAAAGACTAACAGCTCTTTCATGGAGAAAACACTATGTTCCAGGCTGGCACTTGTCCAGCAGAAGGTGCAGAAAGTGTCGATAAAGAAACACAGGCTGACGTGTCAGCAGTACCCAGGCAAGGGCAGCACTTAGAGGCTCCTTTTCTCTTCTGTTGTCTTTGTAGAGATACCTTTAAACCATGTTTAAAGTTAATAGTTATGACATCCACTTGCTATGAGAAGTGAAGAGGTCTATCATTAAAGCACGGGCTTAAACTGGAAGCAAGTTATGCTCTATCAGAAAGTTATATTGTGTAAAGCAAGCAGATCTAAACCAAGAATTAAGAATTTAGGTGTTCAAGGCTTTTTGTTTCTTAAGTGATTAATCTAGCTACCATCTCCTCATTCTTTTTTTTTTTAAAAAAAAAACAAAACAAAACCAAACCTAAGCACAGGAGATGACTCCTAGCCTGTCAGTGACAAGCATTGTGATAATGACCAACATTATCTGGCCATACCCATTTCATGTGATACATTTGGGTCTAGCATGATCATTGTAAAGATGAACAGGGTTTTCTTCCATAACAAACTAGAATGAGTTGTCCATCTGGGTTGGTTGGGTTTTTTTTTTTGTTTTTCTTCATTATCAGGTTTCTCTTTCCAGATTGACATTTACTTACTGTATCGAACACAGGTAAGTCTTTTGGTTTCATTCTGTCCTCCTAAGCTCAGACACAGAGATTGCATTAATCTGCTTCATTGACTTTTGACTCAACCAGCAACAAAGATCAGATGTCCACATGAGTTTAGTTAGTTGTATTAGCAACCTTTGATACCAATGGTCCACGAAGTTGCGTCAGCTTGCTCGGAATCTTGCAACTTCCATTAGCAGACACAAAAGAGATTTTCCTTCCCCCAGCTTTTCTAATATTTTATTTTTCTTTTAATATGTGGTCAGATAGCTAACTTTATTTATTTGCCACAAATGAGATCTTAATAAAATACCTATGCTCTTGCTAACTCCAGAACATTGCTGTACCAAACCTTTAACTGCAACTACATTTACTGATGCAACTTCCTTTATTTATCCTTTAAACCATTGGAAGCTTTTGTGTACATGTTATGTACACACATGCACACTCACGTAAGTGATACTGCTAGAATTTTGGGGGTCAATCTATACAACTAAAAAAGTTCAAAACCTTCCTTTCGGCTTTAGCACTCCTATAGTAAAGAAACAGGCTCAAAGTTGAAGAGACAAAATATTCAATGGAAACTTACTGCTATATCTTGTGTCCCATACTCACCCAGTATACACAAGGTAAAATAATGTACACAGCTCATGCAAAATCTACTTCCAGTGCAACTAATGGTTTGATATTTTAAATGGCAGGGCAACACTTTATACACAATATTATTTAAATGAAAAATTTCACAGCTTGGATTCATGACAGAAAGCTTTCTGTTTTCACTTAAACCAGTAGATTTAAGCTTCAGCATGGACACTGATTTTACAGCAAAGAAACTAAAACAGTTCTGAAATAACAGAACCTAAGTTTACCCGTATGTTGCCAAAAGATTATTTTTTTTTTAATTCACTATACATCACCATTAATTGGAAGAAATACCTCCTGAGAGAAGACAGGTGTGGTATATTACCACAGCTAGCAGGATACCACAGTCTATATTAGCTATAACATTTTCAGGGCTCATTCCATGTGCCACACGTTGAAATAATTAAAATGAAAATTTTAGGCACAAAGTAGCAATGTCTTCTACTAAGTAAAATGGAAAAAATGCAGATCACTATACAATGAATGTTTTTCCATGATATATACAACTTGGTACATCTCTATACTAATCATATCCTTACTGGTTAATAATGAAAGGGGGGTTATTACCTTTACTTAGATGCTTACAACACACCACAAGATGGCACTCAAGTCCAGAAAGCGTCCCCCACAAAAACAATTTCGGGAGAAAGGAACAGAAACCAGCAGCATATTCCTTAACAAAACTTCTGCAGAATTGAAATGGTTTGAGGGACAAGTGGAGTAACAGTTTCAAAGGTTAACAGCTGACAAATTCTGCTTCATGACAAAAACTTCTCTGTTTAAAGAAGAATTTACTTCTCAGCAGTCTGTTCAGAAACTAACTATAAGGAAACTGTACTTTGTTTCTCACTACCTACCAGACTTAGTTTAATTAGCCTAACTCCATGCCTTGCAAGTGAAATCTGGAATACTAAAAAAGCAGCATTTTTGGCATTATTTTTGTTGAGAGTCTGGCAGTCAAAGCTTTAATTAATTACTGTGGATCATCAACAGAACTTCGAAAGTATTCCCAGAGTTGCAATAATCTTACAACAGGAGTAAAAATGATACAGTTTATTTTGACTTAATGTGAACAGACAAACAGACCTTAAAATAGGTCTTAGGCAGAGCAATTTTTGATTTTGCAACCATAAGACTTGTTGCAGAAAGATCTGTACTCTGTAATACTAAGATTTTGTAATCCATTGCACATAACGTTCTTCCTCACCTCCTCCAACAAGAAACACCTGACCTAGGAGGGACTTGTGTCATAAAAGTTCCAAGCTACAACTTAAACCTCTGCTTAGCAAGTCACACACTTTGGCTTTTGAGCATCCATTGTCACTGACAACCATCACAGCAATCACACCTGGGAGCTCCTCTGATAATAAAACTGCAGCGGGTTCTGATATTGCAGATGAATTTCTGAAAGGTGAGAAATGTATAGCTCTCCTCCCATAAACATATATACGAAACTACCTGTGAACTTGGAGACATTCTCGTAACAGCCTGACTCTAACCCCAGAGTCTACCAAGTCCATTCAAAGAGCAATGATCACACTTTCCCGTCAAGCTGATCAGAGTTCTGACTGACAGTTAATAAAAAACAAAACAAAAACCCATGCATAACTCAGTACTATGCCTTGTTCTTTAACAGTCAGGGACTGTATTATGTTTAACTATAATAATTGAATCTATTTAGAGTATGAAATAAATTTCAACACAGTTAAAAGAAGACAAGCCAGCTTACAAAACCCTTTAAGTACAAGTGACCTTTTCCAATTTGGTCACCATCAGCCAGTAATGGGTTTAGTTCAAACTGAAACATGCCACTCAAAACAGGCTGAGTATCAACAGAAGGAATTGACATCCCTGGAAATATAGTTTTTAAGGCTAAAAAAGTTGTTAAAGCTCAACAAATTCTCCACAGAGTTGCTATTCTGAAGAATGAACACTATATTCAGTTCTATGGATGTCTCATCAAATCTAAGGAGATTTTAAATACATATCACTTACTGGAAATATGCAGGAAAATTGACAGCAGGCATCAGGTATTACCCTTTGTTTATATTTTCTCAAACAATGAAAACAGTATTTCCATATACTCCAGAGGAACTGCCATGCAACTTGAACACAAGAATTTCAGNGGGGGGGCAGGGGGGAGGGAAGAGGTGAAGGCCCTGATTGTTGAATATTAACCCAAGAATTACCAAAACTTAAGGATGGCACTTTTGCAAAGCACATGTTGTTAGCAACATCAGAAACATTTTTTAACAAAGTACACAACGTAATAGTAATAAAGGCCTTCCTAATACAGCTTACAGTTCAAACAGCAATAGGAACAAGCAATACAAATTTCTAAAAAGAAAAAGGAAAAAAAAGCACTCCTCTGAGAAGCTTATAGTCTAAATAAACTAAAACCAGATGAGAAACAGCAGAAGACAATCAATGAAAACTGACAGAGCTTCAGGGTTTTTTGGTTTGTTTTTAATGATTTTTCTACATAAAAAGTTAACTTTCCTATCATGGCATAGACAGTGTTTCCAGGGCCTGTAACAGATGTGTCTTTCAGAAGCAAGCTGATGCTGTGGAGGGTGGAGTTCTTTTGGATCATCTTTGCATGACTGCCACAGCTCCATTTGGCTAAAGTAATGTTTGAGGAGTATTTTCAACTTCTAAAGGTTTAAGTGCAATAAAAGCCCGTGGGGTTTACTTTTCTGAAGTTATAAACCACTAAAATTACTATAAAAGCACACCAAGCATTTTTAAACTTTTTTTTAAAGAAAACTTCAATGCTCAACTCAAACTCTATTTGGCTAGATAACTTTGTAATGATATTTTCAGAATAATTTAACTTATAAAATGCAAAATCATATCATCTCAGCTACTTGAGAATTACTTGTGTTTGTGCAAAGTTATACTAAGGACAATATTTATACTTATGCCAAGATTTAAATACACGGCTACAAAAATGTTTCAGAGCTTAAAAATCTAAAAGTCAGTATTAAAACTAGAATATAAATACCACATACACTCCATACCCTAAGCTGAAATGTGCACACCATCTAAGGCCTTACACAATGTTAAGATTTGTAATATTGCTGTTCAATTTCCTAAACTAGGTAAGTGGGAAGTTTTCCTTTCAACGATGATACTATTCAGGAGATCCAGCATGTGCTTTAATGCTTGTTAAGAAAAGAAAACTTGTCCTATTTGACAACACCCATTCACATTACATGCTCCAAAATTTTAATGGAGAAAAAATGAGTACAAAAATTAGTTTCTACTTCTGACCAAGTCTTTCATTGATCAAATATAAGATTCCTAGTTGCTAGTAGCATCTGTTTGACACCATTAGGCATTAGCTCCGTAAATAAGTATTTCCATAGCAACCAAGCATAGAATTAACTAAACAATGAAACCAACACCATAGCAACTTGATTCAGAAATCAACTCTGTAAAAAATCACCTCATTCAAAAGCAAAATTCTACAACCAGATGAGAAACTAATTTATTGTAAAATATGAAAAAGGTTACATTACATACCCATTTCTTTTCATGACTGCTTTTCAAACAAGACTGATACTAGATTCATTGCTTTTATTTCTAAATTAGTCTTTTGTAACAGCTTACAATCAATTAGCTTTTTAAACCCGTGTAATTTAACAATACAGAACCAAACACAGCAGTATACAAGCTAGAACTCGATTTATTTATTTATTTATTAGGATTTTTCCCCTCCCTGTGCAGAAAAGGTAGATTTTGAAAAAACATATGTTAAGTAGTTAAATTGTATTCAGTATGAGACTAAAGGTGATACAACCAAACAATGACTCTGTCAAAGCAGAGGTATCATTACTTAGATAACGCAAACATTCTGTTGTGAAATCTTGCAGTCCAAAACAACAGCCACTTGAGTAGATTATTGTAATCAAGACAAAATACAGCACTTGGAAAAGCATTCAATATGATACCTAAGGCATTTAGAGTCATGATGGTATTTCTCCACCCAGTAAACCTTCCCACGAAAATAAATGGGACAGGAAAAACTTAGGATATTTTTGGATTCCTAATACTTATCACTTCCTGACTCCATCCAATTTATTTATCCAAGGTTGTAAAATGGCTAATAGGTTGTGAAGTCTGCAGATAGACACAATCTTTGAACAGAAACTGAGTGTGCTTTCATGGTCCTGAGGTTTGGATACATATACTGAAGGAAACAGTCCTAGACTGTCCTAGACTCTGTTGTCGACTCTACTGAACTCTTTCATAAAAGGCATTATCTTCACTTTTTTCAGAAATCTAAAATCGTCCTTCAATTGAAAGATACTTACTTCTACTTAATTGCTTTAGCAAATACTATTCTATACATTGAATAGTACCTGTGACATACATGGCTGGATATGTAAGAACAACACTTGAACAGACAGGTGTTTGTCCCCTATAATGTTTTCACCAGACTCCACAGTATTCTGATCTCCCCTGCAAATACAACAGCTGCACCTAAATAAACTTTAACAAGTCACTTTAGAGTCTTAAGATGTCTAGTTACTGTTTTCTGTAACTTTTTCCTCAGCACAGATACAAAAACAGAGCAAAAATGCTCCACTGTTATGTTGAAGTTTCAAATAAGCCGTCAACAGGCTTATTCTTAAAGTTTATATTACCCCCTGCAAGCGGAAAAATATTTTTTGTTTGGTTGGGGTTTTGTTTCTATGTGTTTGTTTCATTTGTTTGTTTTTAAAAAGACATGCTACTTCTGCTTTGTAACCAGGAGTATCAGCAGGTCATCTTCTACTTTGTCTGCTGTAAAAAGTTTTCAGTATTCTTATTGCTTGTTTTGTTTGCTCCAATCTTCCTTTCAATATTTTTTTAAGATCTTCAAATGTTTCACAAAGGTTCTAAAAGGTGTTTTGTCTATCAAGGGAAAGTAGGTTTTTTTTTCTTATGTAGGTAATGAAAAAAACTGGCTAAAACCACACTTAGGTCATTTCCTGTTCCTTCTAGGTTTTGTCAGACTTGCACATCAGAGTAAAGGCCAACCAGTAATTTATGGCAACTGGGGGAGGGAGGGCAGAGGGAAAAAGCCTGCTATGTGCAGATCCTTTAATTGCCCATTATAAGCATTTTCCTTTCGAGCATGTGGTTCTAATCACCATCAAAGAAAAGAAATAGCGCTAGGTGGATTACTGCTCTGATCCAGTACAGTTGCTTTGGTGTTCTGGCATTCTGTACTTCTTTCACTGTCATCCAAAATCTAAACCCATTTTTTAAAGTTGTGTTTATTTTACAAAAATCAAAATCTAGAAATCGCTCACAAAACATCCTTTTCACATTTACCTATTGGCATTATTTTAGAATTATACATAGCAAAAGCCTTCACTGCTGTGTTGACACACTGTTAATGTATCATATTGGAACGGACGGAGAGAGCCACCTTAAATTTTATCTTTCTGCAATAGAAGGATGTGCACAAATCTTATGCTGGAGCATTTTACTGTATACTGATATATTCTTAATGCAGTAACTAAAAACACTTACTAAAGATGAACCTATTTCCCCCTCTATTGACTTAATTTTTTTAATCAAGTGGGTTTTTTCCACCTATTACACTAGAGATATAAGAACAAAACTCAGGTGTTTTTCTTTTCAGCAAACAAAGAGAAACTATTTCATACGACAAGCGTTTGGGGTTTTTTTCACCACTGAGCTAAGGAAAAGGAGATACCAAATTTTTCACAAAGATTTTTATAACAACTTTCTCTTTAAAATCTCACAAAAACACATTTACCCTCTCTCCCCAAGTCCCTCTAAAACAAGCAGCATAAAAATTAAGCTGTACAACTCTCTCAGCCAAAAATTAACATGAATTTGAGAACAGCTCTCATCAAATGAATTAGACCAAATGATCATCTAGTCCAGTATCTTGCCACTGACAACAGCAGCCACCTCAAGATAAGAATATTCTGAAGTAAGCAGTGCTAATTCCCAGAATATTCTTTCAGCCTCAGCAACACAGCTCAAGGAGCCTTATGTTGTATGCCTTTGTATATTACAAAGGTCAATAGATTTTTCACCTCTGCATTTCTCTGATCATCTTTTCAGAATCCACATAAACTCCTGACAGACCCAACATCATATACGAAGGCATTTCACAAGATAAATACAGATTATGCAAAGTTCCCTTTCATTCTGAATCTGTCAATGCCAAATTTGTACAGTGAGGAAGCAAACAACCAGCAACACTTTCATGCAGTCTACCCACTGAACTATTTGTTTTTGCAAAAGCTTGTAGTTGTTCTCCAGCTAACTTCAGGCACAAGACAATTTTTTTCAGACTATGAGGCTGTATTTTCAAACCCCTCAGGCTAGTTCGTTCAGAGACACAGCACCTTCAGAGTAGCAAGACCTCTAATTCTCTAAACACCACCACTTTTTTTGATTGCACTAATTACTGCCTTAAGGATTTTTATTTACAAAATTGCCACAAGGTACAAGCTTTACACAAATCAGTGTTGTTTTCTTTCAATAACTTGATGATGACAAAAAAGAAACATTACAGAGACTGAAGTTAGGAAAGTAAGCTGAAAGAAAATTGTCAAGAAGCCAAAGAAGATATTATGTCATAAAGCAAAGTAAATATTGCTGCAGTGCTGTAGTTGGAAGTTATACATGGGGACTGAACTAACTAAATTCTCAGGTGCTCAAGCTAAAGAATTAAAAGCAATAATTTAAAAACAGATGAGAGAGTATAATTAGCAATCTGATTACAAGAGCAATTGTGTTAGCAAAAGTTAAATCAGCACTAAAAAAGAAATCTCTTAATGGACAAGTTTCTGGTTGAAGTGCCAGGAAACACAAGATGAGATCTCTTGGGGGAAAAAATACTGAAACTCTGAAGAACGTAATACAGATTGCTGTCAGAAACAGAGAAGAACAAGGGTATGCAAATTGCTGCATTCTACAGAAAGTGGCAATTTACTTTTCTCTAATGTATTCATGTTAAGTAGCACTTTAGTTGGCAGCTTTGTAAGCAGCTGAGAAAAATCTCAACCAGCAGCAGATTTGAAAAATCATAGACATTTTTCTTCCATGTAGTAACGTTGTGATGCTGTTCTAAATGAAAAAGAAAGAACAATGATGACTTCCCACTTGTAACATTAGATGATGCCTAGATTAAATAAAACTACTTGGGGAGATCCACCTTGTCCCCCAGATGGCAAGTGCTGCATAGATAGCTGTTTATGTCAGGCTTATCTTGCATGTGCGAAGTGAACAAAGGAATCGCCACTAGCAGTACGCAGAGGGCCACATACATTGTTCCACCTTGCCTCATGATAAACTCATCCGTCTAGGAAGAGAGCAAGCAGTCAGACACCTCTAGTAGTTGTTACCAGTTACTAATCTTGTTGTAAAAAAGTTCTCGATGAAAAGATTGAGGGATGAACAAGCTCAGATTTCAGTTAAGAGAGAAAAAGAATCCCTAACACCCTAAAATTCCAGAAGGCATTGTGAAATGCTATGTTTTTCATAACATTTAACAGCACATCCTCCTGAAATTCATTAACTTTATGCAGACATAAGCCAAATTTCACACTCTGCTAAGATGGTAACTAAAGGTATGCTTCCAGGGAAGAAAAATCATTTGTCCCACAGTCAACATCTCCAAAACTACAGGTTCTTTTCTTCATTGGCCTTTTAATAAATTATGTTCCATTCTGCTGTTCAAACTATCATGGGACTCTGCCATACTTGAAGACATAACTGTATTCTGGCTAGAGATAACTGTATTTAACTGGCTATTCCAGTTAAAAAAACCCTCATAATCTTTACAAAAAAGGCAAATAGTTGTATAGTTTTGGGTGGGTTTTTTTTGTTTTTTTTTTTTTTTTTTTTTTTTTTTTTTTTTTTTAACTGAAAGCTTATGCTTTAAAAACAAAGGGGTTTTCCAGTACAGGAAGTATACATTTCATTCTAAAATTAATACATACAACAAATATCTTCTACAGCATTTAATTACTACCTTTACACTGAAATGTAGCTATTAGAATTTTTTCTCTATTTAAGTATTTTTAATGTATCAGTTAACTTACAAAATTCAAAATGTATATATTAGTCAAATACCCTTCTAAAGCACATACAAACTAAACTAGGAGATATACTGGCCAAAATAAATCATCAAATATTTAATCATGCCTGATCCAACACATGAAAGATAAGATTTTATTATAGTAACCTTCAAAGGAGTAAAATCTGTACAATGTGGTATAACCAATCACAAGTTGTGTCTTGTACAACAGGACTAGAAACTAGCAACTATAACATCAGCTTTTAAAGGGATCCAGAAGAATGTGGGGAAACTGTGAGAGGAAATGGACAAAAACAGGGTGGGGGGTGGAGGTGGGGAAGAAACCCCACAAAAAGAATTTATAGATGCACCATTTAAATTAAACATTGACAAAAATCAATACAATTTTCATACATGGATACCATGCCCAACAAAACTCCTGGAGTCCTTTGAAACAGACTGCATGCTCCAATGAAAGTGAGCAAGTCAGTCAGTGTACTTTGATTCAAGAGAAAATAAAACAAATAAAAAAAAAAACAAAAAACTTTGACACAGTCTCTCCTTAATGCTCCTGAAGAAATCACATTTACATGGGAACGTAGGGGTGGCTCTCCTCTAGATTAGCAATTTGTTAAAATATAGAAAGTAAAGAATAAGAGTAGAAAGTTCACAAAAAGGAAAAAATTGCCAATAGAGACTTCCTCAAAGATTCAAGCTGGGATCTATCTTAATCAACCCACTCAAAATGAATTGAAAAGGCAATAAAATCTGAAGTGTCAAACTTCAGTGATGACACAAAATTCCCGAGGTTAGTTAGAAATAGAGCTGATTGTGAAAAATCACCAAAAGATCTGAATATAGAAAGTAAATAGTGAATAAGTTATTGCTGCAATTCAGTACTAACGAGTAAATACTGAGAACAAAAATAAAATTTTAAACTATATAGAAAGCTGGGCTCATATTACATCACTAGTAACCAGGAAAGAGATCTTGAAGTCATTTGCATCAGCCCAATTCTCAAAGATGTTAAATGAAATAGTTAGGAAAGGAAGAACAAACAATACAGAAGAAAGTGTCACTGCATAAATCCATGCTACACCCACCGTTTGAGTGCTGCATGTAGATATAGAAGTATAGAAGAAATAAAAACAGCCGAGATAGTAAGAGAAATCAAAGATACGGAGCAGCTTCTACTGTAAGGAGCTATACAGACTGGGACCCCTCAAGCCCAAGGAAAACAGAGGGTTATAACAGCGCTCTATAGTTACCAATGTTATACAGAAGGTAAATACAGAATGGTTAGTCAGTACTATTCACAAGCACATGAACGAGGGCCATGTAATTAGATCATCTGGCAGCAAGGTTAAAGCAAGCCAAAGTAGGTATTTCTCACACACTACATAATTAAATTCCTGCAGTCGTTGCTGAAGATTTTTACAGAAACTAAATGTATCCAAAGATACCATGGCTACTCACCACAGACCAGACATATCCTCTAGCTAAGGATGGTCCAAACTGTAATTTGACAAAACATGGCGGAGAACCCGAGAGCAGAAAAAAAACACTTCTGAAACAAATGCTACTACTGACTGTTGTTGAAGATAAAAAGCCTGGTTTGAGTGGATCAGTTTGAGGTCATCTCCAATGAACATAAAATGAGTAATTATAAAATTGGACCCATCTTAGCAATTTTCCTAGTTGTAGCAAACTGTACTATCCTTTTGTATCCTTGGAAAGTTTCGTCTGAGGCCTGGTTACGGAGTTGCTTCTCTTACCCACCTCTGTCTTTGAACTACAGGTGTCCTGCTCCTTTCTGTAAATCTCAATCTTCCTCCACTCTTGTAGTCTGGAAGCTTCTCCTCTTTCCCCCACCCAGTAAGCTCCCGAGAGCAGCAGCAGTCTCCCACTCCCTCCAAAGAGTTCCATATTACCCAGCCATCCCCTTTAAAAGAAATATGGTTAAAAAGAAATACACTATCCACCAGATTTGTTTATATTACGGCAAATGACTTAATCCATTTGTTCCATTTGGTGAAAACTGACACTAACGATCTAGCCTTCCTCCACTAATAACTACGTACCTTCTTCAAAACTTAAAAACAAGACAGATCAAAGAGCTTGGAAAACCTCTATTACATTTCCTTTTCAGACTTTTTATATACATATGTATGTATGTATATGTATATACATGTTTATACACCCAAACACATACATACGTGTATACACACAAACTCTACAGAAACGGTATATAAAGTATCTAACCACATTATGAAAGTTTCTTAAAACATATCATTGCACGAACAGTATTATCACCTCTGTCATACTAGAGCATCAGCAAACTAACACAACAAAATAAATGAAGAAACACACTAAAATATCATCTTGCATAATGCTCAGAAAATCTATTGAAAAATTAAGCTACAGAACTTTCGCTTTTTCATTTAAAGCATCTCAACTTTATTTCTCTTTACTCTTTCAAAATGTGAATATCAAGCTGGTAACTAAAAATAATCAGGAAGGTTCAATAGGGACAAATAAGGAGAAGGGCAGCACTTCCAGCTGCACAGTTCTCCAAGCAACAGAATGCAACATAAAATATTAAAATAAACACAAAACTGAACCAAGATACCAAACTAAACAAACACATTGATGAATCTATTATCAGCACATCCAATTAGAACCTACTTTTTGAAGATCAGAGTGAATTGCAAGTGTAACCTAAAGATGATGGGCCCTGTCACAACTGTAACTGTAGCTGCTTTAAAAGGCAAAAGGTATACACCTCTAAACTGAACACTGTATAACCAAATAGCTTAAAAGAACCCAAATTCAGAAAATGTGTAAGAATTCTTGAGATTAGCGCTTTCCTTAAAACTAGCTAGTGACTTTCAGAAGCTGTATTTGAAATTTTAAATTAAAAGGTGTTTATTACTAATTACAGTTGTAAATAAAATAAAGTTCAGTTCTTTCCCTGTTCTTTATTTTCCAATAATTTTACTATTACTGCTTGGAGAAAAAGTAGATGAGCGCAGCAGCTTGAGGGAGAGAAGAGAAATAAGGAAGAACTAATATTCTGGTGAGATTCTAAATTGCCATTACTTAACTTGCTTTTTTCCTTTCAAAAGGATTATTTCATATTTTAAATGCATTTTACAGACTGCTCAGATTGTCATACACAGGTCCATGATCTGCTCTATCTACATAATTGCTTATTTTTTAATTTGATGGTGATGGCTGATGATCCTATTAGCACATTCCACTGTACTGGATCACATAACCTGAAAGAACAGTTTTTAAATGTAAGGTTACATGTCCTCTGAAATAAATATGGTCATATGACAGGGAAAGTGGAGAACAGCAAATCTTCAAGTGAAGGGTATTTTTTTTCTTTTCAACCACGCTAGATTTCTTCATGTCTATCACTATAGCATTTTCTTTGCCCAGCTGCAAAGTTTGTGAGGTTAAACTGCTTTTATTCACATATTCAAGCGGGAATGGTTTTCAAGTAAGGATAACCAAAATAACCAACATCTTGATCCCCTGAAAAGTAGTGGTAAGTAGATACAGAATATTTGTTTCTTCACTCCAACTATATTATAGCAAATAATCTGTATTTAAGACAAATAAACAAAATTTATATTAAAAAAACTATGCTAGTGGAATTGGAAAGAAAATCACTGACATGTAAGTTTACATGTCATGGATGGTATTGAAAATAAAGATACTTTACAGATCAAATTTTTCAAACAAAAGATTAAAGTCAGGGAGCCATAAATTCAGAAATGAAAAAAAAAAGATTGACAGAACCGTGTCTGAAATATATGGAAAGAAGGAATGATTTCTTCGATGTTACCTTTTTTGCCTTTTTTTTTTTTTTTTTTTAATCCCCTCATTTCAATCTGTCTGTTCATACTGTCTAACTTTTTTGCTTTTGTTTCTGTCAGGGACAGGCAGCTGGCCTGTAAGGGCAATTAGATCAGCAAGACACAGGCTAATTGCTGTACATATTACCAGGGATTCTGACCCAGAGATCAGTCAGCAGGAAGCAGATGGCAGGAAAAACAAACACACAAACCAAAAAACTCTCCCAAATTTTGAGGAAGATAGACTTAAAAAAAAAATAAAAAACAAAATACACAACTCACCTGAAAATTGCCAGCAGCCTTTGTTGATTTTTTCCTGCTTTCACATTTTTACAAGAAAAAAAAAAAACCAAAACCACACACAGTTTGCCTTTATTTCAACCCCCTCTCTCCTTCAGAGCATTATGATCTGAACACTTCCAGGTTCACCTATGCAGTGGTGCTTTCTCGGTCAGTGAAGGTGGTCAGGCAGATATCAGTCAGAAATGGTAACGCTCATTAATGACCTATTACTAACTCCAGGTTAATACAAATAGGCAGGATACACTTCTTTGGAGCTCTGTGATGGCAGTTGCCTGTGTTTCCTGTGCTTCAATTATGCTACCAATTGCTGAAAGTACCTTCTAACACTGAAGTAAGTACAGCCAGGATAAGCTTTAACAGCACAAGATAAAACAGGATACACACAAAGTTATGAAATATTAGGCCCAAAGGGACTAATTTTATTCTTTACTTACATAGGACAGAACAGATTGTAGTAATTTCTGCACCCATCCCATAACTATCAACTGGTTTAATATAAAGCCTATTTTTTATCATAATGTCTGGGTCTTTTCGAAGAAGCTAATTTTAGTTGAAAGAGAGTACATGTGAATGAATGTTTTAAATATTTGGTCTAGATTATTTCATATGTAGCCTAACTAGGAGTGCTCTAAGTCACCTCATCTCTAGGGACTACGTGGGAGAACAGAAAACCCATCCTTCCAAAATTAGTGTTATTTAAAAAAATAATTCTGAACACTTACAGCAAGATATAATTTATATCTATCTTCAGATTCCAACTTCCTTCTCTCCTTGCAAAGAATATGCACATACCTACAGTATAGAGAGGGATGGGATCCACCTGTCTAGAAGATGCAAGGGAATCTTTGGCAGCAGTCTGGCCAACTTGGTGAGGCAGGCTTTAAATTGAAGCACTTGGGGAGTGAGGTCCAAGGTGGCAGCGCTCACCCCAACTTATCCAACTGAGGAACAAGCCAGGCCAACCAGAGCAGTGACAAATATTTTTTAGCTGACTCTGCAGATGAGAGCCAGAAGGCCAATCACCTCAAGGGCGTGTATGGCTGTGGTGGATCCTCTTGCTCCCCTCCAGGGAAACCTGCATGCTCGGTTACCTCTCTGAAATGCCTGTACACCAACGCACACAGCATGGGGAATAAACAGGAAGAACCAGAGATCCGTGCACGGTCGCAGTGCCATGATCTCATTGCAACTACAGAGACACGGTGGGATAGCTCGCATGACTGGAATGCTGTACCTTTCAAGAAAGACAGGCCAGTGGAGCGAGGTGGTGGAGTTTCTCTCTATGCAAGGGAGCAACTGGAATGTATCAAGCTCTGCCTAGGGGTGGGTGAAGAGAGCATTGAGAGCTTATGGGTAAGAATTAAGGGGCAGGCTAACATGGGAGACACTGTTGCAGGTGTTTAGTACAGACCACCTGATCAGGAAGAGGAAGTCGATGAGGCCTTCTACAGACAGCTGGAAATAGCCTCACGATCACAGGCCCTGGTTCTCATGGGGGACTTCAACCACCCTGACATTTGCTGGAAAGGCAACACAGCCCGGCACACACAGTCCAGGAGGTTTCTGCAGAGCATTCATGATAACTTTTTGACACGGGTGGTGGAGGAACCAAGGAGGAGAGGTGCACCGCTGGACCTTGTGCTGACAAGCAAGGAAGGACTAGTTGGGGATGTGAAGGCTGGGGGTAGCCTTGGCTGCAGTGACCATGAGATGGTGGAGTTCAGGGTCCTGCGTGGAAGAAGCAGGGCAAAAAGTAGAATTACAATCCAGACTTCAGGAGAGCTAACTTTGGCCTCTTCAAAGACCTACTTGGAGGTATCCTGTGGGCTAAGGGCCTAGAAGGAAGGGGAGTGCAAGAGAGCTGGTTAATATTCAAGCACCACTTCCTCCAAACTCAAGATCAGTGCATCCCTAGGAGCAAGAAATCAGGCAAAGGAGGCAGGAAGCCTGCATGGATGAGCCAGGAGCTTCTGGGAAAACTCAAATGAAAGAAGGAAGTCTGCAGAATGTGGAAAAAGGGACTAGTCACTTGAGAGAAGTATAGGAACATTGTCAGAGTATGTAGGGATGCAATGAGGAAGGCTATGGCCCACTTGGCATTAAACCCGGCAAGGGATATCAAGGACAGTAAGAAGGTCTTCTTCAAGTACATAAGTAGTAAAAGGAAGACTAGGGAAAATGTGGGCCCACTGTTGAATGAGATGGGTGCCTGGTGACAGGGGATGCAGAGAAGGTGGATTACTGAATGCCTTCTTTGCTTCAGTCTTTACTGCTAAGGCCAGCCCTCAGGAATTCCAGACCCTGGAGGTAAGAGAGAGAGCCTGGAGAAAGGAAGACTCTACCTTGATCGAGGAGGACCAGTTTAGAGATCACTTAGGCAAACTCGACACCCAGAAATCCACAGGCCCTGACAGGATGCAGCCATGAATGCTGAGGTAGCTGGCAGATGTTACTGCGAAGCAGCTCTCCACCATCTTTGAAAGGTCATGGAAAACAGGAGAGGTGCCTGAGGACTGGAGGAAAGCTAATGACACGCCAGTCTTCAAAAAGGGCAAGAGGGAGGACCCAGGAAACCACAGTCCAGTCAGCCTCACCTCCATCCCTGGAAGGGTGATGGAACAGCTCATGCTGGATGTCATCTCTAAGCATGTAAAGGAAAAGAAGGTTATTGGGAGTCATCAACATAGATTCACCAAGGGGAAATCATGCTTGAGCAATCTGTTCGCCTTCCACGATGGCATGACTGGCTGGGTGGATGAGGGGAGAGCAGTGGATATTATCTACCTCGATTTCAGCACGGCTTTTGACATTGTGTCCCATAACATCCTCACAGGCAAGCTTAGGAAGTGTGGGTTTGATGAGTGAACAGTGAGGTGGATTGAGAACTGGCTGAATGGCAGAGCTCACAGGGTTGTGATCAGTGGCACAGAGTCCAGCTGAAGGCCTGAAACTAGCCCAGGGGTCAGTACTGGGTCCAGTCTTGTTCAACGTACTCATCAATAACCTGGATGAGGAGACAGTGTACCCTCAGCAAGTTTACTGATGACACAAAACGGGGAGGAGTGGCTGACACACCAGAAGGCTGTGCTACCATACAGTGAGACCTGGACAGGCTAGAGAGTTGGGCCGAGAGGAACCTAATGAAGTTCAACAAGGGCAAGTGTAGGGTCCTGCACCTAAGGAGGAATAACCCCATGCACCGATACAGGTTAGGGGTTGACCTGCCAGAAAGCAGCTCTGCAGAGAGGGACCTGGGAGTCCTGGTGGACAACAAGTTGACCATGAATCAGCAATGTGCCCTTGTGGCAAAGAAGGCCAATGGTGTGTCAAGGTGCATTAAAAAAAGCATGGCCAGCAGGTTGAGGGAGGTCATCCTCCCCCTCTACTCTGCCCTGGTGAGTACTATGTCCAGTTCTGGGATCCCCAGTTCAGGAAAGACAAGGAACTACGGGAGAGAGTCCAGCAGAGGGCTACAAAGATGATCAATGGAATGGAGCACCTCTCTTATGAGGAAAGACTGAGACACCTGCATCTGTTTAGCCTGGAAAGGAGAAGACTGGGAGGAGAGCTCATCAATGCTTATAAATATCTAAAGGGCAAGTGTTCAGAGGATGGCGCCAGATTCTTTTCAGTGGTGCCCAGAGACAGGACAAGGGGCAACAGGCACAAACTGGAACACAGGAAATTCCGTCTTAACACGAGGAAAATCTTCTTTACTTTGAGCGTAACAGAGCACTGGAACAGGCTGCCCAGGGAGGTTGTGGAGTCTCCTTCTTTGGAGATATTCAAAACCCGCCTGGGTGTGTTCCTGTCCAACCTGCTCCAGGTGAACCTGTTTGGCAGGGACGTTGGACTAGATGATCTCCAAAGGTCCCTTCCAACCCCTACCGTTCTGTCATTCTGTGATCTTTTGCACATACAAAGACGAATTATATAACACGTTTAGCAACGCAGGAAGACCACTGTTACATTTCAGCATTTCCTCTCAGTACTAAAATGAACAAATCTTGCATTTCAAGAAAACTAAAAATATTGGGGGCGGGGAGAATCAACAGCCACTTGTCATAAACACAAAAGCTAAACTATTTAAACGTTCTGACAAATGAAAGAGAATTTATAAATAATAGCACGATAAAGACAGACAGACACTGGTTCTGTGGCCAGTTTGTAAGAAGAGCTGTTCTCAAGTGCTTCTTCACAGTAAGGCAAAAAGGCAATGAAACACAGAGATTTAACAGTAGTCCATGTACAAAGGCAGCTTGGACCAATATTGTAGATCAAAAGCCCTGGCACAGTTCAACTGAAGAGGATTGTTTCCCCAGGGAAGAAGGAAAAACTATTTACTCCGAGCTAAATTTGGTTAGAGACCAATTGTTTTTCAGAACCTATTATTCCCTCCTTTATAGCATGTCCTAACTGAGCCTGAGTTACATTTAGAAACCTTCCCAACTTGCCACTGTAGCATGAAAGCTTAGAACTTCACTGAAGGAAATTATTGATGATTCCTCTAATAATCCTTTATTTCCTGGAGTATAAGACCAAATCAAATATCACATTCCTCAAATGCATGCCTTATTGCAAAGATGTACAGAGACATGAATTTCATAAAGGTGGTCCTTAAAAACCACTAAAGGATTTCAGGCATGGTCAACAGTAAAGAAGAATCTTTGAGGCACAAAACAGAGAAAACCAAAAGTAATTTGCTTTAACAAAATACAGCAGTACAGAAAGAAAAGAATAAACAGACAGCAATAGTAGTAAGCTGTTCTGGCTTAAAATTGCTATGTAGTTTTAAGAAAGGATGATTCTAGGATGAGATTTTTGGTTTATGCTGATGTGGAGGCACACAGAAAGGCAAGGGCGGTGTGAATGTGTGTCCATGGATCCTGCTCATGCAAGAAATTTTCCAGTCTCCAAAGCAGTAATATGTGTACACCTACAGAATGGATGGAGAAGCACAATAATAGAATTCTTAACTACAAGGAAATTGCAGAAGTCTCATACTACTCCTTAGAAGTAGTTTTCTTCTATATGGGAACTGTGAGCACAAAGTCCAGAAAAAAAATGTTACACACAAATATGCCTAAAACACTTGAGCAGCCCATTGAAGTTTTCCTATCGTATACGATTCCATTTCGTCTCTAGCTACTGCCCTTAAAAATGCTCTTATTCTCATTATATAAAGGGCATTAAGGCTCTTTCCTCTCTCTGATATGAATTCTTTTTTCAGAACCTTCTTTCATATAGAAAAGATCACCAATGGTTCTTAATAGAATTTAACATTTTCATGCTGACTACTTTGTAGGTGTCTGTGCTGCCCTAAAAATCTTTTAAAAAATAGAGATAACTGTAAAATGTGCTATTTAGACAGTTACAAAGAAGTTTAGCAGGGTGTACAAAAAACACTTTGAAACATCATCTCATCAGGTTCTCTCTCACAGAATGCTTTGAAAAAAGTAGCAATACCCTAATTTATGGGTGCTTCTCTTACAAGCCATCTGCCCCAAGCAAAACAGCTGCCAGTGATGCAAGCTGGGAAAGTAGCCAATCTGGCTCACATGCAACTATATACCCAAGAGAGCAATTAATAAGTCACAAAACAGTACCCAATTATGCAAGCATTTTTTGAGTCTTGGGGCTCAGAATAGGGCTGACTGAGTATGAGACACCCTGAAGAAACTCTCAGCATTCAGCTACAGTGTACGGATGCTGCAGCACCACCTGATCTTTCCTTCTTATTAGCTTTTACTCAAGATAAATTGGGAAATTTCACCTTGAAGCTAGCAAGCTTTAAAAACATGAAACCAAATGACAATATTTAAATTGCAGGAAGATATCTTAAGTAATTGTTTAAATCCCAAGACTCGTGCAATGCTACCTTTCATTCAAAAAGCAGAGGATACTTATTCAAGAAGAGAGAGTCAATAATTATTTACACAAGTGACATTATTTTACCCTACCTGTGTGAGTGAATTAAAACGAAGATTATTTCTATGGTCTTCTTTCAAATATTACCATCTGAGTTTCATATATTTTTTTCCTTAAAAAAAATTAATGGTTTAAGAATGTAATAAAGAAATCCTCCCCAGCCATGAACTGAAAAGCAGCCAGGTTGGCAGATAGCAAGCAAGATTCAAGCTGAGCACATCTGAGTAAGTTTTGACAGTCGTATTCTATCAAATTAATTTTTTCAATGCTCTCTTGTTCACAGAAAGTTTTCACTAATTGTCAAAATATATGAAAATTAAGGTCTGCACATTTCAGTCTCTGGGGAGCCTTCTCTTCACCAGGAAAAAGTCAGGCTATGTTAGTACTAAAAACATGAGTCCACACATTGTATTTTGACAGATTAACTGGAAGAACTGCGTGTTAGGAGACTACCTCTAGGTTTATAAGGGAACACACACTAATCCACATGCATAATAGAAAAATTAAAATAGAAGCATTATTAAGCATGTAAATATGCCTTATTTGGCATATTTGGCGTATTTCTTATTTTCTGTTTTGTTTCCTAACATACCAGGAATAGTTGTTTGCCAAAATATTATTACAGTATCACTGCTTGGCAACCATCACTACAGAAGAAGATATTCTAAAATGAATACAACTATACCTCTGTTACAAGTCTTATCCCAACATTACTTCCCCAAATAAGTGCATAAAAGTTACATTTTGATTTCAAAATGAGAAAAACTGAGTAATCTAAATCAGTCATGTCTCTACCTTCTTACCTTCTCCCCCCCACAAAATAGATAAAATTATTCATAAAGCCTAGTAATTTGTTTGCAATTGTAGCAAACAAAAAATCATTATAACTACGTTTAATAAAGTAGTATATTAGAAATCATAAGAACAAAATTAGTTTAGTAAACTTTAATTCCAACAATATGAACAACTTCAAAGAGGTACGTAACAGTCATACATCTACTCAAGCAAGCTACTTGATTCAACAAGTAGCAAGCAGATATTTAGAATAGAAAAGGAGAAGCTGTAGTAAGACAGAACCATAAAGAATTTCACATCTTTAGAAACCTCAGGATAACAAGGCAGAAGGGAAAGTCCTGCTTGACTGCCTGGTACCTGCAATGTAGTTAAAGATTTAAAGAAAGGAATTCTGCTCCTCATAATTTTAGCAAATCTTTCAGAAAGGGCTCACTATTAAAGTGAGAAAGTTTAAAAACAAAATCTCAGTATGAGTATTCCAAAATTCATTCAATGAAATATTGTATGGTAAAAAAGCAAAAGGGAACAGTCAAAAAAATACACTAAAACTTAAATTGAAACTGAAATTGCCATGCACTTAAAATGTTTGTGAGGTCTCTCTCCCACAAGTAATCTCTGTCAAGTAGCAGAGCTCACACAGAAGCTTACAACAAAATCCTTAATACCTACAATCCCAAAACTTAGAGGAACTGGATCATCAGTAAGATAACTACTCCTCTATCAGTCTTTTTTTGAAATGATGCAACAGGTTCAAAAGCTAGCAGGCAAGAGGGGACAGATGTACAGGCAAATACAGATAGCACAAACATTCTCCTGCACCTTTCTGCCTGCAAGACAGAATCATATAAGCTTCACTTCTGTTGGAAACTGAGCTAAAATATGTCTCCAATACTATTTCCTGAATAAACATACTTCCTCGACAGGAATTGTTCTTTCTGCACTACTAATTTTTAAAAAATGAAAGCTAACAGTTTAAATTTATCTTTTGCATGAAACTAGAATGTCAAAATTGTGAAAGACATGATAAAGTGTCAGGTAACCTCCCCAGGAACATTTAAGGGATGTAAAGGAGCTGCAGTTTCTCTCCTGCCACTGCTCCATCTTTCTATTCCCGTATCACACAGAAATGCTGAGGCCATGTAGTTACTCCTCAGATTCAGATAAGGACAATAGCTGCCTCTGACCTCAGCCATAGTACAGTTTTGTTACTTGTACCATCCTACATTTAGCTTTGTAAGCCTTAATAAATTTTGATACAAGGTGCACTGTCAATACTTACAAATGCATTTGCCACCTTTAAGTAATGAAACAAAAACAATCAAAACCTTTAAAAAATATTTAGATAGATAATAACTCCACAAACTTCTGTGACACAAGATTTACCCAACTAATAACAACTTTAGAAAAACCTCCTACAGGCATGCTATTACTTCATTATTTATACATACAGTATAAACACTTGCCAGGAATGGCAAGTGAACCTGACAGGACAGAAATATATATTGAGGCCTGCCATTTACTTAACAACATAATGGCAGTAATAGAATCATGAAGTATAAATGGACAAGTGACCATTTTAGACAAACAAGAAGTCATTTGTCAGACACTAACATACTACAAGTGTTTGAAGGGCCATATGAACACTTTTCGTCAGCCATATCAGGGCACAGCTATGAAACTTTCCATTCCACTTCACAGTACTTCTGATTTTATGGGCAGTTTATACCCATAATCATTTTGTATAATAACTAAAGAAAAGAAAATGCATTTTTATAAATTATAAGTGTGGTTTGTATAATCTATAGAAAGAGTCTTCAAGGGAAGAAGGAGACCTGCATGGCTGAGCATGAGCACCTTTCTGAAAAGGCTCAGGTGGAAGAAGGGAGTTTATAATAGG
>VZSZ01012205.1:5511-21818 GCA_013398815.1 Ibidorhyncha struthersii | reverse complement strand
GTGGGGGCTGGGAAAGTTGCAGCACTCAACCTTATTCCCAGCAATTCCCAAATGAATGGCGGTCAGGCTGACTCCTGGAAGAGCAGGGATGAGTGACCCCAGGGAGCACCAGTCCCCCCCGCCCCCAGCCACAATTTCACCCTCTCCCTCGCCAGCTACAGGGCTGTGTTGACACCCAGTAGCCAAAGCCCATCACAGAGGGTGCCGCAGACTGGCCAGGAGGCACCCAGCAACACCCCAGGGCATTGGATGCTGCTGCCCAAAGCCAGCTTGCCGCCATCCAAGACCCCCAACCAAGAAAACCCAACAGGGTCATGCCCATGCTCCCCGGCACTTGGGGTCCCATCACTACAGGAGCACTCATAAAATCACAGAATGGTTTGGGTTGGAAGGGACCTTGAAGCCCATCTCGTGCCACCCCCTGCCCCGGGCAGGGACACCTCCCCCCAGCCCNCCCCCTTAAAGGAGCCTTCCCCCCCCCCCCCACGCGCTGAGGCCGGTGGGGGTCGTGCCGCTCATGGCTCACCTCCACCCGCTGCACTTGGGAGTAGATGGTGTGCACCGCGCTGTCCTCGGCGAGCGGTGGGTGCTCCTGCTCCTGGATGGCTGCAGGGGGATAAGAAAAGTCACCTGCAAGGGGGAGCAGGGACCGGGGGAGGTGGAACCCGGCGCTTTGCAATCCGCGTTCTGCTCCTGTACCCCAAGGCACGGCAAGGGTGAGCCCGTGCTGGGTCCGTCCCCAGCACAGCACCCGGTGGCTGGACCCAGCTGCATCCCTATCGCTGCAGCTGCCCAGACGTTGTCGGAGGATTTCTGGCTGCCACAGGTCAGCTTTCCAAATTGGTCACTACGCAGGGAAGGGGAAAGGGGGGCCCGAGTGAGGCACTTGGAGAGATGATGCTCTCTCTAATTTGGGCTGGGATCATTCAGCTCCTCTTGAGACCATGCGATATGATCTCAGAAGCCCGTCATCCGCCTAAAGCGTTGGAGATCACGTGCAGGTACGTATCTCTTTTCTCTTTTTTTCTTTCCTCTTTTTCTCTTTTCTCTCTCTCTTTTTTTTTTTTTAAAGCTGGTTTCCTTCCTGCCTTTTGCTCTGTGCTTCAAGGGAAACACATTTTGCTCCTTCCCAAGGGCCAGGATACTCCGAAGACGAGGTACTCGTGGGAATCAGCCCCTTGGTCCATTCGCTGGGGCTGACTGGGCTTCTGTCCCCCCGCAAAGTTCACCCTTTGGACCGCCAAACAGCCCGCCACCCTTCCCTCGCGGCACTCACTGATGGACATGGGCAAATGGGTGGCCACGAAGATGCCGGTGAGAATCATCACTGCGGCGATGGGTACCGCCACCATCAGCACGAGATGATCTGTCTTCAGCCCGCTGCTGCCTGGGATGGGGGACAGAGAGCAGAGCGGGTCAGCCACCAGCCCTGGGGGCCCGGAGTCACCCAGAGCTGAGTGGAACAGGCTGCTGAAATCTTTCTTCATCTCATCACCTAATTTTGGGCTGATAATGTCAGCAGAACAGGAAACGAAGGGGCAGGAAATGCTTCTCTTGAGCAGAGCTCTCTCTAATCGCCTCCAGACTGCAACAGTCGGTGAAAAAAACCCTGCTGGGGGCCAGATCGGGGCCAGATAAAGCCCTCAAAACTTCTCTGGTGGCTTTACGGAGGCCTGGACGGGGGGGCAGGCAGCCCCCTTGTACAACGCCCTCGCATCGCAGGTGCGTGAGAAAAGGGCCCCATGACAGAGCTCTGAAGCTCCAGCCACCAGCCGGGCTCCCACTGCGAGGAGGCACCGGGGGTGGCCCTGAACCACTCCCGGGGACACCATGCAGGGGTGTCCCACGGTGCAAGGGGTTTTGGGGCAAGGAGGTGAGAAACAAGCCCGAAAACCCCTCCCTTGAGCATCTCATTTCAGCATCTCCCTTTCTTAAGCAAGAGTCCTGACTGTTTTTTTCCCCGCGGGGATATTTTCTCAGCACAGGTCACTGTGAGAGCCCCGGAGGAGATGTGACTTCAACTCCGGGTCCCCGGGGAAAGGGGCGGCCACCACACCACCCGGCCCCGGCGAAAGTCCCCCACGTCATGAGGCAGTGTTAGAAAAACCCGGTGAGAGAGAGCGTGACTTCTGCCCCAAGAGCCTCCGAAGGGGAAGTTGTCACCGAGGTTTTTATCCTCCCCAAACCACCCGGCGTATAAGTCACACACATTTTAAATGAGCTCAGGGTACCAGCGTGCGGTGGCCGGGGAGGCAGGTGCGACCCATGGCTCCGTGGCCAGCGTTTACAGGAAGGACCGGGCAAAAAGTGACGCAGCAGCCACTTTTCTTGCAAAATGCTCCTTTCGAGGCTGCCTAAAGCAGCGTGGAAAAAATCCCCTGCAAAGCGAGAGCAGGAGCGGGAGGCTGGAGAGAGCCAGGTCGGCAATGGGGGACTTACCCCCTTGCTCGTAGCTGCACTCGGAGGAGTTGAAGGCGACAACCCGGCTGCTGACGGGGTTGCTGGCAGTGCAGGCGCAGGCGACGCTCGCATTCTGCAGGGGGTAGAAGAGGTGCAGGAGGCTGCCGTTGTGGGAGCAGAGCCCCAAGGTGCGGGTGTCCTGGCTGCCCCAGCTGTAGGAGACGTTGTCCCCTCGCTCTGCCGTGCAGTTGAGCGTGATGGTGCAGCTGCCGTTGGCCAGTGCCCTGCCGAGGATCTGGATGCTGGGATTGGACACTGGCTCTGGAGAGAGAGAGGGAGGGATGGAGGGGGCAAAGTTTTGTGTCTGAGGGAGGATGCAAAAGCTGCCTCGGCCCCTGCCTGCGAAATCCTCCTGACCTCTCCAAATTCCCTGGGAGATGGAGAGGAGCCAGTCTGGTCCCAGACCCATTGCATTAGAGGAGGACGTGGTCTGCATGAACCCAAAGGCTCCTGGGGGTACCCAGATGGGGCTGCAAGAAGGTCCTGGACTCACTGCAGACACCCTGACGTGAGGGGGGTCATCTCCCACCCTCCTCAACCACCACCCACCTCCCAGCCCTGCTCCCAGCAATGTCCTCCCAAAGCAGCACGTCTCACCGTACACCTCCAGCTGTATCTGCCAGACTTTCTCCTCCGACCCCTTGCTGACTATGTACTCGTGGATCTGCCTGTCCTCCCGGCTGGTGTTGAGGATCTCCAGGGAAAAGTCCAACTTGTGGAAGCGAGTTCGTCCCTGCATGTAGTTGGTGTAGTTGCCATCCAAGTACTTGAGCAGGATGAGTTTCCTCTGGGGGTCCTCTGTGTCCCGCTTCCAGACGGCCTCCCCGAAGCGCAGGGTGAGGTCCTGGAGTTCAGGGGGGATCCGCAATATCGTCGCTTTCCCCAAGGTGCCCAGCACCGTCTCCCTCGCCCCGTGGCCCATGCCTGGGGGGAGAGCGGAGAGAAGGGCTGAGGCAGGCAGAGGGGCATGGGGGGGCTCTGAGCCACTGTCATCCCCCCCATCCCGGCTCTGTAGACGTCCGTGGAGCTGCAGTAGCCGGTGACAGCGTTGGACCCACCCTGGTGATCTGCAGATGGGGGACGGCTTGGGCTGCATGAGATAAACCAGTCAAAAATTGAACAGATTATCTAACCGCGTTTTCAAGCTCTGGGTTATCCACCACATCCTGCACCAACGATTGCTGGCAGGTGGGAAGAAGATTCATGCTGTGCATCAGGGCTCGGTGCAAGCTCTGCCCCATGCCCACCCCGCAGCACCACCCCCAGAACCAAAGGAGCGACCCCCAGCCCTCAGCCCTGCACCCTCCACCCCAAAGGATGTGGGTCAAGGGCTCAGCTCAGGAGCCGGAGGGGAAACATCTTCCTCTGCTCTTCCTCCCCACTCTCATCTTCCCAGAGCAAGGCAAGAAAGTCTTCGTTTGCATCAGCCTCAGCATTCTCCCGCATCGAGCACCGCTGTGTGCGATGGCCAAATCCTGATTTAAGGGCTTTCCATTGGCACAAGGACAGCCAGCCGGAGCGGTGAAACATCACCCCATGGAGCGGAGCTGCCACGAGCAGGGGAAGGTGCCCTCAGTCCTGGTCTGGTGGAGATGTTAGTCCTGGGAGAAGGGTCCTGGCAGTGGTGGGACCAGCCTGGAGAAGTCCCAGTAACACCAGGGCAGTCCAGAAGGAAGCCGACGCTTGGTGGGTCTTGGCCAAAGCCTGCAGTTGGTTGTGTGTCATGGTACCCACCTCCTTCGAGTGCCTTGGCTCCAGAAAACTTTGGTGGGGATTTTCTTGTAGAAATTGCAGGAAGTGCAGCCTCCTGGAGGTGGGCTCAACTGTAAATCCCAGGTTGTCCTTCTCCTGGCCGAGGTGGTTCTGGGTGGGTTTCTTGGTGGCCACGGAAAAGTGTTCTTAAGAAGGGAGCAATCATCTCCCACGTGTCCCAAAGCATCTCAAACACCTGGATTTCCTGGAGAGCACTCAGGAGGATCTTCTCCCCCAAAACCTTTTCCTGTCTTCAGTTACAAGCCAGTGATTCATATTTGCCCGCGCCCGCGGGGCAAACAAGTTTGTTTTTGTAGGAAAAAACAGCGTGGGGAAAGGTGCCAGCTCACCGCTGCTGCCAGTTGCCGGCAGTGGGAGCGCAGAAGGAACCCCACCATCTCACCCCCGTGTTTCCTACCAACTTCTTTCCATTGGGGCGAAGTTTTTCCCCCAGAGGGGGAGGGGGGAAAGAGGGGGAGCTACCCCAGAAGAACAGGTCTGGGGAGGCCCAGATAGGCCCAGTACCCACCTCTCCTTCAGCGCATACGGTTCCAGTAAAAACCACAGGGCGAACACTCTCCCCGCTGCCATCCCAAGCGAGTGCCATCGCTTTATTTTTCCCCTCCCTGGCACGAAACTCAGCAGTTTCTGAGCTGTCCCTGTGGATTACATCTCCCTGAAGTCAAAGGAGCCACGCAGACACGGCCATCATCCCACAGAAATCCCACCATCTGGCAGACCCGGAACCTCCTATTTTTTGCTGAGAAGTTTACTGTAAAGCCCATCACGCAGGCGGATGCTGTGTTTTCTCAGCAACATGTATTTTTGACATGCAGTGGTCAGGCTCCTCATTAATTACCAAATGGAAAAGCCCTTTTTACATCACGTTAGAAAAACCCTCTGCCCCGGCGAGGGGCATCTCCTTTCACAGGGAAGACGACTCAGCAGGAGCGAGGCTGCAGGAAGAGGGATGTAAAGAAGTCTGGAACCACGCGATGCCCAAGCGGAGGGGCTGGAGGGAGGCAAACGGGCTGCACTGGCCCAGCACTGGGTCTGAAACAGCCCTAAACATCAGGTATTGGGCTCATGGGACTTTCGGTGCGCTGGCCAGGCAGAAAACACCAGGGGGATTTTAAAGGCAGGTATTCTAGTAACAGCGAGCCAGCAGAACCAAGGAGAAACCCCAGCTTTGTCAAGGTCTCTGATTTCCTGGTCGAGCCATTCGTTTCACACCCGGTAATTACACAGATGCAGTGGCAGAGGGTTCACAGGGCTGCGGGGACACGGAGCGTCCCCAGGGAAGGGGTATGGAGATGTCAGGCTGGCACCAAGAAGAGGGTCAGGATTAGTCACAGCTCCCTTCGCTCTGCTGGGGGGCCCTGACTCAATGCCACCAAACCTGATTTTGCAACATCCTCCCGTAACTGCTGACGGGTTGGGAGGAGAAGACCCAGCAGCCCTGGTGGGGGGGTCCGGGCGGCCTCACTCCCTGGTCTGGGGAGGATTGCGACTCGTCCAGGACATCATCATCCCCAGGACACCGTCCACAGCTGGCCAGAGCTCTCTGGGCACACAGACCACAGGCATTGCCCTGCTGCCGGTCCCTTTCCACCCACTCTACGCTCATTTTAGTGCTTGGGTACCATCCCCCAGCCCGCTGGCACCTCCTGATCCAAGGCACTCGGTATCACAGACAGTGAGACGATCCGCCAAGGACCTTCATCTCAACTGCCCCAATTCCCATCTGGTACTCAGTTATTTGTTCAGTGCTATCAATGCCCCATTAAAACACACAGTAGAGTGCTTCACTATTGCAGCTACGTTTTGTCCGTCACCATCCTTCTTCATTCATCATCTTTTATTCTCTCCTTCCCTCAGCCCGACTAGTCAGAAAGTATTAGGGATGCACCGCGCATCCAGCTTGGAATTGCTAGCCATTTATCTTCTCTATGAATATTTATACTCAATCTGCCCGTCCGCCCGGCACGCAGCTTGCCATTTCTAAAGGTCTTAATAGCTGACAAAAATCCCCAAACGAGCCGAACCAAGTATTTCGTGAAGAGGAAAACATACATACCCCAAACGCAGCCGAGAGAGATCAGGAGCCAGAGAGACACACTGCAGCCCATACCTCGGTTCACGGAGCCTCTGTTGCAGCGGAATCAGTATCTGCCGCCAGGCTCATTATAAGAACAGGTGTACTCAAATCAGAGGCGCTGCCCTGGGCCATGTGTTTCCTGTTTTTTGGCTGAATAACTTTTTTTTTTTTTCTTCTTGAGTGGAAAGTATTCAAAGCACCAAGGCTTGCTGTTGAATGCTTCGCCGGAGACAGCCCAAGAGACCTGCAGAAGGAAGCAGAGCATCAGTTTAAAGTTTGTACCAGAACTGCATCATCCCTCCACGGGTCCTTAACCCGACCCCGAAAGAAGAGGAAATGGCCAGTGAAATAATCATTTCACTTACAGTAAGAGCTTCCCGGGGCTGTACAGAGCCGGCCAACCCTGCTACCGCAGAGCAGGCAGAGGTGGGTGGCTGCTCCCCTGATGCAGCAGCATCCCAACCACCGCCGCTCCATCTCAGCGCCGTGGGGCTGGGAACCGGCCCAAAGCCCGCCCGGAGAGCCGACGTGCAGTGGTGCTTGCAGCCGCAGCCACAATGCCGCGCGGGTGCAGGAAATGCCCAAATATTCCGGAATTAACCCATAGCCCTGCTTTGGGCTGCATGGGATCTACAGGGAGGAGGCGTGTGGGTGGTATTTAAAAACTCACCCAGGGAAAGCCCAATCCTTGTTCTTGGGCTGAGCGCTCAGGGGAGTGATCTGGACTTGGATTTGCTCCTGTTCAATGCCATCCCCACAGCGTGCTCGGGGATGGGGACAGTCCCTCCAGCTGGAGACGGAATGGGGACCGCAGTCTCCTGCGCCCAGCAGAGAGCCGGGGATGGGGAGCGTGCGGAAAACACCGCTCGCTTGTTCCACTGCTGGAAAAGGGCAAGAAAAGCTCAGTTGTTTTTGTTTTTAGTCTAATGAATTATTCACCTTCTCTGGTGCTCGGCCCACGCAGCTTTAAAATGGGAGAAGTGTTTTTTTCCTATTGCTTTCTTCAAGTTTTCATTGCTTTTTCTGGTTTCTGGTTCTGGTTTCTGGCTCCCCGGCTCAAGAAGGACAGAGGACTGCTGGAGAGGGTCCAACAAAGGGCTTTGAAGATGATGAGGGGACTGGAGCATCTTTCTGATGAGGAAAGGCTGAGGGACTTGGGGCTTTTTAGTCTGGAGAAGAGACGACTGAGGGGAGATCTTATCAATGCTTATCAATACTTCAAGGGAGGGTGCCAGGGGGATGGGAGCAGTCTTTTTTCAGTGGTGCCCAGTGATAGGACAAGACGTAACGGGCACAAACTTGAGCATAGGAAGTCCCATCTTAACATGAGGAGGGACTTCTTTCCTTCAAGGGTGGCGGAGCACTGGCACAGGCTGCCCAGAGAGGTGCGGGAGTCTCCCACTCTGGAGCCATTCCAAACCCGCCTGGACGCCGTCCTGTGCAACTGCTGGAGGTGCCCCTGCTCTGGCAGGGGGTGGCACTGGGTGAGCTCCAGAGGGCCCTTCCAACCCTGACCAGTCTGGGATTCAGAGGAGAGCCCAGGTGACAGCGTGAAGTCAGATTTCCTCTGCTGTTTTAAACCAAATGTGAGTGGATTCCCACTAGGAAACTCTAGTATTTCCATGAGGAAATAAAGGGTGAACTTCCACCCCACCACTTTTCAGTGGAGCCAAGCTCCGAGACCTCCATGGGTTTCATTGCCAATAAATTCTTTCTAATGATAAAAAGCCTAAAACCACACTAAACCACCCCAGCATCCTTCTAGGCTGCTCCTTCCTTCTCGGAAAGCTTCTGGCTGAGGAAAAAAAAAAAAAAAAAGAACAAAAACCCTAAAAAAGCCATTTCCCAATAACCAGCAATTCACGGAAGGGAAGAGCTCAGCAGAGGCGTAAAAAAGAAAGGATGAGTAAGAGCAGCATGAGGGGACTCGGTTGCTTGTCTCGGCACACACACACGCAAGGAGCTTCGGCTCAGCTGAAACGTGGTGGTGGTTCCTACGGGAGGCAGCTGGACCGAGCGCTTGGGCAGACGATGGAGGGGTGAAGACGTTGCTTTGGGGTATTTTGCAGAGGAGCAAGCTGCCCCGGCACAGATCCCACCTGAAGAGCCAGTGGGAGGCCTCCAGTGGATGGGCTCCACCAGTTTAGCGCCCCCAGGCAGGGCAGCAGGATGATCCCCAACCCTCCCCTTGCCACGGAGAGGTGCCTGGCGCTTGGGCACGGGCTGTGCCGGCACGGAGAAGACCATTGACCACAAACTGGTCCAGAAAAAGCATAAAACCCCAATATCACCCATGGGGCACTACCACAGCAGCGTGCCCCAGGAATGGGAAAAATTATTTAACAAGCAAAACCATCAAGAAAAAAATCTTTCCAGGAAGCACCAGGGGGGCACAAAAACATAGAGAAAAACCTCCTTTAACAGAAAATAATGATTCTAAATTCCTTTAACTTTCCCAGTCAGCTCAGACCGGCTTGAAAGATGACTGAGGCATGGCACCGGGCTCCGTGTTTATTCATCGCAGGAGGTTTTATGATGATGTTGGTGCTCAGCGGTCATCCTGAATTTTGTCAGAGGCAGAGGAGCCCCAAACCTCCACATGGGAATGGACTAAGACCCATGCAAATATTTTCAAGTGAGGGGATTTCCTGAAAAAAAAAATACATCGGTGCAAAACCCATCAGCCCACCCAGCAGGAATTACCCTGAGATGCTCATTAGAGCTGGGAGCTGGAATGACTCCTGCTCGTTACTGGTTTTTCAAATGAGCTGGCGAGGTCCCTTGGATGAATCTGGCCTTAGGAGTCTTTGCTTAAAGATGGCTCTGGAAAGTGATGTCTTTCGGGTTTTACAGAGGGTTGAGACTGGTTCTCCCCTTCCTCAGGATGGTTTTTCTGGAGCTGGCAGGAACAGCAGTATCCCAGGGCTGCGGTGACCCCGAGACATGTCCCCATCCCTTCTTGCTGGCTGAGGGACTGTCTCCATCGCTTACAAGACACATCCTGCCACCCCAATGGGGCTGCGTCCCACCATCCAAAGCCGGCTCCTCCCACAGGAGACAATTGTGGAAGGGTCCCTGCTCCCAGCAACGGTGTTGGGGGGGAAAACGCATCTCCCTCCATCATCCCCCCAGTCCCTAGCACCCTCTGCGGCCGACCCCAGCCCAGAGGAGAATGCAAAACAAGCACCTAAAAATGCAGGGTTAAAGGTTAAAATGGATTTAATGTAGACGCAGAAAAATATTTCTGAAGGAAGAGGCCGCACTCGCGCTGCCAGAGAAAGCCAAAAGTGCCACCTTAGCTCTGCCCCCTCGAGACGCTCCAGTGCTCCAGACCTTGAGGCTGCACCAATGCTGGTGTAACTGGTTTCAGGCTAAACACGTCCTGCACTCTCCTGCACTGTCACACTGTACATCGGTCCCATAAAGGGCATTGCCGACAGCAGGAGACAGCCGAGGACCCTGCAGGTCCACGGAGAGCCCCAGGAGATGCTCAGACCTGGGGGCTGGGGAGAGGAGGGTTTCCAAGTAGTTAACCATTAATTTAGTAATTTAGATTAGCGGGGTTCTCGAAGCACCGTTGCAACAAAATTCATCCCTGTTTTGTTCAGATCTAGAGAACATGACCTCTGATTAAAGCAAAGAAGAAAAGGTGAGGAGGGAAATTGAGGCATGGAGCACCTCTGGAGGCAGCAGCGGAGCGGCCAGAGCCCGGGTTGGCAGGAAGCAGGCGGCCGTGGATGAGACTGAGTGGGTGCGGGTGTAAAGGACACTGGTTGTCATGGGTCCCTTGAGCAACCACATCTTTCTGCGTCCAGCTGGTCTGGGGGCCTCATTCAGGTGCTGGTCCTGCGGTGGGGGGTGATGAGATGAGTAGAGATGTCAACCGCAAAGCATCCTCAAGCCACAGTGAGGAGGAAGAGGAGGAGGAGGAGGTGTCCCAGGGCCATCAGCACGCTGACAGTGCTGCAGGATGCAGCAGCAGAGGACTCACCTGGAGGTAGAGGGAGACCCGGGGTGTGGATGGGGGGGCCTGTGGGCTGCCCGGCCCTGGCAGGGGACCCCCGACCCCCTCCCCGGGTGGGCTCCTGCCACCCACCAGCCCACGGTGCAGGGGGGAAAAAGGGACCCACCACTCCTGACCCATGGGCCACCTCCAGCCTTGCAGGGACCCACTGTTCTCGGGGTCACCGCTGCTGCTCTGGGGACCCTCCAAAGCCACGGCCACCTCGCAGCCCACCCCACCCAAGTTTTGCCATCCCGTGTGTGCACCGCAGGCAGTACCTGTCCAGGAGCAGGGGTGCCTGTAAGTCAGTGAGGCGGTGTTGGAGGAGACAGGGTTGCTGACTTTGCAGACGTAGGTTTCTATCAAGGGGTTGAAGGAGACATGCTGCTCAGAGGCACCCGCCCCCTCCAGCAGGAGCTTTCTGGAGTGAAACCACTCGTAGGTTACCCCTTCGATCCCCACCGAGCACTGGAGGGTGGCGTTGCATGCCTCCGGGTCATCCCTGATCACTTTGGCGCTCATAATGGGTTTCGGGACCAGATCTGCAAGAGGCAGTTGGATGTCAGAGCCTCACTGTCCCCCCACGGGGCACTGGGACAACCCCTCCCGTCCTCCCAGCTCACCGTAAACTTTGAGGACAACATTTTCAATGTGCTCCTTGCCCATCTCATCCTCCAGGTACAGCTGGTACACGCTGCTGTCGTTTTTCTGCAAGTGGCTGATTTTTAAGGTGGTGTTGCCGAAGAGCTCCAGGCGTCCCTTGTAGGTGCTGTTGGGGTACTGGACCATTATCCCGTTCTCCCAGCTGGCTATTTTCACAGAGTTGTTGCGCCGCCAGTGGAACTGGTAGTAGGAGATGCTCTTTTGCAGTCTGGGGCTGAGATATGCCACCCCATGAACAGCCCCGACCACCTCCATTGGCCTGTGTTGCGCCCAGGCTGCCAAGAAAATGGAAACCAGTGCTGCTTGGCCAGGCAGACACAGCCAGACACCACTCCCCGGGACTCGTCCTCGCATGGGGACCTTGATTCCTCCCAGACACGTGGAAAATGCAAATCACCCATTTGCTCACTAATTCCTAACGCCTTTGCGCTCCGCTGGCCTTGGAGGCGTGTTACAGGGACAAACCCTACAGCTGCCGGCCGGATTTCTGGTGCCTCCCCCAGCCCAAGCACAGGACCGCCCACATGCCTTGGTGAAGTCTTTTTTTTTCTTTTTTTTCCCCTTTTGCTTTCATTTTTGGCATCCTCTCCGCCCCCCCGCCCCCCTCCCTGGATCACCCAGAGCAGCCCTTCACCCCTAGCTCGGTGGCGGCGATGCCAGGGGCTCCCATGGGAAGGGAGATGGTGGGTAACACAACTCGGGGACCACACCAGGATGGGAGAAGCCAGGGAAGAGCACGGGGATGGGGAGGGTTTACCCACGGGCACCTCCCCAAGGTCCCCCACCATCCCCAAAGCCATCCTCCCTCCAGCCCAGCACCCTCGCCCAGGGGGAACCCACCGCCACACCTTGCTTGATGAAGAGGAGGAAGAGAATAATCGTAGCCGCCATCTTCTCTTTGCATCCGCACCCAAACCGGAAATCCCCCTCGCGAGGCAGCTGCTCATTGAGGACCCCCTCCCCGAGCCTGCAGCCCCCCACCACCATCCCTAACCCGGAGCTGGGGGAGCCCTGCAGGAAAGGGTTTGACAGGGTGACGGGGCAACTGTGCAGCCAGGAGATGTCATGAACCCACGATGGTTCCTCTTCTGCTTCCGGGCTCGAGAGAGAATCACTGGCCCGGAGTGTTCGGGGGCGGTTGTGACGTTGGCCCATGGGCAGCCAGCGAGAGCTGGCGGCAGCCCGAGTCTCCCTGGGAACACTGCGCACAGCACCCTGTGGGCCATTGACCCCCTCATCAGAGTCACCCCACCATCCCGATGGTAAATGAAACGCAGACCCCAAGGGTCACATCTCCCCTTTACAGCTGCTGCAACCAACCCACGGGGTTCCCGTTTCTCCACCTGCACAGCCAGGTCACAGCCCTCAACATGGTCTGGCCCCAATACATGCCATCACAGACTGCTTGGGGTCAGCAGAGCCCTCTGGAGCTCATCTCCTCCATCCCCCTGCCGGAGCGGGGTCGCCCAGAGCAGGTCGCACAGGACGGCGTCCAGGCGGGGTCTGAATCTCTCCACAGAAGGAGACTCCACCGCCTCTCTGGGCAGCCTCTGCCAGTGCTCCGCCACCCACAAAGTTAACAACTTCCTCCTCATGTTCAGACGGAACCTCCCGTGTTCCATTTTGCGCCCATCGCCCCTCGTCCTGTCGCTGGGCACCGCTGGAAAGAGCCCGGCCCCGTCCTCTGGCCACCCGCCCTTTCGCTATGGCTCAGCGCTGATGAGATCCCCTCTCAGCCCTCTCCTCTCCGAGCTGAACCACCCCGGCTCTCCCCACCTTTCCCCAGCGGAGAGCCGCTCCAGTCCCTGAGCATCCCCATCCATCGAGCAACCTCAACTTGAGCAGAGACCACCGGCACCGGCTTTCGGGGTGACCCCTGTTCGCAGGAGGGAGATGGTTGGGATGACTTGCTGATGCTAGAGCACGTGCTGCGGCCCCAACCACGCTGGCCTCCAACCGGAGCAGATGCTTAAAACGAAGGATTTTAATTACGGCCTGGATTCCTTCCTCAAAAACGACATTTCAGGACCTTTGTTCGGGATGCATAGGGGAGCAAAGCCAGCGCAGCCCCCGCGTCGGGGGCAAACGGCTGCCGGCGTCTTCCCACGCGCCACCCCGGCCGTGAGCGAGGAGCACCGGGGCCGACCCCATCTGTGAACAAAGGGCGACGGCGGCACCCGCTGAGTCCTGACCCAGTTTAATTTCAACCCTGAGCGGTCCCTGTCCATCGGGGAGGAGATCCCATGTCCACATGGGGAGACGATCGTATGAGCATGCCCGCAGCCACGCGATGATGCTGTGGCCGGATCGCTGGCACCAATCCGGTGGCACCACGGTGCCAAGCACCTGCCGGCTTCTTCCCGTGCATGATTACACTGCGCTGATAGAAACCGGTGGAGATGGGAAAGCAAACTTCCCTGGCAGGGAGCAAAGTGCTGCCTCAGCACTTGCAGCCAGCGCTGCAAATTATCTCTGATATGCAAAAGCAGGTCATTAGCATAAATTACAGCGCCATGATGGAGCGGTGCTTTGGCAGGAGCTGACGTGCTGATGGATGCGGCAGCCTCCAGGCTCCACGCTGTCGTCTTCAGATATTTCTGCTCATCAGGAATGTGGGGACCCAGTGTTTCAGGCTGCAAAGGGGCTGAGATGCAGCTCCTGCTTTAACCCCTGCTCCCAGGCAGCGGCGGCATCCCAGCAGGGACTGCCACCGTGTCCCTGGTGCCTGCGCCGCAGCACCCCTATCCCCTCCACCCTACCTGAACTTTTCCCGCTGAATTCAGCCAGCCACAGGCTGCCGCCTCTCCATCATCGCCCAAAAGGAGGTCATAGCGAGGCGGGGGTTCAGCTCTTCTCCCAAGTAACAGGCAGTAGGACAAGAGGAAACGGCCTCAAGTTGCACCAGGGGAGGTTTAGGATGGTTATTAGGACAAATTTCTTCACTGAAAGGGTTGTCAAGTGCTGGAACAGGCTGCCCAGGGAAGTGATGGAGTCCTCATCCCTGGAGGGATTTAAAAGATGTGTAGACGTGGTGCTGAGGGTGCTGAGGGTGGGTTAGTGGTAATGTGGCAGTGCTGGCTTAACGGTTGGACTCGATGTTAAAGGTCTCTTCCAACCAAAACGATTCTACGATTCTATTCTGTGATTAATGCCCACTGCCACGCGTGGAGGGGGATGCCGTTACAGCGCAAGAAACATTCTGCTCACACCTGTGCGTCAGGAAAAGCAGAGGACGGGGCTCAGGACGGCGTAAACCAGCCCGGCTCCAGCGGCAGTGCCGGCACATTGTGCCTGAGCCCCCATCCACGCCAGCCCAGCCCCCTAAATTCCCTCATGGTGGTAGCCAGACACCCCCTTCCCTCCCCGTGCCAGTCTCCCAGCGCAGCTCCCGGTTAATGATCCCAATTAATGCTCCTTTCACAGGGAGCAGCCACAAAGCTATTTTGATCCGAGGACTCGGGCGGGAGGGGAGGGTTGCGGAGCCGCCACCGCTCCCCATGCTGCCATCAAAGTGCCACCTTTTATTTTAATCCCGAAGAGAAAAAAAAAAAACCCACAAACCCCTTGATCTTGCCTTTGGGAAGATCTTTGAAGCCAGAACCCCTCTTTCTCCACCTCCTTCTCCCTGGGTCACTCGTGCTGTAGGCGCGTGGGATAACTTCGGTGGGAAGGGACTTGGTGGCCTCCCCAGTCTCAGCTCGCCGTGGGGCAGCCAGGGCAGGGACCGTCCTGCCCAAAGACGATGCCCGCAGACACCTTTCCCCTAACCCGACACACACCACCGAAACTTTGCAAAGTGCATCTCCGCATGAGACCCCGGTTCGCTTCAGAGGTGCCACAAAGGCGGCAATTCCCTCGCCCTCCCTGTGCCCAAGGTACATTTCGGGCTATAAATAGCCAATTAAGCTAATTAAACAAGCACCACAATTGCCTCATGCAGTTCAGCTTCTATTCGCACCTGAAAATAAATTCCTGAGGTGTATCGAACCTGTCAAGACCTAAAAAAAAATAACCACAATATCACATGTTGGCACTAAAACACATTCCCCCACACATATTTTCTCTCCCTCCACGATCCCGCCTGTCCAATTTCACATCCGTCTCCTTCAAAGACAGGTTTCCATCACCGAGTCTCTCCTCCTTTCCTTGCAGGGAAGTTTCCAAGGCGCAGCCGGGCTTTGCATCATTGCAAAAACCCATGTCTGACCGTGTCCAGCCTGAGCGAGTCCCCAGTTTCGCTGCATGGGGGGTCTGGTGGGTGCTGGAGGTCTCTGGGTGTACCGGGAGAAGAGACTCTGTCGTGGTTTAACCCCAGCTGGCAACTGAGATCACGCAGCCCCTCACTCACTTCTCCCGCTCAGCCCCAGACGGGTAGGGAGAAAAGGAGGAGAAAGGGAAAAAAAAACACCAAACTCATGGGTTCAGATAAAGACCGTTTAACAGAACAACAACGGGAAAGGGAAACAAGAATAATAATAATTATAATGGTAAAAGAATATACAAAATGAAGTAATACAACACGAGTTGCTCTCATCACCCAGAGGTTGGTTGCCCAGCCCGTCCCGAGCAGTGACCGTGGATCCCTGTCCAACCCTCACGTCTATAGCGACCATGAGGTCTATGGTACAGAACATTCCCTTGACCAACTTGTTCTGTCTGTGCTACTTCCCAGCTTCTGTGGGAAGCTGAAAAAAGTCCTTGACTAATATAAACATCACCCGGCAACAACTAAAACAATATGCATTATCGACATTCCTTTCGCACCAATTCTGAAACGCAGCAGCCCACTAGAAAGAAAATTAACTCCATCCCAGCCCAAACCAGGACAGGCCCATAGGGAAGGGAAGGTCTTGCCGAGACAGCCGGGGCACTAGGAGAAGTGGTGGCCAGCAGGAGCCAGGGATGAGTTGCGTGACGGCGGGCACCAGAGTCTCGAACCCCCCGTAGCCTGCGAGGAAATGGGTGAGGTTTAGCACACCACGGCCCCAAAAAAGCTGATGAGCTTTGGAAATACCCAGGGCTCATCTCCTCACCGGTCTGGTGCCCGTTACCTCTACGTAGGCAGTGGAAACCAAAGCTGGGTCCAAACTCTTCTTGTTGAGAGAAGACGACTGTGGAGCAGAGCGAGAACCTGCCGTTAGGCAACGCACGAGCTGGGAGGGTGAACCCGGCACCCGGTTGAGGAACCGAGGAGACTCAGGTCTCCGTGTCGCTGCGGCACCACGGCGGGGCAACCTCACCTTCCTGCTGGGCTGGATCGTGGAGTAGATGGTGCAGCTTTCGGGCTCCTGAGGGCAGCTGGGTCCCTGCCAGGGCAAGAAAAAAAAAAGT
>VZSZ01012201.1:135065-175747 GCA_013398815.1 Ibidorhyncha struthersii | reverse complement strand
CCCCGTGGCCACCCGGGCACCGTGCCGGCTCCTCTTCAGCCAGCTGTGGACCACCCCCCCAGGCCCTTCTCTGCCGGGCGGCGTTCCAGCCCCTCCGCCCGAGGCCTGTGGCATCCGTGGGGTTGGTGTGACCCAGGGGCAGGACCCGGCGCGCGGCCCGGGTGACCCTCACGCCACGGACCCTCGGCCCGCGGGTCCAGCCTGAGCAGGCCCCTCTGTGGAGCCATCCTGACCCCCAGCAGGTCAACATCCCTGCTACTTTCTTGGGGCTGCCACCGGGTCTTGCTCTCTGACTTGCTGAGACCCCCTCTGCCTCGAAGTACTGAGCCCAACACTTAAACTGGGTGAGGAAAAATTTTCCTGCCCTGCCAAATATTTTGAGTTCAGCAAACCTCCTCTGCCAACCACGCTGGGATGGAAAGAGGAGCTCTCAAATACCATTTGCAATATGAAAGCTTGGCAGAGTAAATTGCTTTTGATCTGCGCAAATAATTCCCTTGGCAATTTTGGGGAGGTTTTTGTTTCCGTTTCTGCCGTGTTAACTTTATGTTTGTAATAATTAATTTCACGATAATCAGCTCAACATTGTGAAACGCAGAATCATTTCAAACCAGAAATTTCTTTTATTTTGCAAATATGAAGGCTGAAACATGAACAAAGACAAAAATGTCCCGGAGGCAGGCAGAAAGGCGGGAGCGTGATACAGGTTCCTCCGTGCGAAAGTTCAGTTTTACCAAATAGACATGTTCTAAAGTCCCAGCTTCCTCCTTGTGCTGAGGACTTAATTGGCCTCCAGGTCAATATTTTTCTCCTCCTCCTTTAATTTTCTTGGTTTTTAAGGTGTGATATAGTCTCGCTGGAACCTTTTCCAGGGCAGCAGCAATCGTCACTAGCTGAGCTCATTTCTCTTCAGGGGAGGAATAGTGTACCAGGGAGGGAAGAGTGCTGCCAGAGCAATAGGGAACATTTACAATAGTGTATTGTGAGTCGTCATAAATTACCTGGCACGGCGTGAGAGAGAGAGGCTGGAAGCAGGGTGTTTAATCAGACCCACATCAAGAAGTTGCAGAACCAAATCTTCACCGTTTCATGGGAAAATTGCCCAGTGGAGGGCTGCTCTTAACTAGCAATTTATAAGCCGATGCCATCCAAATGGATGTGATCCACTGATGCTAGGGGAGCTATGGGTTTTCTTTTTATATGACCTTTTGGGCTGGGGTCCCTCGTGCACCCTCAGCTGCACCCTGTCCGGCTGCAGGCATGCTGCTCTTGTCTTCCTGGTGATGATTAACCTGATGTTTAATTGGGGAGAGCGCCTATGTATTTGCTAGCTTTCAGGCTCTGCTTCTCTCCATTAAAACTATAGCAAAAACAAAGAGCAAGGCAAGTAATTTTATGGGTAATGAAAAGGGTCAAACACATTTGCTCTTTGAGGAGAGAAGCTGTAGTAAATCCTTAACTGGGAGCTGGATGGATAAGGGTTTCTGAGCATAGACAGGCAGGGGAAAAATTAGGAGGCGAGATGGGCTGATAGGTCAGTCTGGGAGGATAGATAGATGGATAGATTAAATGAAGATCTACTTAGCCATCCATCTATCTATCCTCAGTCTTCATCTAGGAGGAGCGCTCGCTCCCTATGATGGGAAATGTATCAGGATTTAAGAAGCGAGATGGATAGGTGGAGGAACAGATGGATGGTTGGGTAGCTTTCTACCAATCCATCTCCATCCATCCTTACACCTAAATCTTTATCTAATCTAGTCGATGCAAGCAGATAAATAGCTGGAGAGATAAGTAGAGAGATAGACAGAGAAAGAATTTAGGATAGTGTGGAAAGAGAGAGGTTATATTCACCCCCAAAAGATGTACGTGGAGAACGAAAAGGACAGAGGACACTGTATTTGGAGCAGCCATGCCTGTCCTGCCCTTGTGCCCTGCGAGGCCACGGCTCTGCCCTGGCCATGCCGAGGGCTGCTGATAAACTTGCTGTTCTTCCCTGCTCGCTCATGCTCTGCCTTCGGAGGTAATACATTTCAGAGGAGGGAGAAAAAAAAGGTAGAATTAAATTATTTTTTTTTTTTTGCCTTGCCAGCTGCTAATGTCCCCTTTCCTCCGGCCTGAATGCAGGATCATTCAACAGAAAGTTATTGGGAAAGTCACTGCATCGGCTTTTTCTATACAAATAACACCGTATTTCAGAGCCTCTGAAATTGCAGCATGAATCAAACCGGACAGCTGGAGCCTGTGCATCCCGGTCCTCCTGCGTGCATGCTCCTGAGGCCCTGCTCTGCCCCTGAGACACCTGCAGCTACCTGAAGGCAGCAGCTCCAGGAGCTGGACCCAAAGATGTGTGCTCATCTGCGAGAACAACAGCTCCCTGACCAGCTTTTGGGAAGTAGAAAGCCTTGCTCTGTGTTGGGAGTGGTGATCTGGGAGCTTTTAAACAGTAGGTTCCCCAATTTTTTAGGGAGAAGGACGCAAATGTAGGGATGCTTAAGGGCTGAGCACCACGCCATGCATCTCCAGTGGGCATCCCACTTGGGATGTCCCTCCAACTCTTGGTCCTCTCCACTTTCACACGCCTTCCTAAAACCATGCAATGGTGCCTAGTGCAAAATTATGACTCTTCACTATCACATCAGCTCTATCATACCACCATACCTCTTCTCTTCTCTTCCAGATGCCTTCCCAAAACCGTGCAAGGGAGCCTAGTCCGAACTGATGACACTTCACTACCCCAGTGCTGCCGTGCCACCCTGCTGCACCCTGAGCCTTTCATTCCAGTAAGTGTTATTGCTCAGCGTCCATCAATACTGAGCGCCGCAGTGGAGCTGTTATTTTAACACAGATTTGAATCCCCGCTTTGTGTGCCAAAATCGATAAAGGAATCGTGAGTGATATTTCAATAATAACGATCATGATAATAAATACAGAGATGTGCTGGATGCTGTGCTCATATGCAGGGGCACAGTCCCTCTCTTGTATTAAAAGATCCTGACCCCAAATGGTTGGATACCAGGAAATCTGCTTATTGATTTAATGACCTTTGGCTGATGTCATGAGCAAAGAAAAGAGACAGACAGGAAGAGGCAGACGGAGTGCAGGCGAAGTATCAAAGGGAGAAAAGAAGTCTCTGGGGAGAACTTATAGGGGTCTTTCAGTACGTAAAAGGGGCCTACAGAAAAGGTGGGGAGGGACTCTTTATCAGGGAGAACAGCGGTAGGATGAGGGGTAATGGTTTTAAACTGGAAGAGGGGAGATTTAGATGAGGTATCAGGAAGAAAATCTTTGCTGTGAGGGTGGTGAGCCCCTGGCGCAGGTTGACCTGAGAAGCTGTGGCTGCCCCATCCCGGGAGGTGTTCAAGGCCAGGTTGGACGGGGCTTGGAGCAACCTGGGCTGGGGGGAGGTGTCCCTGCCCAGGGCAGGTGGGGTTGGAACTAGATGATCTTTAAGGTCCCTTCCAACCCAAACCATTCTATGATTCTATGACATACTGTGTTTGTCTGAATTTATTTTGTTCCACTTTTTTAGCCTGCTCCTTCCCATGTCCCAGCACCAAGCTTGTCAGTCCCTAGGAATAAGGACACCTTTGTGGTCACCCTTACTTATGTCTCACTGGCAGTTTTGTGCCCCGGGGTGTGTAAATCATCACAGCTCCATGCAGTCCGGTGGACCCCCCGACAGTCACCAGTTTGGGCAGAGCGTGAGGTGGCTGGCTGGGTGCTGCAAGAGGATTCTTGGGTGTCATCCTGCAGCTGCAGCTGATTTTCCCATCTTTAGGGAAATCTGTGGGTATTTCCCCCCACCCCGAGGGCACCATCCCCGGGGGCTCAGCGACTGGGATGCCTGGGGCTGGTTTGGTGTGACCCCCCCTGTCCGTGTTCCGCCGGGACACTGCCTTGCTGAAAACCTCTCTCCTGGCGAGACATAACCCTGTGATAAGCCAGTTGCTTAGCACGGATGAAAGTCAACGGGGAGCCAAGGGGGTGGAGGATTTTAATACCTATCCCTCTCTAACTGCTACGGAAAGGGAAAGTTCATTGGTTGTCGATATTACCCTGCTGTGATAAAAGCTTAAGAAGCTGCTTTGCAGATGCCCACTGCGAGGAGCATGCTATAAATGTTTCCAGAGTGAAGCGATACATCACAGCTCATGGTTGCTCCCACTGAGAAAGATCCAAGCTCTGGCACCTTCCAGGGACACCCTTACGAAATGCAATCTACTGGCACCGGCACAATCAAACACATATTGTTCCCAGGTATAAAATTGGCCACCGGTGAATTAATACTGAGTGTCTTGCTCTTAGGTAGCTCTTCCATATGTCAGTCTCAAAATGAGTTTAAAAAAAAAAAAAAAGGGTTAGCATCATCATCCCTTCCCTGCCAGGAGGGAAACTGAGGCAGGGGCAGTCTCACTCGTTGCTGCTGGGCCTCTGAATTGACCACCGACATCATCTTCTTGGTGAGACCCTACACGGAGACATGACTTTATAAATTGGAGAATTTTCTGCAGATGTTTAGTCCGTTTTCCTAAGGAAATTAAGCTCAAAAGAAACTACATGCTGTGTGTATGTGTGTGTGTAGCTGTGTTTTCTACCACCTCTGTAACTTTTGAACTTATTAGCTATTTTCAATCAAGTTTGACAGAGGAAGAGAGCTTCATGATCTTTCTGCCATCTCCTGTCTGTAGCAGCTGAGCAGAGGAGAAAGTCCCCACAAATGACCTGCGTGAAGCTCGCAGCATCAATTAGACGTACTCAATTAGATGGTAGAGCTGTGGCACAGGCTGGTGGGGAGGAAGACAGAGGAACCTTAATGACATGAAAAGTCTCAACCAGAACTAACAGTCACCTGTGAGACCCAAATCTGCTGGAAACCAGCCAGCTTGGAGGCTGATAGTCACGTAAATATTTTTTTTTGTCTCCTGATTTTTCCGAATTACTGTTGTTATGTCTGTATGTAGGGATGTGGTTTAGTGGTGGGTTTGGCAGTGTTGGGTTGATGGTTGGACTCAATGATCTTAAAGGTCCCCTCCAATCTAGATGCTTCTATGATGTGGAGGTGAGCGGAGGGAGAGGGAGCCAAGGCACCAAGAACATCAGGCAAAATGCCCAAATTTACAGGAAAGTAGCTGCCATGAGAGGGAACCCTTTCCTCCCCATTGCCACCCTGTAAACATGCTCCTTTGTCTGTCCTGACATTATCTCACGTGGAATTACATCAGTTTTCTATACAGAAACAAGGATTTCATTTAACCATTCGAGTATGTATCTGCTTAGATGTTCTGGAGCTGCACACGAAAGCTCCAGAAAGTTATTTATTTTAGCCCATTTGAAGTGATTTTGCTAATGTATTCTGCAGAGTGGGTTTAGCATGTGAGCTCTTTAGTAAAATCATTACTGTATTAATGAGACCTAACCTAAAGCCACTACACATGACTTTAAAGGAATATCTCAAAGCTGCTGTTGAGATGGATGGGAGAAGAGAGAATGTGTTTGTAAAGTTATACTTAGTCAAATCAAACTGGAACTCATTAAATACAGCAAAATAATTCACTGAATAATTCACTCCGGTTGAATAAGAAAGATTTGAAGAACCTTGGCCTGTTTGATTGAAAACCAGCTTATTTTTATGCTCCTGTGTATGTGACAAAGCAAAAATATGAGTTGAAGGTGGAGAGCTCTGTCACCTTGGTGTCAAGGGCCTTCCATGGAGAAAGGTTCATTAAAACTGAAGTTTGACGAATTCTGACCAGAAAGAAGGCGTGCACTTTTGTTGGGGAAGATAATTAACAGCAGCCCGACTAACTTGGGGACACGAGGTGTTTCTGAGCATTTGTCATCTTCCATGCTAGGGTGGGACGTGACTCCCACAGGGGCTGCTGGAGCTCCAGGGAAGCTCTGAGGTGGGTGCCAGAAACTGTTGGTTGAGGGTCTTGGAGCAGCTTGGGCTCACTGCTCGTATCCGTGGGTCAGTGCTCTTTATGAAGCCAGGCTTTCAGAGTGGTGGAGGGAGCAGTAACCATGCATCTCATTTTTTTGCTTGCCCTCTAACTCGTGCCTGTCCCTGGGCATCTACAGCTGCGCCGGCGTGGGGCTGTGTGCACAGCACAGCTTCTACGGGTCTGTGTTGCATCTTTTTCTCCTTGCAAAGCCAGAAAGCAGCTCCAAGTGCAGCTGAGGTTTACGAGGGTATACAAGCTCGCCAAGATGACGGCTGGCTCCAGCAATCTGCATGCCAGGAGTGCCGTGCCTACACGGTTTGCCTTCCCCAAGCAGGGAGAACAGTCTGCTCTTAAAGTAAGGAAAAAGCTATTACCCTTCTGTGCAAGTTTGTAGGCCAAATCTCAGATCTGGTCCTAACTGCTAAGACATCCCTGCAACTTAGGAAATGCTCATCCTTATTTTACATATGAGAAAACTCTAGCAGAGATGAGGTGGCCAGTTCAGGCACTGCATCTTCCTTCCATGCCCCGCTCCTCCTTTAACCCCCTTCACACCACCAGAGAGGTGACTCCACAATCCGCTCAGGAATCTCCCAGCAAAAGAAAAAGCTTTAAACAAAATACAATTTTACAGTTCATTTCAGTTAATCACAGAGTCTATGTTCCAAAATGATCTTCTCAGCATTGCCTATGGAGAGAAGCAATGGCTGATTGGCATTCCATTACTAAACAGCTAAGCCATTCATAATGCAAAAAAACAGACTTGATGGAAAGATTTGATTCAGTTTTCAAGCTAGACTAATTCAAAACCCAGTGCTCTATAAATCAGAGCAAATGTTCTTTATAAAAAAAATATAGCCAGAGCCCATGTGCAGTATCAGATCTATGATTTATGCCTGTATCCCATTAAACTGAAGGACAAGTGAGGGGAGCACGGGGATGCCACTGAATACTAGATTCCCGTCTGCCCTATAATAAACATGTTCAGTGACTGCGGAAATAGCCTCCGTGTCCGAGGGACATTTGGGGACATGATGTTTTCCTTCAGGGAGGGGGCACAACTAAGCCCTGCCCTCCTATCTCTGCCTGCAGGGAGAGCAAAGCCTGCGGAGGGGCGGAGGACGGAGCGGAGCCTTGTAGCACCATGGCCACGCAGACAAGCTCCCAGTCGCCGCTGCTCCCAAGGCAGGCAGCGCTTGGGTACAGACACAACACCCCACGCACTGCTGTGTGCACGCACCAAGGATGCTGCAGGCTGTGGACCCACGCGCTCTTGTGGCTTTGCTATCACAGGGCTATATTCTTCATCCTCAGTACAAATTATTAACTCGCTCCAGCTCTGCTGAAACCCTTACTTTTTCCTTCTTGGAAACCTCTTTTCCTTCTTGGCTGCACCATCTTATGTCCCGAAGAGCGTCCTGCTTGCAGAAAGCAGAGGAAAACAACGTTTCCCAACACACTGACACTGGTCAGCAGCTTAGAGAAGGGCTGGTGGGTGGGATGTCTCCTCTGAGCAGCTCTCGGCTCATGTCTTGATAGACATGCAGACATCGGCTTGCTCGCCAAGGATGGCCTGGGTGGGAAGCGCTGGGATCCCGCACCAGCCTCCAACTCCAGCTGCACGGGTGAAAGCGTGAGCTGCTCTGCCCATGGGCACATTTACCCTTCTCTCCTCTGCCCTCTTCCCCGTTGAACGCTGGTGTGAGTTGTGCTGGTAGTTTCACACTGGAAACAAGACTTGTCCAAAACTGGGAGGTTAAGGTTTGGTGAGAAATCTGCATCCTGAAGAGCTGATTAAGGAACGAAATAGCAGTAATTTTGATGGCAAAAATGGCAAGAAAACAAGTCCAAAATTTCCAGGATGGAGCATGCCTTCCTGCAGACCACGTCTGCTGTCTGATCTCCAACACCTTCACCCCCCAGCGCAGGAGGTGAACCGCAGCGATGCTGAGTGGCTCACCCAGGCGAGGTCTGTCCGAGAGGGAGGATTTGACCTAGGAGCACTCACCCTCGAGCTGCAGCAGGAAGCAGCCCAGAAAATGCCCTAAATTTATTTTCTTCGCCCTAAACTTCCCCATCTGATGCAGCTTTATCACTCTTTGAAAGCCCAACATCTTTTTCAACCTTGGCACAGTGAGCGGTGTTGCAGGCTGCTCTGAATCCCCGGGTTTGGGTTTTTTTGCTGCTCCCCAGGAATGAATTTACAAGCAGACCTTGCTGCCTGTATCCTGATATTGTTTACTTTCTCCATAGTTCATAAAGTATCGGGTGGAGCCGGGGGCTGTTAACATCTGTTGGCAATCTAGAGCTCATAGGGAAAAGGATGCCATCTTTCAGGAACCGTCACTGACATTTTAAAAGCCATGTCTGAAATCCCCAAACAATTAAGAGGCATCTTTTTTACATTCCCTCCCTATCTGAGGCATTACGCAGTCAAGGCACCAGCTGAGAAGTACATGTTGATCTTGACAGGAAAAGCTACGATTAATGAATAATGGAGCACCAGCAATATATAACTTTCAGGCGGAGCCATCATAATTCAATCCAAACAGTAATATCAGGGTCTTTTCTTGGAGGAGTCTAAGCAGCAGTTAAATATTAAATAAAAAAGATGACATTTTATTTTATTTTCCTTTGGCAGTTCTGCATCTCTTGATTCAAAGAAGCATAAGGTAAAAAGTGCCACCTCGGAGGGGGAAGGAAAGTTTAAATGCAAATTCATCTGCCCCCAGCCTGGGCTATAAAAGTGCTTAATGGGGGAAGAGGAGAACAGGTCTGTGGCACTCTGCTGCTCTTTCTGGACTGATTTACCACCTGGATTTGTGCTCTTTGTCTTTCTGTCATCATTCAAATTGCTGGGGTTGTTCTAGGAAAAAGCTTCAAAACTTTCTTGCTGGTTTTGTGTGTGTCTGAAGATGCGTTCTTTAAAAAACCCCGATAATTCACAACCTGCATGGAAGCGTTGGTCGGTCATCCTTAGTTGAAACAGATTTAATAACTGAATGCAATGGGTCCCGCTTGCTTTGGCCTTTTTTCCACTTCTACTTGTCCGAAGTTCTGCATCTGTGCAATGCCCCAGAGGTGTCTCCTTGCTGCCCCACCGCCCCCGAGCTGAGCCTGCGTTTCAGCTCTCTGTTTCAGGCCATCACGTTTCAAATCACCCCTCGCACCCTCTGTGCTGTGGCTGGGTCCTGGCCCCCTCTCCCACCCCACCTTCTTGCTATTAGAGCAGAAACCTCCACCGCCGCCTCTCCACACCTCTCCACCTCATTGACTCCTCATTTCTTTCCAAATCTCACATCATCCCTTCCCAGGCGTCGTCCCTCTTCCCTTCTTCCTGCTGTTAGGGCTGAACGATTTCATTAATTCCCCCAAGCGCTGCCCACTTCACTGCCTTTGCTAACGACTCCATCAAGCATCTACTGACATCTGGTATTTAACTTTCCTGACTGTTTTCACACGCATTTTTGCACGTGAGCGTTACTGATCCGACCATGGCTGTGCTGCCTGGGTCAGCTCTCAAGGTGACCCTCTCAGCAGCCACCCTCCATGCGTTAATATTTATTAAATAAATGGTGGTGTCTCCTCCGTCACCGACCACAATTCCCCTGTCTGCTAAGTGTTGTACAAAAATGCCCAGAAATCATGATCCCTGCAAGGAACTGTGAGGACCAGGAGAACAAATGGGGAGGACGAGGACTTGGGGCAAAGCAGTAATACCTGATGGGCTGTGGGTGCAGGATACTCCTATTCAGCTCCTCTCTATAACTCTCGTCCTGCAAACATTTGGCAAATGCATGGGATTACCTCTTGGTTGTTTTTTTTCAGCTGGATGACCAAAACCTCTACTTCTTGTGTCCTGATGGTGCCAGGCTCTGCTGCCAGCGAGAAGGATTTTTCTAAGAGAAGCGGAGGGCAGGCTGGGGGGGTGCTCAGCAGAGCTGCTGAAAGCATTCCTGGCGTGGGAAACAAAGCCTCAATTCATGTTAAATCTGCTTTGCTAAGAACTGAGCCCGAGCCTGTTCCCAAGGCTCCAGGAGGGTGCCCAGTGACCCATGAACGCAGCCCACCCTTGACCTGGGAGGACATCACAGCCTGGCATGAAAGGAGCTCTCTTGGGAGCTGCGCAGGGGGGCTCTGACATCCAGCATCTCCCCAGGCATCCCCGACGCGGTCCCCATGGTGCTGTTGCAGGTCTGGGCTTGGAAGCTGCCCTGGCCAGAAGGATGCTCTGCCGCACCTTGCTGGCACTGCCTGAGTCCCCAGGCATGTTCCCATTGCCATGTCCTCATCACAGCTGCCTCACGTCATGATAACCCCCCCATTGTGCTCTGCTCCGGCCACGTGAGACAGCGCGAGTGGCAAGTGCCAGGCCAGAGCGCCGGATTTCCCAACCTAGAGAGTCAAAAGATGGTGCGGGAAAAGAAATGGGGAAAGGTGAGCTGATGTGGCTGAGATCACACTGCAGGTTAGGGCTGGAGCGAGGAGTGGAGAGCCTCTTTAACTGCTGCAAATCACATGCTTTCAGGCAGTTTTTCCGAGCCCCGCCGTGAGAAGAGGTGAGCAACGCCTGCCCAAATCTCTGTCGCTCTCTCCAGCAACAGAGAGGGTTGCGTTTCAGAACTGAAGTCTCGTACAATAACAGAGCTGATCCATCAGATAAGGGAGACAAACAGGAAAGGGAAGAGGTACAAATCTTAAATTCTGCTTGAATGTAGCGCTTTATTCATGAGCCAACACTGCCTCCACGGCAATGCCGACTGCGCTAAAGCCGCGCAGGGAAAAAAACACTCAACGAAAAGTTACAAAACAGAGGCATTTAAGTGGAAGGACTTAGAGAAACAACAGCACAGCTAAGCAAATAGCTCCATGCATTTAGCAAAGGCCTCATCAGCCCCCACGGCAAGCAGGCGAGACAATACCGAACACAAAACAAACAGAGTTAATCTGCAGTCCAGGCCATTTTTCAGAGACTTTCCAGCAGACCTGCCCCATGAGCAGCTTTTGTTTCCTTCCAGGTTTCTTTGCCAGCCGCCCGTGGAAGGCTCGTTAACTTTCCAACCCCCCTTCACAAAAGGACAATATTTTACCAATCAGCTTTTCTTGGGAATAACTTCTGCTTTCAAAATCAAAGGGTTGGTTACGTTTTTTTTTTCTTTTTTTTTCCTAATGATTTAAAGTCTGTAGCATTTTTGGAGGGGGTGGGGAGGAGCGGATAGCGGTGGAAAAACACATTGTAAAGCCTTTAATTCTGTCCAGATAAGAGAACTGCACTAAATCATTTCCAAAAAGAGAGCAAAGGTTAAGATAAGGCTCTGTGCTGTTCAAAAGTATCTCTCTAATTCCATTAGAGAGAGAACTGGTAAAAAGCAAGCAGCTGAAGATAGAGCAAAATAGGTTTTCCTGGGAGTTTAACATAATTTTTGTCTCAATGGAATTAGAGGGAAGTCTCTTAATGAACAGGCTTTTCTTCCCCAAGGGAAAAAAAGACATGAACAGTCAGCCTGAAGACATACGACTTACAACTTCTTACAAGGTTTGCCAATCAGCCCGTGCCCGCCTGCCGCGACACGGCCATTTAGGCTGCGGTGATGCTTTTCTGCTGAGTGAGCCCCTGGGATGCGGCTCTCGGCATCTTCCTCTGGAGCACTGCACCTCCTCTGCCGGGGCAGGGCAACACCTCGGGCAGGGGGAGACACCGGTGGTGTTCTGAGAGGGCACTGTGCTCAGGAGGTTTCCCTACCAAGGCTGGAATTTGTTAAGTTTTCGACACAGTGGTTTGTTTTTTGTTTTGGGTTTTTTTTTTTATTTTATTTTTCCATGAGATCTGCTTGCTTCCTGCTGCAAATTTCAATATTTCATTGGGAAAACAAAAAATCCTTGGCTTTTGGTTGACATTTCATTTGTTTTCAAGCAGGATGATGTGCCAAAATGCTGACATGTTTCCAATGAAAATGAAAGCTCCTCTTGCTTAAGTTGTCTGCGAATCACTGTTCCCTGCCTTTTACCGGTTCAGGCTACCTCCATCCTGAACCTGATTTCCTCAGACCAATAAAGGAAATAACTGCTGTGCCCAAGGCTATTTAAAACTCACTCCATGACGCAAAAGTCACTCACAAAATCTGCAGACAGCACGCACAATTTAGCTATGCGGCTCTCCTTGCACTGCTGAGAGCAGGATGTAGGAGGTGTCTCCCATTGCTTCCCCTTCCCTGGATTTGGGCCCCGAGAAAGACATTGAGGTGCTGGAGCATGTCCGGAGAAAAGCAACAGAGCTGGTGAGGGGTCTGGAGGTCTGATGAGGAGCGGCTGAAGGACCTGGGGGTGTCCAACCTGGAGAAGAGGAGGCCGAGGGGAGACCTTCTCGCTCTCTGCAGCTCCCTGAAAGGATGGGGTAGCGAGGGGGGGTCGGTCTCTGCTCCCAAGGAACAGGTGATGGGACAAGAGGAAACAGCCTCAAGTTATCCCAGGGGAGGTTTAGGATGGATATTATGAAAAATGTCTTCACCGAAAGGGTTATCAACCATTGGAACAGGCTGCTCAGGGACGTGGTGGAGTCGCCATCCCTGGAGGTATTTAAAAGATGTGTAGATGTGGTGCTGAGGGACATGGCTTAGTGGTGGTTTTGGCAGTGCCGGGTTAACGGTTGGACTTGATGATTTTGAAGGTATCTTCCAAGCATAATGATTCTATGACTCTATGCTATGATTCTATTCTAGGAATTCTGTTCACCCTGGAGGTGTTCAAGGCCAGGTTGGACGGGGCTTGGAGCAACCTGGTCTAGTGGAAGGTGCCCCTGCCTATGGCAGGGGGGTTGGAACTAGATGATCTTCAAGGTCCCTTCCAACCCAAACTATTCTATGATTCTATGATTCTATGATTCTATTCCATCAGCTTCCTGGCCATGTGTCCCACTGAGTCCCACTTGGGCTGCTGCACTGCCTCGTCCCAGCGGCTGGAGAGCCGAGGAGCTCAAGCCCTATTGACTTTCAAGTGGCTTAAATGGATGCCTCCCATGAATAGTGTGTCAACGAGGTTTGCAGCAATACTTCTTTTTTTCTTTTCTTTTTTTTAGAGTTTCCAAGGTGTTACCCCAATGAAGGGAAGCAGCGTAACTTCTTTCCTTGAGCCACAGAAAGGCTAAAGTGAGAAGAAAAGCGGGAAGAAAGGAGTTGAGCCTGCAGGTGCCCTAACCCACAGGGACTCCCCTGCCTCCTTCAAAAGCAGCATCGTCTCAAGCTTTCACTCAAGGGGCAGCAGCACTTTCATCCACCAGCACTCTTGGCAAGACAGTGAGGACAGGCACATCCCTGGCAGCGTGGAGGTAGGAGGGGGTGTTGAAGCCAAGCAGCCTGCTTTCACAGCAGGCTGTGAAAAGGATGGGAGGCTGCCCTATGCTTTTGGGGGACAGCGTGAAAATTTGGCCCCCCAATTGTCTCTAGGCAGAGTTCACCAGCAGCATTAGTGGTATCTCGGCACAGGGGGGCTCTGTGCTATGACAACTCTTATGCAGAACCGAGAGAAATCTCATTTCTAACCACCATCTGTAAGGCTTTGGATGTAAGAATCATAACACAGATTAAGCTGAACTTTTAAAACACATTTCAAGCAAGCATCTGAAAGCACTTTGCAAACAAACATGAAGGTGTTAAGCCTCACAGCGACTAGGTGAAGAAGATGAATATTTGTCTTCTAATTAGAGACTCAGAGAAGTGGAAGCACAAGAAATAGGACTGATTCAGCACAGCATAAACTGAATGTTGAAACCCAAACCTATTTTTTAGAGTCAGATGGATTTGCTGTGGAATAGGAACTTGTGTAAACATGCTGAGTTACGGACTTTGGGATTTTTGGAGCTGGCTAAGGGTACCCATTGACATTAGAAAAATAATTAGAAATTATTAAATTAGAATTAGAAAAATAATACTTATAGCTTAATTTTAAGTCCATGTCAGCCCAATATCCTCATGCAAGGATGGGATTTGCAATGTGTTTTTGAGATGGTACTTTATGCCCGGGTTCCTCAAGGCCAGCAAACCATAAAAGCCCATTGCTAACTGGTATCTCCAGGGCTGTCAAGTTCCTTACGGGATGATTGTGAGGAAGGAAGTCTTGTGGCACAGCCCCAGAGTGGTACCCCCAGCCAGGATCAGGTGCCCAGGAAGGTCAGATGTTCTTGCTATGCTGTTGGTCAAGCCTGAAGCCTCTCCATGCTTGAGTTATCTTTGCCTGTGCTTGGGCAAGCATGTGCCTAAAAGCAGCTGTCTGAAATTAGGCAAATCTGCTCAAATGACACAAAATCCTCGAGATATCTCTGCTGCAGTTTTCATACAGGCTGTCTGTCTAGAAGAGCAGCCTGGCATCATCCACCGTTGTCCTTCTAGCACCCTCCAAGAGGGTGGGGAGACAGCGGAGAGCAATTCCTAACAGGAGTAGCCAGAGTGAGGCATAGCATGGTGCTCCGAGCGAGCTGCCCTTTGCAGGACTCTGTCCACTTCCCCACTTCCCAGACCTGAGCTCCGCTCCTTTCCTCTTATAAGAGAAATTCAGCTACACTACAAAGGAAAAATCAGTCCAAACTGCTTATTAAAGAAAGATCCCAGAGCTCTTTTCCATTAGCTGCCATTTCTCGACAGACTTAGACAGGGAGGAAAAAAATCAAAACAAGGTCTGTAACCACTGCAGAGCTTGTCCCGACAGCTTCCCGTTTCCTAGCATCATCCCTCTGTCCCAGTTCCTCCTGCTGCGACTCACAGAGGTGCCTTCCCCATCATCTCCAAAAGGGATAGTGGCAGAAGGGGAAAGTTATTACTTGTGGGAGCAACACAGCACCTGGGACTTGTTCTGCACAATGAAATCTCTCTCTGCCATCCACATTCGTGTATCACCCTCTCCATATCAGCCTCTCCACCCTCACAAGCAACAGAGAGATGAAAGCAGCAGTTGCCCTGCAGCACTTTCCAGCAGTGCTGATGTCCCCACTGCTAAAGACAATGTCACACATGTCACCCCTGGGATGGGCAGAGGAGCACCTCAGTGGACGGGTAAGACCTGGGCACCTACTTCATCGCTGTGGTTGCCCAGGCAAGAGGGGCACAGTTATGTCTTTGCTTGACATGGGGACAAGGAGATGAGATGCAGTGACAAACAGGGAGTGTGGACTGACGGAGTGACTTATGGAGCTCAATGTCCCCTCTGGACAAAGCAAGGGGAAGAACTGGAGACTCTCCCTTGCAGTCAGAGCCCCATCTCCCTGCACGCTGAAGACTCCATGGTGCTGATCCCAGTATTTGGGAGGTGAATTCGTGCCCATTCCAGCCTTGTTACCATATGGCTTCGTGTTCCCCGATCCCAGACTTCTCCAGTGTCCCCCCAATGGGGAGCAGCCGTGACATCTGATTTGGGCTGTGAGCAAACGGTCCGGTTTCTGCTGAGACATGAGTGTGTGACGTGATGCTCGTATGGACCTGGGGCTTTACAGCACTTTCATGATGGCAGTGGAAAAACAGATCAATCTGGCTGGGTGTAAATGTTTCAGAAACACAGGTATTTAATCAAAAAATGTCCTTTTGTTCCCACCTGCTTCTTCCCTTCATGATCTGTCCTCAGACACTGGGCTGACCTTACAAGAAGCCACTATTATGTCCCTCTGCCAGACACGAGCAGACAAAGAGAGCCTTGGAGGGGCTGGTCTGAAAAAAAAACCCTCCAGACCATACACAGGATATGTTCTCTCTCTCTGCACCGGTGCTTAACATCACTCTTCCCTCTCCCCAGGGTGCAACTTTAAAATGGCTTAGCACAGAGCTCAGAAAGGTGGAGCAGGACTTACGGGAAGCACTTGAGTGCTGTGGCAGCATCTGTTCTCCCCTTTTCTCTAGCACTCCTGGTCCTCGGACACCCTTTGGGCTGGAAAAACATCCAAAACTCAGTCACGAGGACAGAGCTTTGGTGGGAAGCTCTGGCTGAAATTCAGCCAAGTGCGGCTTTTGGGCTGGGCTCCAGCCAGTCTCGGTCAGGCTTTGTCAGAGCTCAGTCCCTCATGTTCTCTGTCGCTCCTGCAAAGCCCTTACTCAGATATGCCACAGCACAAAAAAAAATAATCACAGGACGTGCTCTCACATGCCTGTTTGCTGTCCAAGAACTGCGAGATTTCAACCTTCTCCCTTCTCGAGGGAAAATAGGGGAGGCAGGGAGAGAGGGAAGGGGAGTCTGGGCAGGTCCCTCGGCATCCCTGCTTGGGGGTGCTCCTGGGGAAGGAAGATAGCCAGGACCTCGGGGACCCAAGCCAAACCAAACGGCTGCCTCACCAAAACAACATCACTCACCTGCGCCGCATTCCCGGGGAATCAGGTGTTAATGGGGTGTCACATTTGTCTTGCTGACAGCTGGCATCACCGATAAGAATTAATCAGCTATAAATAAATAAATAATAATGATAAAAGCCCTCCAAAATCTACTAACAAAGACTATTTGTGCACTTATTTTATTTATTTATTTTTTAGTGTTCCTCTTATCTTACACAGAGGAGGGGGAAAAAACAGCAAGGAAGATAAAAATGTTGGGTAAATCCAGCATGGCTGGATTATGCTATTGGACCTGAGTATTTCAGTGCTATGGAGCAGACATCTGCTTCGTGCTCCTGGCTGATAGCACAGGCGGCTTTATCACTAGTTTGGTTTCCAGGCAAACATTTTTCAAGTGCAAGCAGGGTCTTTCAAAGCCTTGCACATGCACATGCACATACGACACGCGCAAATAATCTGTTTCTGCAAGATTTGTGCTGGAGTCAGGCTGGACTGAAGGGAAGGGGGGTTGTCCTAAGAATACTTGTTAGCAAGCTGCAAGATAATCAATAGTCTTGATGAAGATGCAATGGGTTTCTGTAGTGTATATAGTTTATGATTTTGTCATAAGTAGAAATAATTGTCCATCCATTAGCTAACGTGGTTGTAAATGGTATTGTAGATACTCTGTGGGCATTGTTCTTCTAGGCAAATGACTTTGCCTATAAACCCAAGCTAGATCCACATCAGGGATCCATCATACCTGCTCTGGTCAAAGAGGGAGATGATGCTGAGTCTGGTGGGGGTGACTGTTGCCCCTCCATGCAACCACCTCCTGCTCTGCTAATGTGCCATTGGGATGTGGAAGCAGCTGGGCTTGGTGGTGGACATGCAGGAGGCAGATAGGATTCATACCTTGGTGGTGGTTGCAAGTGCTTCCCCACAGGCCCTCTCCTCTGAGGGACATCTCTCCAGCCTGGGGTGGGTGACAGTGGTGGCCTTGGTCTGCGCTCACCGTTGCCCCTGCCATACTATGCTGGGAGCAGACGCTGCACCATCCACTGATGGGACATGGTTGACTGTTGGCTTTATTTCTCTTCCCTCATTCTCCTCTGGCAGGGCATGTTTTTACAATTTTATCCTCATTTTAGGGTGGCAAAATCCCCTTTGTGCACCAGAGGAGAGGGTTCCTATGCGAAGGCACGGCAACGGCAAACAATTTTTAAAAACTGCAAAAAGAATCCATGATTAAACCAAAAGTGTGGTGAGACCTTGGCCAGGAAAACCAAGTCACAGCTGATGTCTTGGAAACTTTGTATGAGGGCTTGTAGGACCTCCATTTAAAGATCATGGCTCTCTGGTCTGTGGCAGTAAGCCCCGTGATTCATGGGGGCAAAGGCTCCCTCTGACCCATCAAAACTCCTTGGACCACTCTCCATCTTCTTTGGTGACCCTCTGTTTATGTCCTGGGCCACCGTGGGAGAATATGGCTCTTGGTTGGGCCCTTTGGCCACCCTTAGCTTTAGCAGTTTTTCTAAGCAAAGGCACATTTCTGAACGTTCAATGCAGCTTACTGTATTTTCACATAAATATCAATGGAATCTTGCCTGTTAAAATCCCATCTATTTGAGCATATAATTTTCCCGGAGTCAGAATCTATTAGTGAAATCTCAGCCCGTGTGACAAGATAACAGAATCCTCAAATTAAATAGGGTTTCGACAATTACAGCTTCCCCCTTTCTTTCCCGGCATTAACACCATAAACGCTGCTGTCAGACAAGATAAGATCTGAATTCTATCCTGACAAGGCAAATGTTATCAGAGATCAGTTAATTACACACTGGATTTCAACAGAGGCAAATAAACCCCCTGCGGGTTAGTGTGAAAACTGCTGTCTTCCCACCAGCTTTTCCCTGGGCCACCAGGCGCGCTTTCCCCATCCATCCCTCTCTCACCACCACGCTAAGGAACTGGGATCTGCATTTTCTACCTGGTTTTCGAGCTTTCCCCAGGCTAACGGGGGTGCCCCACAGCAGGTTACTGACACTGAAGAGATGGGGGATGTTTCCAGTGTTACCTGCAGGAAGGGACTTGCAAGCTGAAGAGAAAACCCGTTGGTTTTGTTGGAAAAGAGGCCTCGCAGCTCTGCAAAGAGCACTAGGGAGAAAGAAGAACCCAGACAGCAAAAAGGCTGTCTTGAGAGCTGGGAGCTGATGCTCAATGGAGGTCTCATCCCAAAGTGGAGGCTCCTTGGTTGACATTGCTCACTGTCTTAGCCAGGCTCCTGGAGGCTGTAAGACCTGAAGGAAACACTCATGCAGATTGTCCATTGCGTTTAATTTTTGCCATCTAAATTGCACGTGCTTGTCTAAAACTGCCATCTAGACCCGTGCAATGGTGAGGCCTCTCTAGAGGGTTATTTCACCCCATCCTAAACCGGTGGGTGATTTGCTTTTTGAAGGTGCCTCTCGTTTCGTTGATACTGGTGGGATGGATCCTGCTCTCCTTGCTTCGGGGCAGGGCGGGGGTTGGGTGCAGAGTGGTCTGGAGAGACATCTGATCTGACACTGCAGCACCAAAGGAGGTAAGTCCACAGGATGAGTCCTGTGTAAATTGGGTTTGCCGAGGGATTAAGCAATGCTTATTCAGCCCTGTATACAAATGCAGTGTGTTTTCAGCACTCACTCTGAATTTACCTAAGTGTAATCCAGTAGCTACAACAGGTGTAAATTTTAGTTAAATAAAGTAACTGACTTCTCCTAAACTCAGCAGAATCTCCACCACTTTTTCTGAATCTAACTTCTTTCTCTTCAGAATGTTTTGCCCTGAATTTTCTTCCTCCAACTCAGGATATGTCTTGGTCTGCTTTCAGGAAGGAATATCAATTATTACTTCTTTTATTATTTTTTTTTTGATTGTTTCCTTACAGGAATTGGCAGAATGGACTGATACCTTCTTGTATCCTGTAGCTGTCTTTCTCTGACTGTGAGTTTTTTCATCCCCTTGTTTGTATTTGTAAATAAGTTATTTATACCTTATTTTGAATGGCAGCCTGTGTGGTATGGGGGATGTTTCTTAGGTTGGTGTGAGTTAGCATGGTGCTGTTTTCACATCTACTGCAGCACTGGGACACGTGCTACTGGTGCAGGTCAAGAGACTGACGTGGACATTAGGAACCTGTTCTCACGAGCTGTCAACCAGAGCTTGTTGTACAGCCCATAGCAAGAAACTGGGGCCAAATTCAGAAAATTATATGTAGATGTGTCTGTTCGCTGCGCTAAGAATCATGTTCAGTCCTATATGGTAACTACTCTGAATTACTTATTTTTTGCTTAAACACAGATACCACCGATGGTGGCCTGAATGCAGCCCATCATGGGGATTACACTAGTTAAAGATACAGCGCAAATCATCTTGTCTTGCTGGAGACTGGCATTGTTGCATCTCTCCTTATCGCCAAAGTCATACCTGTCCCTACCAGCTCTCTCTTTTTTCCTTTTCTGTTTCTTTCTGTCCTGCAAACGTATGCAGGGTGCTCCTGCGAATGGCAGGGTTTACTCAACCGCTGATAACTCCAATCTAGTCTAACAAAGGAGTAAATGCGCAATGACATCTCTTGCGCAAAGAGCTGTCATAAAGTGCGGCTGGCAATCCAAGTGGTATAAATGCTCTTTCGATTAAGTGCCTCATTGAGGTAAGTTGATGATGCTCCATTAGGCTGAAGTGATAGACTTCTAGTTCTCGACACAATCGGTGGGGAGAGGGATTCGGTGCTGGAGCAGGCAGCGCTACGCTCTTGCTTTCTCTGCTCTACTGCAATTCTCTTCACTGTAGGCTGATCTATCAGATCTTTCTCACTTTCACACAGGGGAAGGCTCGTTATGCCCCATCACTCTGTGTGGGGCTCAGGGCTGGACACTCTGCACCCTGGCTGGGCTCCCTGGAGGCCAGAAACACGTTGGGTAAGCCCCACCATGGGTTGTAGCATGGTGATATCTCAGCAACATGGTGGGACTGGCAAGGACACAGGACATGGGCTTCTTCACTTACTCCTTCCCTCCCTTCTCCCTCCACCTCCAGATCTGCCATCCCATTTCTTGTAACATGTCCTCCCCTGCACCGGGCTTTTTGGATGCCAGCGGTCTTCATGCAGCTTTTGGATGCCAGGGATTTGCGGCAAATCTGCTGATGTGTATTTCTTACACTGCAATAAAAGAAGCTCTACCCCCGCACCTAGGTATAATGAATAATACCAACATTTTGAGCTTGTTGCTGCAGCTTCCATTTAATTCAAGGGGGGGGGGGAATAAAAAGGACACAGATAATTTATGGATCCAAAATGCAGTGAGGGTCCTGGCTGTGGCAATAGTGATCACTTAGAAGTGGTCCCTAACTTTCTGCACCAGGAATCAGTGTCCCTGTGGTTAAGCTTTGCCTCAAGAAGGTCCTCCAGCTCTGCTCCAGGATTACTTCAGGTGCAACCAAGCCCAGCCCAAGTCAAGCAAGAAATTAAGATTCTTATTATTTAAATGTCCCACTTAAATGCCACCTGCATGAGAGTGAAAGATGGTGGTGTCCCCACTATTAATTACATCAGTTTTACTTGTGATTGGTGACAGTTACTGTCATGCCTGCTGGGACATGGGAGGAGTTCCATCCATCACAGATCTGTTAGTGCTGCACACTGGGAAAGGCACCGTTGCTGCCTGATTTCTCCTTTCCATTCTGCACAGAGCACGCTTTCTCTCCCTTATTAAACAGGGGAAAATAGAAGAACAAATTGGAATATGTAAAATGCTTGTTACTTGCATTTTCCACCTGGCTGGCATTTCCCGATAGGCGGGTTGTGGGGTGTCCGTTATTGTTATTCACCACAGATAGCTATTATTATTTTTGTTACTTCCTTATTGAACACAAAGGTATCAACTTTCCCTCTCACCTTGATTAAATAGGATGCGATTGCTTTCATGGTTAACAAGTCCCAAGCAAGTGCCATATTGGCTCAACCAGTGTGACAGCTTCTTGGCTAGTTGGTGACTCCGAGGGATACACGCGAAACCATCACTTACTTCTGCTTTAGAATGATATATTTTACACCGAGGCATTAGACGCAGCCATAAAAAAAAAAAACAAAACAAAAAAGGCAGCACTTAATTGCAAAGAAGAACACAGGGATGGGAATGTAAAAACAAATTCAGGTTTTATTTGCTTGCAGAAGGCAGAGAGGTGGGTCACTGTCAGTAGCAGACTGGGTAGTAACTTGAAGATCCATTCCTTGAGAAGCCTGCCCAGAATTTACAGCAAACCCTCTAAGTACGTACTCAAACAGGACTTCCATCACGTCAAACTTGTCAAAAGCGGGTAATGCAGATGAAACACTTTAAAAGAATCTCATTTTCAGGACAAGCTGATCACTCTTTCCTTGAAAATAAAGCCCTTGTAAAAGATCTTAATTTAAGCAGGCAAAGATTAAGCTGCCCGGAATGATTGCCTGCTTTTGCTGGTGAATTTACTGGCATTTAGCAAGGAGCACAAGGCTGCTAATGGTGTGTCACCATCCTTCTGAGACCCATCGGCCTGGAAAATATCAACTGAGGGGACAAAAAGGAGACCACAGGGCAGGCTGTGGTGAAGACTGCGAGTCTCAAAGTTGGACTCTTGCAAACCAAGTTGCACGTCCCAGTTTTGCCGAGGCCAAGTGTGGTGTCGTTGTTGTTCCCTGGTCTGGATGCTGACACCACCCAGGTAAGCACCACCCTTCCTGGAACAAACCATTGTGGAGACAATCGTTATACAACTAGAGGAAATACAGCTTGAAGATGGCTAGAGGGGTCATCTGCTGTCAGGGTGGACTTAATGGCCATATGAATTGATCTTCACCTGTAGAGCGGGACCTTGGTCCTTAGAGGTAACAGAGCATGACCTTGTCATAGCCTATCACATCTTTGTCCTGCTCCCTGACACTTAATGCTCGCCGTCTAGAAGGCAAATTGAAGATGTTGTCTCCTAACAATAGGTGATGCTGGTCCAACTGGAGGGAGGCCATTTTTTTTGGAAGGGTATAATGTCACTGCAGACTGAGAGCTGGGGGAGAAGCTGGTGTAAAAGAGGAAAGCAGAGGGATAAAAGGAGTAGTCAGAGGAAGAAATCAAGTGAACAGAGCCTGTTTCCTTGAGGTAGTTGAGCTCTTGGTTAACTCCAGTATCAGCAAGCAGTAGGAAGCCTTATTTATTTTTCTTTATATATAAATATTGTCTCTTTTTTTGGCTTAAAAAGAAATGTTCCCTTGTTTGATAGTTTCTGCCTGGATTTGTATGCCATTTTCTTTTTTCCCCCTGTATTTATTTAATTAATTTCCTCCCCGCTGCGTATCTTAACAGACCCACTCTGCCTCCATTTGCTTTTGTAGACATGGCTTCAAGGCACGACCTCAGTGGTAACGCTTGTCAATGGGGAGCTCCGATAGCCGCGGGCTGGAAGCAGGCTCTGCCTTGCCCCTGCTTCCCCTCGCTGCCCCTGCTCTGATCTGCCCGGCGCTTTGTATCACAGCCTCGACGTCGAGGGATACGTTGTGCTGCTGATGTGTAAGAGGTAGAGTTGAGCATGTTGCTCGTGGTCCCTGGAGGGTAACTTTTCATTATTGATGTGGAAAGTGGAAAATAAAATAGACTATTACACTTTTTATCTTCAGGGAACATTTTTTTCTCCCCACCCCCTCCCTTCAGATATGAAAGCATTTCAATTCAGGGAATCATTCTGAGTACAATGAAGAGAAGTCAATTCTGAGAGCAGCAGGCACATTTATTTACAGGGCAGGTGACTTGCAACATGTCTCTGCCATGTATGCTTTTGTTATTCCCTGACAATCCCTGCGACAGGACGTCTTGCACCTGGAGTGCCATAGCTGTGCTGCTCTTTACAGTCATTAAACCTGGCTTTGAAGTCGTAAGAAAAAAACCAATTCAAGTTCAAATAGGCCTGCAGAAATGGCACGTAAGGAAGTTAAACAACATTCCTTGGGTTGAACCACAAGCCAGGGAGAGATCAAAGGACAGTGGGTGAAGAAAATAATAAAAAAAAATACCTTCCTTTAAGGGTATCAGAAGTGCTCTCTGCCTGTCCTCCACCCACTCCAACTGCTGTGCCACGCGAGGAGGAAGCATCATCCCACACTGTGCAGATGGCAAAGCCCATGGACATCTGTGCACAGCTGGCATGCAGCGGTGCTCGTGTTTGCCAGCTAGCTGACCAAGTGGAAAATGGGTATTTGTAGGTACAAGCCCTTTGATTTTCCACTGGGAAAAGAACACAGGCAGTCAGAGATGGGAACGTAAATCACAGCTCACTGATACGGATCCAAGAAAGCTTCCAGATCAATATTTAAAAGAGTGAGCTGGTAAAGGAAAACCACACTCCCGCTCTATCCATCAGCTCTGCGCACGGCTGCTTATCTCCTCTATCTGCTCTCCCCTCCCAGGCTTCTCTCTTTCCAAATCTGCAGCACCATCTAGTCCTCTAATCATTTTTCTGTGTTCCAGTCTCACCTCTACAAGAGAAGAATCGGGGCAACTGGCACCCAATGTTGAGACCTCTTTTCACTATTTACCCATGTACAGGAGGCCTGGGAATGAAATTAGGGTAAGAGATGCTGACACTGCGTTCCATCCTGCACAGGCAGGTCACTGCTGGTGGAGTTTATTGCAGTCCACTGGGAAAGACGTGGCACCCTGGTAGTTCCAAGTAAGAAACTGCTGGCGTTTTTGTTTGCTTTAGTACTGCTGAAGTCAGGAGAAGAAACATTTGGATGCTATTGAGAGGGTCAATGCATCACTAAATGTCAGCATTGGCTGGAACAGCTACAGCCGGTTTAGCTTTTTGGAAAAACCACCTTGGTGTCATAGCTGCCGTCTCTTCGCTGCAGCGGGGTCCTGCTGCCAAGAGCGATATTACAGCGGGGGAAAAAAGCCTGAAAACTGACTCAAACACAGAGGGTTACAGGAACCTAGCAGGCGGTTTCATTTTACACGCTTTGCCTCTGCCCACTGGGCCAGGGATTTGTAGCCGAAATGCCATCTGTACTTTGTAGGCTCTTATCTCTCTGGTGTGCTGAGATAGCACCTGATTACCATAGTATCGGAGCATCTAGCTCTCTGTGATGTATTCATCCTCGTAGCAAGCCTGGGGATAGGTAAGTGCTATTATCTTCCTTGTACAGACGCGGAACGCTTCACTACCACCCGGATCCCCACCTCCAGGTGCAGTGATACAGAGGACAATATTTATTTATTAAAAAGTTAGTCGCAGTTTGTAGTGGGATGGGCATGAAATTCATCTCACTTGGTCAGAAGTCCACGGTATCGCTGTCTCTGTAGGAGATGGCTGCCAGAGTCCTTTTGTTTCCTGGGAAGAAAGCAGCACTTCTGAGCTGTGGACCACCTCAACCAGTTGTGGTTACCTAAACCAGCCCGTACGTGCTAGGTGCGCTCGCTGACTATCAAGGTAGGACTATCATGTACCTTAAAAATATCAAAAGATGGGAAAGATGAATGCCTTTGCCATTCATTGGAATGAGACTTAGGGGTATTTCTTGCTGATTTTTGGTCTAAGTGACTGAGTCGAAGTGACCTTTGGACCAAGCAGGTTATTGAACACTGATGACTCCCCGCAGACGCTAGGTCCCTCACTGCTAGGCTGCCCTTCATGATCACAGCATCACAGCATTGCCCTTTGGAACTATCTTTTCATGCTACGGCCTATTAAGGAGCAGCTTAACTTTAGGGCCTAACTTTAAGGTGGGAAGTCTACTTAGATAGGAAGTTCAACTTATGCATGCACTTCTGTTTCTAGAGATGCCTCCTCGTGCTCTGGTGTTCCCAGTAGCATCTTCTTGCAAGCGTTTTGGGGCACTATTTCAAAAGAAGAATAGTGAAGGATGGGTATGTGAGTGTGGGTGGGAATTTCATTTGTGCATGTGTATGTGTTGCGTATTGATACTGGAACTTTGATGTCATTCAGGCAAGCTTGCCCAGGCAGCAACTTCACATTTATGTGCAAATGAGGAGACAGTCATACTGAACTGGAGGGAGAGGATGCTAATGAATGTTCTTCTAGGCTTTAAGGAAAAGATATTGCCCAATGCTGTGGAAAATTAAAATTTGTTTCTAATATGTATGGTAAATTTAATGCTAAAGACCAAAGATAAACGGGAAGAGAGTTTAATCCGAGCTGACCCCATTTTTGCTGGAATGTCATTTGCTATGGTTTTTGCTCCCTCTCAGAAAATGAGAGACACACTAATTAGTTCTTGCATTCTGCACATAAATTATTGCTCCCAAACATTTAAAGGAGAAAGCAAGGGATGCTGGGAAATGGGCTAAGAGAACTGTCCTGTATCCACGGTGGGTTTGCATATGATCATAAATGGAAGGACTGATGCCGTAGTGTCACTAGTGACTGTCAGGAGGAAGTCTTTTGGCCTCTGACTGCTTCTCCTCTTGTTGAGGTGACCACTGTGAGATGTGGTGGCAATAGGATGAATGGGATTAAATTCACTTTGGGATGAAAAGATCCCCTTGACTAGAGAGGAACTGAAGTGTACAGGGCTTGGCTGGTCTTAGTGTTCCTTGAGATGGACCCGACTGTCAGCTTTTTCAAAACTTAACATACTACACGTGTATACAAGGATCCTCGTTTGCATTGAACTGTATGATCGCATAAACTGACCCAGCTATCTGAAAAGCTGACTTGCAAAAAACTCCTTGCCAAGCAAAAGATGAAAGCAGAGGACCCCGTCTAGACTTCATTCTTAGAGGAAGAGTTCAGAAATAACACGATTTATGGAAATTACCTAGAAAAAGATCAGAGTTTGAGCTTTATCTTCCTTCAATAGTTCCCTGTGAGGCTTAAGAAAGCTTTTCCGACGCGGTGGGTTTTCAGAGCCATGGGACAGGTTCCCCCAAGACACTGAACTTGTACAGATCAGTAAAATGCAAAGGGTGGCTAAAACTGAACTCTGAATAACATCACTAACATGGCTGCACGGCATACAAAATAGCATGCCCGGCACCGACCCATCGCATCTGTCGCACCGACCTTCGCCTACAGGTTCACTTGTCAACAGTTCAATTCTCCCGGCCGGTGCCGCGCTGGCGGATGGAAATGAGCCTGTCTTCAGTTGACGGGAGCTCAGGAGAAACTATCAGCAGATGATCAAAGTTTAGAGTTCAGATGAAAGGCCTTAGAACTTATCTCAGGGAGGTTTGGGGCCCTTCGTGCCCTGTCGATGGAATTTCATTAGCTTGTAACTATGACAGGTTATAATCAACCTGTCCAATTTTAATCTCTTCCATGGCTATGCTGCAGATTTTTATTTTTTTTTTTTATCATTTGCTTTAGTTGATTTGTGAATATACCCTGCTAAAAGAAAAGACTCCCTAACCTGTTTCCTCCAGGCAATTGGAAAAGTTCCTCACACAGCCAGCCAGCAACTGATGTGCTTAAATGTCAGTGCCCAAGAGACAGATGTTAAGGGAAAGTGGTTCATCAGAAAGGATTAATCACTCTTTGTTGGACTACCTAAGAGGAAATGGCATTAAACACCAATCTTAATTACCTATGTTGCGGTAGCTCCAAATTGAAAGTTTGATTTGGCCCCTGATGGAAAATTTATCACTTTAGGACCTAGAAAAGGTAAGAAGGACGGTGTCCCAAGAGATCCTTCAGCTGGAGCACAAAGCCCTCCAGTGACAGAAGCAATTCCATTCAAACAGGAGTTGTGTTTCGAACGCTTCCTCAGGGTCACTGGGCAAAGGTAAGTCTTCTGTCTGGAAATAAGGTGTGTGAAATGAAGGTGTCACTCTTCTTGTTAGTTCCTATTCTCACCCCTGATTGCATGGCAAAAGGGACAGGAAAGCCTGAACACTCCAAAATTGTAAGTGAGACACCTTATTTTGCTTAAAAATAATTTTAGGACTAATTATAATTGATATCTTCTGTATAACTTTTGGGGAACACTTAGACCATGCTTGTGGACTTTCCTCCACAATCATCACGTATATTTTGAAGTAGCCACATGAGTGTAGTTCTAACTGCTGCACGATTTTTCTTGCCTTGAAAAGAAAGGCCAGTCGAGTTTAATAGTGCTTTGGTGGCACTTGTCTTCATTTGATCGGAGACCCCCTACCCTGCTGAGGCGAGAGCACAGCGGGGAGGGCTGGGGGATGAAGGGAGAAACCGAGCTCCAGCTGCCCACGAGTCGCCGTTGCGTTTGCTTCGTGCCAATCGCTTGGAAAGCCTCTTGGTGGCCCGGTGAGAAGTGCCAGCTCTCCAGGAGGCGGCTTTGCAGGCGATGATCTGGAACTGTCTATCATCATTAGCGCACTTTGCTTTCAAAAACCAGCCTGAGAGAAGCGTTTTGTTCCGGGGTGTGTGTGTGAGGAGATGATATAAGAGGACATCTCCCCGGGCCATCTCAGGGGCTCGGCGCATCCTTGCCCATCCCTGGCGCGGTGCCGTAGGATTGCGCTCTATGCAAATGGCAATTAATAATTCAGCGTTTTCCCCTTTCTGGGTGGAAGATGCTTGGTGGCTGTGGGAGGTGCGTGGGATGGTGGGGCGGGCAGAAGCATGCTGGATGTGTCAGGACACCGCTTCAAACTGCGGAGAGAGTGGAGGAAACCAGCACGACCCTACAGAATTTTTATACCGCTATAATTACCTCTTCTGGGCACGTGGGATATTTTTAGCCTGCTTGCCTGAGGAAATTAAGCTCATATGATCATGTAATGAATGCGTGTGCATTTCTGCATGTTTATTCTGACCTTAATAATTTTTGAACCTATTGGCAGTTTCAAGCAGATTTGATGGGGAAGGAGTCTCACATACAATTAAGTTTTTATACATACTGTGAAAACAGTGGTCAGGTAGAGGAGCGAAAGCCTATAAACGCCCCCAGTCAGCATTTCTTGTCTGAACGACAGGCCATAGCGTGGGCTTCTACCTTATCAGACATCAAAGACTCCACACCGGGGGAGAGAATTTAGAAAAAGCCATTGGAATGGCAGGGACAGATTTGAGGGGAGCTCACAGTCAAGCATGAAACGCAGATCTTAAGGAAGCAGGGCTTTGTTATTCCTTGTGCTGATGGGACTGCATATTAACTGCTTATTAGTTGTATCAGCACAAAGGCAAGTGTGGATCCAGTTGGAAGGTTTAAAGTCATTTCTAGTAACACAGCCTGTTCCTCTTCCCCACATAAGTGCATTTATGTCAGTAAGGCTGTTTTCTGCACTCAGGGAGTTAATGCTGCTTTCACTTTGGGGCATAAACAGGGCTTAAAAGCCCTGAGTATTTCACATGGAGATTTCTGTGCTGGGGTAAACTAAACCAGCTGTCAGATCGGGTTCTCTGCTGTACTTAAAGTGACACAGATTAGGACTAGGGAAGGGAGTTCTCCCGGGAAATCCTCTGCGTTGCTCTTCCACCGAGGCCGCAATAGGGCTGTGCTGCTTTCTGCAGCGTGAGGAATGGACCCAGGGTGCTCAGCTCCTGGGAGCTTTGGGGAGAAACCTCCCAGAACTCGTTAGTCCAGCCCTAAACCTTGGGCATGGCTTGCTGTCTGGAGCTACCGGGATTTTCTTCTTCCCTTACAGCTTTACAAGGTGGGGAAACCACATCCTTTTGGCCCAGAGGACTCCCACATTTTGTAATGAGCGGCAGGCGCCTGCAACCCCCCGGCTTCCCAGCTCCCCCTCGGTTTGTCTGCAGAGAGATATCCGTGATGATTAATGCGTTCTTCAAACACGCATGGGAGCGTTCTTAAAATTAATGTAGTCTTAATTCCATTTAGCATAATTCACATTGGGGTTTAACGCAGTTTAGCAAATCCACTGCAAATTCAGGCTTTTGCTTAATTCAGATTAATTTTCCAGAGTCCCCAGCAGCCAAGGTTTGGCACGTGTGGCTCACAGGGACAAACTGGTTGGAATTGGCCAAGACGTGTTTTGTTTACCCTCTCTCATGCCATGGTACACACTCCCAGCTAAATGATGGGCAAGTGCCCATACAGCTGCATGCAATCCCCATCCAGCCCCGATTAAAGCTCCAGGCATTGCTGGAGACAACTGGGTTATACTGCTGCCCAAAACCCCCAGAGCAGCTGGGGTACGGGAAACGATGCTGCACTCTCAGCGAGGCGGGTGAGCCTGCCAGGCAAAGCCACCAGGGCTCAGAGGTGAAAAAGCTGCCATAAAATCCAGTGCCAGAAGGCATTTCACAGGGAGATGCTCCAGATCCCAGCCTGGAAACGATGGCATCTCCAGAGAAACAAGCCCCGCTGCAAGGCAGGGTTTCTTTTCCCAATGCTCACCTCTCTCATGTCTGCAAGATGGTCAGTGATACCTTTACAGAGGGCCTTTCATTAACGGCCCCGTAAGTCTGTGTCAGCACAGCACTGCGCACCCTAGCAAAATAGCCGGAGATGCCATAAACACATCTCTCCTCATCAGCTTGCCAGCTTAGAGCAGCTGGAATTAAACTGATGCCAACACAATGACTCCGAGATCATTAAAGCTTTCCCGGACAAAAGGACCGTATCTCAAGGGTCTATTTGCCATAAACAAGCTGGGTGAAAACAACAGGAAATATTGAGGCATAATATCCTCCTGAAGAAAACCCTACTCTGCTGAAATGTGCCGGAGGGAATTAGGGCAGATGGCTGCGTTCATCCTCCACGGGGCTGTTAAACGAACACAGCCTGGGCCTGGGGCTTGCGGCTGCCGTGTGCGGAGATGGGCTGAACACCTGCGACTGCCAGGGCCTTTTGGAGGAAAAAACCAACACCTTCTCCAGGTGCGTGGGACTCTGGAAACACCACGGCATCCTGAATTAGCTGGTGCTCAGAATTAGGCAATCGTGGTTGTCTCACACCAAGAAGTTAGCATGAGAGCGGGAGCAGATGCCCAGGGGTGGTGGATGTCTCGTAGGACCTCCCAGAGCTACCAGATGCTCAGAGGGAGGCACAGGACACCGTGGATGCCATGTGCATTAGCAGCATTGCTTTCCAGGGTGAAATCACGAGTCCCTTTCAGCCTGTTGGGTTCTTGGAGGGGTTGGGATAGGGCCAAGGTGCTCAGAGGTTCCGTTGTTTTGAATCAAACTGTAAAAGAGTTAAAAAAAAAAGGGGAGGAAGTCCCAGATTTTGACATCATACCCAACACGTAGTTACTTGCCCCTCCAGCTGAAGAGTTTTGCTCCTATTGGGGTTATTAATCCTTTTTGAAACATTGTTTTCTTTGTTTTCTTCAAGAAAGTCAAACTCTAAATGACAAATGCCATTGTGAAGTGTACTGTGAGAAATTAATTTTGAAAATACGAAACAGATGTAATTTTGGGAACTTGTCCAGCATTTTCATCTGCCAAAGCAGTTGAATCCATCCTGATCTGAATTCAATGAAGAGTTTCCATCCTAATGTCTGGGGTTTATAAGTAAATCGCAAATTGCTGCATGTTTGCTGCATCTACCACGCCCTGCTTAGCAACTCAATGCAAGAGCTCCTGAAAGTGGGAAAGATCTTCGTCAAACCACAACAAAAGAAGGGCTCGGTCAGCTTTTATGGTGTCCATAAGTTAGATGTGCAATTCCTGGTGGTGATTTAGGTCCACCTACATTATCCCTTCCTACGCCCCAGCTTAATCACCTGGTTTAGGATGGGAGAAATCCTCCCTCTGAAGGTGCTGAGCTCTGCTGAGCCAGAGCATCCCAGCAGCTGTCTATATCGCAGACTAGCCTGGCTCTTCAGATGCCCTGACCCATCCGGATACGCAGCAGCTCCATGCTGGAAATCCAACTGCCGTTGCATTAAGCCCAAGCCACCGCCACGCTGCGAAGGGTCAAGGCGTTTCTTAATGGCTTGGCTAATCCACCGGTGCCCACTGCACGAAGGACCTGCCTGCTTCCTTCCACAGCTCCAAAGAGTAAATTAAACGATACCATGAAACATTACATTTGCATCTGGCTCAAAGGGAACATAACAGCATTAGGCAGCCCTGGTGCTCATTAAACGCCTCTGACTAGAAGGATGTAATGAACCAGTTTTATTACAATAGTAATTTCTTCCTATCACATTTGGTGGTTATATATTCATGGGGGATGCGGGGAAGGGAGGAAGATCAGTACAGACCAGTGCATTAAGATATACTGCTTGTGAAAAAGACGACACCAGAGTGTGTGGCTGACAGATAGGAGAGAGGTGAGGCAGAGAGCAGAATATCCCCAAGTCCATTATAATGCCGTCAAACTGACCTTTAAAAAAAAAAAAATATATATATATATGAACAATAAAAAGGGGACCCTCTGTTCTTGGCTTCTGAAGCATCAGCAGCTCCAAAGTTGGTTTAATGACCAGTGATCGTTAGGAGCCTGCCGCAGCTGAGCTATTATCTACTTCGGCTGTAGGAGGCTGACCGGGGAGGGCTGCCTTGTGCCCATGCCGTGGGGTGTCTGGCTATGGCAGAAAGCTCCTGGCAGCCACCGGGACCTCGTGGGCAGAGCTGGCAGTGTGGCACCTCGAGCCGTGTTTGCTCACTTTGGCATGGCCCGAAAGAGGGTAGGAAGAGGGAAATCTGAGAAGATACAGCCCAAAAAGGAGCCTGGCTGTCTCCCCAAAGTTTTAACGTAGGACTTCTCCATCTTCCAGGCTGGTTGTAACCAAGGTAGTTTTCTAAATTTGTACAAAGAGATAATCCATGATTAATAGCCATTTTAATAAATGGCTAATCAATTTATATGGGTTGCTATAGAGTCCAATAAATCAAAACCAGGTTGATTATAGCCATGGCTTATAGCCATCTTACAATACCTTCCACTGATGTGCTTATAATAATCTGTAACATCCGCTACTGCTGTCGGTAACTCATTTAAAACACCAGTTAGTATTTTTTTCAACCTGCTAAAAGCACAGGGTGGGTAAATATTCCTCAATACTTGTAAGTCATGTGACCTTTCATGGTTGCAAATTTGGGGCCAAATCAATGTCCATCAAAGGCAGGGAAGGACTCCCGTGTCTTGAAAAGAAGCTGGAAGAGTGATATAATTATGAGAAAGGTAATAGTGAGTCAGACTTGAGTCCTGTGCCGTCTGAGAGAGGCCAGAAGAGGATGTCTGGGAGGAAGGCTATAGGAAAGAGGGCAGCCAGATCCCCCTCCTCCTTGGCCTGCCTGTCTACCTTGCAGCAATGATGGTGCCGAGTGTTTGCAGAGAGCCGAAGGTTGTTCTTGGCTCTCATGTTCAGTAGACATGGGGGGTTTTATCCTGATGAACATCTCTTCCTCCTCCTTTCACTGGACCACAGAGGAAGGGCTGGAAGGCACCTCCGGAGGTCTTCTGGTCCCAGCCCCTGCTCAGGCAGGGCCACCTCGCTTTAGGTGATTAAAGGATCACCCTTTCATCTATTTTTCCTCTGACCCTGCACATGAAAAGCACAATTAAGTTAACATTTATATGATTAGACACATACAAATATATGGAAAATGTCTTTCTGAAAAATCCAGACTTTGGCTACAAAGACCCAGGAGTGGTTCGGGTGCCATTTGGCAGCCTGGATGTCCCAGCTGGCATCCAGCTGCCCCCCAGAAGGACACCACTGCTGTGCCTGGGGCTGTGCCCCGCCAGCCTGCGAGAACAGCTATTTTCCAAAGGAAAAATAAGATTTTAGCACTCAAATTGATCCCTTAGAGAACCTAGGCCAGCATTTCTGCTGTTTCCCAGCACCTCTGTTTTCAAAGCCATCATGACAACAGAGAATAATGATAAATTAAAAAAAGCGAAGCAAACTGTGAGCAAATCCCACAGCTGGTAGGTTTTGCTTTTTTGCTTTTCCAACTTTTTTTCTTTCTGACTTGATTCACACAACTCTTTGGAAGAAGCCCCATTTGCTAAATATAGACTGAAACCTGTAACTGCCTGGAAAGAGAAGTATGGTGATTTCTGAAAAACTCAAGCCTATAAAAGCTGACACACAGCCCCTCACACTCTGTAAAAACCATCTCCTGGTGGATTTATTAGTCTTAAGCAACAGCAGTTGGTCGGAAAAGAAAATGTATTTAACCTTTCTTTTTAATTGTCGCACTGTTAACCTGTCAGTTCTACATGGGGCTGTTAATAATTCCGCTTTAAACGTCTCAAAAGGAACTTTCATGTTTAAATATTAAACATTAAAACTTGGGTACAGTTAGAAAAGAATTGATGCAGCACTTTCAGTAGTAATGTGGCTCAATCCAAAGTCCGTTGGGGTGCCTGGGAATTGTCACACTGAATTAAACAAGCCCAGACACAGGGTCGGCTGCAAATCCTGATCCTGGGGTCAAACCGTCGGAGCTTTAACCATGGTGAATAATAGGGCTTTAGCCTTGGAAAGGACCGAGTTAGACCTTCAGAGTGGGCATCTTCACCTTAAGGTAAGATGTACGTAAGGGGGAGAATCAATTAATTTGGCCCAGCTAACTACGTTTTAACTAGCTACTGCAAAATAGAAGCAAAGAGAAAGGAATTGGGTTTTAAAGGAGGTTTTAGCTTGGAATCGAGTCCAAGCCTCTTTGCAGACACGTCCCCTGCATTAAAAGCCGTATTGGTTTTGCTTTCACTGCAGCTCTAAGCCTAACGTACCTCTTTATTGCAAATATACCTTGAGATCTGCCTTAACTCATCCCAATTTGTTGCCACATCAGTCACCAGTGTGGGCAGGAGGGGACGGGAACCTCCTCACCCTATTTTGGGATGCTTTGAGCAGCCATATGGGAACCCACCGAGCCTCACCAAGATTGTCACCCGCTGCCCTACAACACGCCATGAAGTCGGAATTTGAACATAAATCCCTCCGTAGCTTGCAAATGGCAGCATGAGAGGGTGGTTAGGCTCCTGCTGGGTCATGGCCTGAGGTGGTTGTGTCCAGGGCTGACACTTTGGGCTGTGGCTTTCCAGATCTCCTTGAGGACAGTGCCCTCTCCAAAGGAGAGGTTAATACTTAACTGGGGTGGAGAGATGGAGCGTGTAACTTGGGCAGCCAGGTGGGAAAACAGGGTTACAGATCCTTAAACTAAAGGGCATCACATGTCATTTGTTCCTTTTTTTTTTTAGCTGGCAGGGGTGGAAAGGTTAATTAGCTGGCCCAAGGTCGTGATGGGCTTTGCTGGTAGGATAAAGCATTGAAAGGCCTGGGGCGAGTGGCCCAGCACAGGGTGACCCACCTCAGCCCCTCTCATCTCCTGCCCAGCGGGAGGAGAGCCTGCAGGAACTCATGTCTCAAAAAAAGCCCATCCCTGATACCTCTGCCACATAGTTTGGGCCTAGCCGTAACAATAAAACGATGTCTCTTCTGGCAACAGTCCTCTACCCTTAAAACCAAAGGTATTTTCCAGGATGTAGAAACTCACTGGGAGTGTTGCAAGGGCAGGATCGGCGCTGTTAGACCGCTAGAGAAGAGCATAAAACACAGCTGCGCTGGGAAGCCAGGTCTGTAACACTGCCGCTGAACCACAGCAGAAGCACGACACGCTGGTGTATCCTTAGTTAACAAGCACTCCCACCCTGATACGCTGCGAGCCAGGTACAACAGCGAGTTCAGCACGTGGTGCGCCTGCACCGCAACGGACTGCAGCGACGTGTTGGAAATGCTGCGTCTCCTTCCCGCGGCTGCCTGCCCTGCCTTGAGCAGCACACCCAACGCACCTCCCCATTTCCATTCCTGCCGTAATTCTCTCGGCGCTTCCGTGCATTTACGCCGAGACCTCGTCTCATTTCCCACCCACGCATCAGCTTTCCCTGCTTGCCCCAACCAGCTTCTGTGCGTTGCACTGCTTGTCACCGGAGACGGGCATCCGCGGGCCACCGCAGAGTGGCATCGCAATCCTGGTCACGGGAGCTGGTCACAGCTTTGCTGATGCAAGCGGGGAATGGAAAGCCCTGATGACAACTAGTAGTTTTTGGTGCGTAGAAGCCCATGGTGAGGCAGCCATGCACTCCTGAGCCTCTACGTATTGCCTTCTTGGCACTGCTCATGCCATCTGCTGTATCTAGAGACTTATCAGAAAGACATCGCAGACTGGTTCACACCCCTGGCAGCTCTCTCTCCCCTTTTCAGTAAGGATATTTGTGAAGCCCCTGGTAGCTGTGTGATGAGACAGCCCTGGTGACATCTCCACCCTTCCCTTGGCAGGAGCCCTCCAACAACCCGACAGACGGCAGCCTCGGCGGGCTCTGCTCCAGCCCCACCAAACCCAGGGACAAACTCCCAGAGACTCGATGAGTCCAGCCAGGACACTGTGGACTATTCATATGGGTCAGAAAAGCAGGAGGAGGGGTTAACCACATCCATATCATGTCTTGGCCCTTTCCGTCACGATGCTCGCAGCAACCTGGCATGCCACGGGGCAAATTCAGTGGTTCTGTTTAAGGCAGCATAATTTAGAACCTCTCAGGTTTGTTAAGGCTCCCTGGGTGCTTCTTACCCCCTGCCAGCTGATGCATAAAGCAATCTAAATAAGTGTAATTTATGCACCAAAGAAAAGGTGCCAGTTAAAATAACTCCTAGCCTAAAATAGCCTCTGAGCGGGGAGAGAGAGTGAGTAAGGGGACTCTTAACTTTATGCCGCGTAGAGCATCATCTCTGCATTTGGCCCTGAGCCTCGAAGCTTTTAAAAATAAAGAGTAAATTTAGTTGGGAGGAGGTCATACACGGCTCTGTGCACCTCTCCAGCACTTTGTTAGCGAGTCCCAGCCCAAGCGAGGCGGGCACAAGCAAGCTGAGAAGCCAAGCTGACTGGGAGGCAGCGCTTGGTGCCGATGCCGAAGAGCCTGGTTTTCCACAGCCGGTTCCTCCCCTGCCTGCTTACACCTCCACAAAGCAGAGATAAAACAAGGCCATTCCGCTCGGTAACCAGCGTACACGAATGCACGCGTCGAGCGACGAAGCAACAGCCCCTTCGCATCTCAGTTGTTAAGCACATCCCAGCTGACTGTCCTTTTCTCACTTTGATGCTCCCTTTATGCACAGGACAAGTTGTTTTCCAACCAGGTGGCTCCCGCTGTATCAGGAACGGGTGGATTTATCGCTATCAATACTTTGCTGTGACCTGAATATTTCCAAAACTTGTGCCATCCCGCCCAGTGCGCACTTAGTGCTTAATTGTCACTAAAGGCACTGCTAATATTGACAGCCCGTGACCTGTCTGCAACCCGCACCAGTCAATAACGCCGCGACGAAGGCTGGCACGGCAAGTGCCATCGCTGATGCTAGGCTGATAACATTATGTGCCTGTGACATGTGAATCAACCTCAGGGTAAGTGAGCTGATTTAGAATATAATGAATAAATATCCCCGGGTTTGAAGAGGGGATGCTGTCAAAGGCTTTCTAAAAATAGTTGGTAATTGGCTTTGTATTAGGCTTATTATTGCCTGTGACGGTCTCTTGGAAGTTTTGAAACCACGGCTTCCTCCCCAGGCGCATCCCTCTGCTCCAGAGCTGTGCTCTCAAGGCACTGGCGCCGTCTGTCCCAGTCTGCCCAGCAGAGGATTATCTGTGGGCAATGACCCACTCCAACCAGGATGAAAAAAACCCACCCTTTAATACTTTTCTGGAAGCACTGTCCCCAGTGTTTGGGGCACTTGTTTGGTTGGGGACAGCTCTGAAGGGTCCAGATGAGGAACTGAAATCCCAGGAGGATTTACTGACCCTGTTACTGATCACTGTGAGCTGGCTGCGCTGGTTCTCAGCATGAACTCCCCAACTCCCAGAACTTGTCCTGCTAAGTAGAGTGGGTTTGAAAAAAAAAAGAAAAAATTGTGTTTTCTGGCTAAAGCATTTGTGCCAAGAGCTCCAGATCAGCTCTGAAATAGGTCTGATCTCCTGTGCACGGAAAGGCTTTGACTAAAGGAGCAGCACTACCCCGTTCCCTCCGGAGCAGGTTCTCTGGCTCTGGCACCTCCTGCAGCGGGGCTGGTCCCCACGCTCCTTAGAGGTGCTACCAGAGCTACATGGTCCTTTCAAGAACATCCCCTGAGGAGGCCACTAACCATAATATAGAGCATTATTATTAAGTCTCCAAGGCCTGACTGGGCAAACCTGCTCTGTGATACCCATTTACACTGCCTCCCACCGCCATGGCCATCCTGCTCCCTGCCGTATCTGCGTTCAGCCCAGTGCTGCGCTGCAAACGAGCTTATGTGCTTAGAGAGGATAACGGTCTGTTCTCATCTGGTTCCTGGTATCGTCTCATTGACAACCCCTCGCTGGCTGAAGGCACTGGGGGAGTTGATGTTGTTCCCCAGGCAGGTTTCAGTTGTCCGCCCCTGCTCCGTGGGCGAGGGCTGCTCGGCGCAGACCCCTCGGCGGACAGGGCTTGGGGAGATCTGCAAGCTGCGGAGAGCAATCGCTCCCCCAGGGGCCGAGCGGGGCTGCTGCGAGGACGCTGCTAGGCAGTCACACTGGTATTTTTATAGCCCCACACAAAGACCAACTCCTACGCTAAAGCTTTCACAGGGAAGCTGTTTTTCTTCTTTTTCAGATTCTTTGTTGTCTTATTCAGAAGGATGTGCAGAGCAAAAAGGGACATTGTAGTCTTCAAGCGCACAGAAACAACGTGAGTAGGGGCAGGAGGACCTTCAGCAAAGATCTCAAAACAGCACACTTGGAGCTGGGGAAAAACCCCCGCTGGAAAGTTTTCAGCCAGTTCCAGACTCCATCGCTCATCCCCTGTGTGTCCACCCACCGTATCGCAACTTGGCTCTAAAGGACCCTTTAAATGGCCCGAGCCCTTAGTTATCCACAGACAGTACCTGAAAGGCTTAAAAGACATCAGCAATCACACCACTAAAGCCTGATGGGTTTTTCAACCAACAGAGTGAAATCTGTGGAAGAGGCCTGATGCAGCCTCTTGTGACCGTGTAAGAGTGGATGAACTCAGCTTGCTCCTGACCGATTAACGCCACTCTTCGATTGAAACCTCAGGGTCCACCTCGGCCCTCTGCACCGGGTTTAATCACATCTGTTTTGATTTTATACCACGGGATACAACGGCTGCAGCGATGGGTACAGACTGCAGCAGCCTCTCCGACAGCGCTGGTCGCACCAGCATCGCTGGCTGGTTTGTTAGCAACAGTGAGTTTTGGAGGATAAAACCCCCATCTGCAAACTCGTTTGGACCTTCTGGATGTCCCTGGCTGGGCAGACGTTTCCAGCTTGGCCCAAATCATGACGGTAAAGATGTCCCCTCCTTTCCTCACCTGAATCCACTCCGCTGCTCTGTGATCAAACTCCTGCTGCCTGTGATAGGATTTAGATGAGGTGTTTCTTCCCCAGGCTCTTGCATTAAGGTTCATACGTATCTTTAAGCACATGTGGAGTGTGCCTTGAGCACTGCAATTCACCCAGATCATCATGACTCCTTTTATTTTTACATTAAATGTTTTTCTTTATGAAAGGAATAAAAGAACTATAACAATCACAATGAAATAAGAAAGTGAATGCCTAGAGGTAACTACAGTATAAAATCATATTCATCATATCATAATATTTTACATTTGCCTGTTGTTTTATGTGGATTAAACCCCCTCGACACACAATCTAACAGCAGCAAGAAAAGCTGCAGAAGAGGAAGGGAAACATGGGAAAAGCAATGTGCAGCCCAGGGTATGGGGCCAGCCAGAAGCGATCTCTGGCTAGCAAGGGAGCCAGAATTCCGTCTGACTGTGGTTCAAAGTTTTGCATCAAATGAGCACCCCACACGCCCTTGCCCTGCTCCTCAGCCAGGGCTGATCTTGCAAACATAGAATCATACAATGGTTTGGGTTGGAAGAGACCTTGAAGATCATCCAGTCCCACCCCCCTGCCCTGGGCAGGGACACCTCCCCCCAGCCCAGGTTGCTCCAAGCCCCGTCCAACCTGGCCTTGAACACCTCCAGGGATGGGGCAGCCACAGCTTCTCGGGGCAACCTGCGCCAGTCTCTCACCACCCTCATACTGGAGAAATTTCTTCCTGATAGCTCATCTAAATCTCCCCTCTTCCGGTTTGAAGCCATTCCCCCTCATCCTACCGCTACGTGCCCTGGTAAGAAGTCCCTCCCCAGCTCTCCTGTAGCCCCTTTAGGCACTGGAAAGCCTCTTATAAGGTCACCCCGGAGCCTTCTCTTCTCCAGGCTGAACAACCCCCAACCCTCTCAGCCTGGCTCTGCCTCGAAACCAGCCAGCTCGTGGCTCCAACAGCAGAGCATGATCCTCCCCTTCCAGCAGTGCCCGCTCCCGACTCCCCCTCTGCTCCCTGGCCAGCCCCCACGCAATCCCCCTGCGAGGCCGGTGGTCACCAGATTGGCTGGCTGTTAAATTAAAGGAGAGAGAGTGGAACAAATGACTCAGGGAAGCAGGGCATTCTTCATGTCCTGAAAGACTTCAGACCAAGATTAAATGCCTTCCTGGAAGCTGTCTTTTAATAACGTGTGCTGGATGAGGTGCAGTAGTGGAGCGCCTGGATTGCATTAACTAACCTCTTATAAAAGGGCCGGCCCAGGTGCTCAAACGGCCTGAGCATCTCTGGATGCAGGAGCATTTGCAGTGAAAATGCTGTTTGCTGACTTCCACGCAGCTCCTAAGGTGTCTTCTCTCAAAAGAACTGCTAAAATACTAACTTCTGCATGGGATTTGTTTGTGAGCAACAAGGGCTTTTTGTTCTTTTTGTTTTGTTTTTGTTTTGTTTTGTTTTTTTTTTCTTCTGGAAAGGAAGTGATTAAATAAAGCAGATCTTGGACCTCAGTGTCCTGAGCTGTGACAGAGCCCGGGGAGGCAGGTTGGGTGTTTGGGAGACAGTGCAGTCACTTTGAGTTCAAGAAAGCAAGTTACACCGATTGCAGGTTGCATGTCTTCTCCTGCATAAAATCCAACATGACATTTACTACCCTTCTTACAGTGCTTTCAAATATATTTCCAGATGCTTCCAAAGAACACTTTAAATTATCCATATGCCATTTTTCACATGTGGCACAAAGGCAGTGCACTATTTTTATTGTCTGTAGGGCAAGTCAGAACAATGCTTTGTGGGTTCTGTTTGTCTGAAATGAGTCTGCCTGGCAAAAAAATCTGCTGCATGTTGATACCATTGTGCAAATTCTATAGCTAGAGCTTTTGCCATGACAGTTTGCAAACATGGTGCTAGCATTAATTAATCATTAGAGCCTTCTTATTGTGCAAGCATGCATATAAAACTGCAACAGGAGCTGCAATGTGGAATGGGTTAAATGATCTTCCAGTCCCCTCTAGTGAGGTCTCAGTGGAATTAAACACCCACATATAACTTCTAGTATGTGGTGGGCTGTTTTTTTTCCCCATCCCACAAACTCACACTTGTCAGAGAGAATGACAACACTTCCCTTCTTCCTCCCTCTCCTCTCCTCTCCTCTCCTCTCCT
>VZSZ01012201.1:49329-110534 GCA_013398815.1 Ibidorhyncha struthersii | reverse complement strand
AGAGGGCTTTCTCCCCCCAGATAAGAATGGTGTTAGGCGGCCTGGCTAGTCTCGAACATGTATGGGCTCCCCATCTCAGCACACAAAAAAACAAGGCTGGACCAAGCCAGTAGAAACTGCAGATCACAGAATGCTAGGGACAACTGGAGCTCACCCAGTGCCACCCCCCGCCAGAGCAGGGGCACAGGACGGCGTCCAGGCGGGTTTGGAATGGCTCCAGAGGGGGAGACTCCCCCACCTCTCTGGGCAGCCTCTGCCACTGCTCTGCCACCCGCACAGCAAAGAAGTCCCTCCTCAGGTTAAGATGGAACTCCCTATGCTCAAGTTTGTGCCCGTTCCCTCTTGTCCCGTCACTGGGCACCACTGGAAGGAGTCTGGCCCCGTCCTCTTGCCACCCACCCTTTAGATATTGATGAGATCCCCTCTCAGCCTTCTCCTCCCCAGGCTGAACAGCCCCAGGGCTCTCAGCCTCTCCTCAGCAGAGAGATGCTCCAGTCCCCTCAGCATCTTCGTAGCCTCCGCAGGACTCTCTCCAGCACTTCCTTGTCTGTCTTGACCTGGGGAGCCCCGAACTGGACACAGTGCTCCAGATGTGGCCTCCCCAGGGCAGAGCAGAGGGGGAGGATGACATCCCTCCATCTGCTGGCCACGCTCTTTTCAGTGCACCCCAGGACACCATTGGCCTGCTTGCCTCTGTCTCAAAGGTGCCGGGGGAACTGCTCCCAAGCACAGGAAAGTCTCCTCATGCTTTGTTGCTGCTGCATGGGACGTGTTTCCTTCAGCTACAAACCAGTGCTCACCCACGTGGCCAGCTCCACTACCCACATCGCCCAGCCAAGGTATAACCTTTAGGGTTTCAGCCAGACCTCAGATGAGAAACTATGAGAATAATGCCAAAAAATCTCAAATAAAGTCATCTTCCCCCCCCCCCGGCTCCTTCACAGATTTATGAATCTCTACTCAGATTTCTTCTTCCCTGAAGCTCCACAAAGGGCAGCTCTTTGAAATATGTAGACCAGGCAGAGCCTGAAGACAAGAGTGGTGCAGAGATTGAATCCCACGGGCAACACCACAACCTCACAGCCAGTGTTTGAGATTACAGACATCAACCTGGTTCTAAAACGTCTTGATTACCTTCCACGTACTTGATTGCGCTCTTTTTTTAAGGAGAGGTGATAGGGAGACTTTGCTACTATTTCTGAGCCTCTTTACCAACCCACTATCGCTCCTCTGTTTAAAGTAGGCTGGAGTCCTGGTGCAGAAAAATCTAAGATGAGAGTAAGTGGGTTTAAAAGATAAGAAATGAGCTCTGGAACAACAGTAATCCATGGATGCCCCTGTCCTCTGCTTTACAGGAACTGCTTAAATCCAAGGAAGAATCAAGGAGAAAGATGGTTTAAAAAAAAAAAAAAAAGTTTTGTTGCTTTGTTCATTTGTTTTTTTAACCATACAAGAGAAGAAGCTGAAGAGTTTTATTTGTTGTTATGTGCCATATTATTAACTTCATTCAAAGCAATCCTACGCTCTTAGAAGTGGTGAAATAAACCTTCCTGGTTTAATCTGCCTGCTCTGGAACGGAAATAATCAGATCCTGCCTTTTGCATAGACAGAGTTTTAATTACCTCTGAAACTTGCCTGGTCCCATATGAGCAGCTTTTCAAAAGCAATCTATTAACAAACAATAACCCCGCTGCTTGCTGCCTGGTACAAAGCAGATGCTATCGCTGCCTTTGCGCACGCCTGTTCCCTCCCCTGCCCCAACACAGATCAATTAATAAACTCTGCCGCTCACGAGGACAGGAGCGTGGGGAGAGGGCTGCCGGAGCCACCCGGGTGGCCGAGGCCAGCGGTGGGCGCAGGACACGGACTGTCAGAAGAAATGCGTGTCAGGGCTGTGAGCACAGCTCCGAGCTTTGATTCCACGTGTAATTTTCAGCAGAAGAAGTAAAAGAAGCTGCCAGGGGAGGAGCATGTCATTGGCAGCTCTGGGACTGCCAACCTCGTTAGCTAGTTGACTCCAGCACCAGGATAACGATGCTGTGAGCCACTGTCCTCTATTGCTAAGGATGAGATTCATGTCAGGTGTCCGAGACCCTCTGCCCTTCTGTAGAGAAGGGCCAAGAGGATTTTCTCTTTTATCTCCAGCAGCAAAGAAAAGGGCATCGGTGTTCCGGACTTGCAGCTGATGTGAGACCGCGAGTGGCCAAACCCACACATAATGACTGAGGCGTCCCGAGTAGTGTGCAGCTCCCAGTAAAAAGGACAAAATAGACCACAAGGGTGAGCCCCCGACCTTGGCAAAGGAAGAAAGGACATTTGTAAGACCTCACGGACTGCGTATTGGAAAAAGCAAAAGCAGGGAGACCTCAGCTTTTAACCCCACCAGCTCCGAAGGCCGGTCTCCAGCCGGCATTCAGCCCTACGCAGCAAACCTTCCCCCACCCCTCCTCGCCTCATGCCCGTGGACTCTGCTTTGACGTTGCAGGGTCAGCGCTCGTCCCTGCGAGACACGGGGCTGCAGAAGGTGCCCCCGTCGGCTGCCAGCGAGGCAGCAGCACCAGCACCCCCAGCCGAGATCGAGGTCCCGTGGCTCCCAGCACCGTACAAACACTTCATGAGAGAAAGCCATCGAACAGCTGCTGACATTTTGACACACCAGTCACTCACCGCACTGATTCCCATCTGCTCCTTCTGGGGGCAACCGATGTCCTGTGCCATATACAGAGGTGAACATCTCCAGTCACTGTGGCTATTCTGTGGGCACACATAAAGCCCGTACCCACACCGAGCAAGGCATGGGTTCCCCAGCACGTTTTAAGATCGGTGCCCCATGGGGTATTGCAACAGAGGTGGAACACCACAGCACAAACCGTGCGTTCTGCGGGGCACCACCTACTCAGAGCCAGCACTCTTGGTTTTGCTCTAATAATCTCTCAGAACAGACCACATCCCCATCTGGTTTCCTGCCAGCTCACGCAGGGGGGATGGAGATCCCCTGTACGTTCGGAGTAAGAGGCACAGGGACCCATATCAGCAGGGCAGCCCTGGTCAGGCCTTGGGCTGGCAGATGATGGTGCAGCGTGTTTGGACCCTTTTTGTATCGTGTCTTTCCACTGAACTCTTACTCTGGAAGGATTCAGGAATAGCTTTTTTTTTTTTTAAAAAAAAAGAAGCATTTCAATCATCAGTCTTTCATACTGAATGCACACCTGCCTTAGACCTATTGCTGTCATATTCATCATTTAGATTTGAGAGTCTAAAGAACCTAAAATGAAGTTCTCTCATTGCACCATTAACCCTCTTATGTATCTACTATTTTCAACCAAGCTCGAGCAAACCTTTCTTGGGCCACACTTCCTAAGCACCGAACACCCAGATCCCTCACAGCAAACAAGCTCAAACACAACCAGCAATGTTTATTCTCCAAAGCCAAACTGCATAGCACCTCATGACACAGCTTTCCCCATTTCCTATTTTTCTGACCAGGAAACGAAAAGCACATCAGTACCCTTAAGACCACCTTGCAGAGCCTGGACACTTGTCTTCCCCACCACCAACTGCCACTACCTCTGCCCAACATCGTTAGAGAGCCCAGCAAGCCTTTATTTAGTCTCGTTAAGACTAACAAGGCACAGATGGAGTGGGTTTGCTAATGGCACAGGGCTGGCTGCTCTCTGTCCTCTTGGCCCTAGAAAGGACAAGCTGCCGTGTTCCACCAGGTTCCCAAGAGACACGTCTCGGCAGCAGGAACAATGAAAGGGGCTGGAAACACCAGGATGCCTTGGCTGCCTGCCCTGGACATGGAAATACTAAAAATTTTGGGCAAAGCTTAGGGTTTTAGCCTATGGGGGTGGTAATCCCCGGCCTGGCCCTTGCCTGGGGATTGCTAGAGACAGCGCAAGAAATTGAGGTCTTTGGTTGCTCCATCTCTCTTCAGAAAAAAAAAAAAAAGAGAGACCTATGAGATTCTTTGTTTCTTCTTTTTAATGAAAACACCATTTCCCCCATGACAGCAACTTTTAGCACCTATCACCTCCAGGATCCAACACTTCCTTGGAAAAATGAGCAAACAGCCAATACAGACCTGCCTTTCCGAACCTTTACTGATGGCCCGCCTGGTTCTGATTGGTAATTAAATGCAGGAGGTCAGGGACCCCGCTGGATTGAAAAATGTTTCTTCCGTATTGGAGAACTGACAGGCCACAACACAAAAACAAAATGGGAAACAAAAGGGAAAGAACAGTTTGATCCAGCCCCCGGCAGCAAATAAATCACCCCGAACAGGCGCTGCGCCGCCAGCGCGCCGTCTGCTCCCCCTGCGCCGATGCAGCGAGCTCGCTGTCGGCTCGCAGATGCTGTCGCGACGGCGATGCTCATAATCGGTAGGGTCTTGTTAGGATCCCGGTGACAAGCAGCACGCGAGGAGGGACATGCTGGCTGTCTTTCATACAGCAGAGTAGTCTTTTTTTGGGGTGTCTGCCACGCTGGTGATGCTCAGGCTGGGATTTCCGATTCCTCCTGTTTTTCATAAGCCCCCCCCTGTATTAAAACCACCCTACGGGTGCATGAAAAGAATCAGCATCTTCCCAATGGCTTTGCTTCTGCATCCTTTGCCCCTGTGCCCAAAGAGCCAATCTTTTAGCTGGTGGAAACAGGAGTCGATGAAAGCCCTTGCTGCATTTCCACCAGCTCGGGAAAAAAACTCCCTGCACATCTCCGGCAGTTTTGTGGCCCTGGAGGACCAGAGCCAGGACTGGGAAAAGGGAAAGGAGAGCGGTGGCCTGGCTAGGTGTTAATGAGAAAGTGATTTGTCTCTCCAGGATGTCCTTGTGCTTCCCAGGAAAGTCACAGAGCAGAATTTCTGAATATTTAATATAGCTTCTTAATTAAGAAAAGGGTAAAAAACCTGAGAGACACCATCCCCTACTGCAAGTTCAAGGCCAAAGTTTTAAATACAGGATAATCACTCATCTCCAGGAAGCAGGGGGTAGCTGATTAAAAGGGGTGGCCTCACAGTTAGATCTGTTTGGACCAGAGAAACTGTCCCTTCTGCGCTCACTAGTGATGGTACGCTCAACATTTTCCCCGCAGATTGAAAGTTTTCAGGATTTTAGAAGTGTTTTTTACCCTACCCTGTCCTACAGAAGCTGAAAATCTAAAGTAAGGCTCAAAGAATGAAGACTCCAACAAAGTAATTAAAAAAAAAAAAAAAAAGCCCTGTCTGGTTTCACAGAAACATTTCAGTTTGGTAATTTCCAAAGGTTTCATTTCCATTTCAATCTTTCTTTTCGTCCTGTAGCTGAAGTTACATTTCAAAGCAAAAAGCAAATTTGAAGCAAAATATAATAGTTCCATTTCTAGGAGTCACGGTGACCTACTGATAATTTTACAAACTTTTCTCCATTTTCCCCCAAATGTAAAATCTACGGAAATTGGTCCTTCCTTCTGAAATATTCTGGCTTTGATGAATCAACCTGTTATGATGAAAATTTTTTTGGCAAATGACTCCTAGGCATACTCATTTCTCCCATTAATACCCCGTACTGCAGCAGGAGACAATATGGCCTGTGGGACTGGCTCAGATTTAAGGGATGTAGCCGCTTTTCCCGCTTCTACCTATTTTCTGTGACACCTCTCATGATCTTCAGGTGTACTGCCCTGGCAGAAGTGATCAAGACACTGAATTATGAGTTATCAGCTGCATCTCTGTCCCTGGCCACGTGCGCACTCCTACCTGCATCAAAGTGAAATGCATTTCTTTAAAACAGATATCTGCTCTCTTTAATTAGCATCCCATTTGGCAACGCCATCCGTACAGAAGCACACGCGATTTGTTACTGCAGTCGCTGGCAGGTGGTGTCTTCCTACGCAACGATACAGTCAGCGTTGGTGACTGCATTAACTTTGTTTTCTCTCTTCCCCTTTTTCCACGTATGCTGGGAACTCTTTGGGCCAAAAATTTTATATACGCAGAAAGTTAGGCTGCAAGAGCCACCAGGTCCAACAGAAATACAAGCGCTGCCTCAGCTAAATAACCTTTGTCTACATACGTGGCCCACCTGAACAACCTGCTGTGTCAACAGGGATGATAAGAAGATGGAAAATCAAGGTTTTGATCAATTTGCATGAGGAGCAGTCGGAAGCAAACGTGTCTTACCATTAGGGGAAACATTAGAAGCTCAAACGATTTGTGTGGTTGTTTTCTCCCAGCAGCAGGCACACCCTGGGGGATTCAAAACGTCCTTGAACTTCAGGAATAAAAGGAGGAAGAAGAAGGGTGGAAAAAAATAACAACATGATCAGTAGCTGCAAGAACATCGTCAGGTGATTAAAAAAAAAAACTGGAGGGAGCCTCAATATGCCTTTTTATTATAAGCAGCAGTGCCTAGGCGACCTTGCCTGATTCAAACAAGGCAGGAAAGCAGAGATTGAAAGATATGCAGCCTCGCGCGCCAGCCCTCCCCGCTTGGAATTTAAATGATGGCATTAGTATTCAGGATCTTTGCATGTGTTTAAATGTGGATTAAAAATGCATTAATTGGTCTCGTTTTAACAAGCTCTTCTCTTTGTATATCAAATATTTGAAAGATTCGGTATTATCACCTCTTGTCTGTGCTGGAATTGAAGAGGAGAAAAGAAATGTAATTGAGGACTTAAGGAGTGTCTCCTCCTGTTTGCTCAGCACAGGGCTATCTGATTGAAAGCTCGGGGGAAAATGACTTTGATAAGTATATGAACAACATCTAAAGGCAACACAACTTGTCAAATGAGTACTGAGATCCAAACAGAAGCATTTTTGGCAAGGAAAGTGGCTTTCCAGTAAGTGCTGTATCAGAAGAACTGCTGGAGCGGTTTGTACCACATAACCTGTCCCGAGCAAGTGCCAGCACAAAGGAAAGCTGCTGTGCTTGTCAAGATGTTAGCTCAGGATTTGAAAACCACAATTCAGCTGCCTCCTTGGCTGCAATTCCCAGTCTGACCTTGGTCAAGTGACGCCAACCAGGACCAGACCTCTTCTTGGACAGAGCTCCTCCAGATCTTGATCCTTTCTCCCTGCTCCTACCTCGGCAACTGGGAGATGCTCAGACCTACCAGCACGGGGAACCCTGTGTGGGACCCACATGGAAAAGTGTGGCCAGAAACCACTTTGAACCTGCCCTTAATCACTTCATTGAAATAGTCTCGTGAGCTCCAGCAAGCTTTGGAGGGTTCACACCTGAACGCAAATGCGGTTGCTCAGAGACATCAACCGAGATATAAGCCTCACACAGATGACTCAGTTGAACGATGAGGGTTAAATGCCCAAGGAACTTGTCCCAGTTACAGAAGCTACACAGGACACGACTGGCACGAAGGCTCTGATCTCCAGACCCCCATCCCAGCACTGTCCATACAAGACATCAAGGTCTGCAGAGGTGAGGAGCATCTTTGGGCTAGCTGTAGAGCCCTGAAACCTATAGGCAGAACCTGAATTTCAGCTTTGACTCATGCATGTCTCCTGTGGCTATTCTTGTTGCCCAGAGGAATGTCTCTTTTTTTTTCTGTTACTTAATCATATTCCCCAAAATCATCTGAGCAAAGTGGAGCATAAGCAGGCTTGGACTGATATAAGAATATATAAGGACAAGAACTGACCAGACCCTTCATTCAGTGTTCAAGTGCATCTCAGGTACTGAGCATTCGTGAGTTTGAAAACCTCTGATGACCTTTACTCGCAGGCATGCTCGCTACTATTGCCCTTTTGCCTTTTCATCTACGAGTGAAAAAGTAATCGTCACCATACTCATTTATTGCTGTTGAATCTGGGCACCGGAGGGATGTGGCAAAGGACCTCTCTTGAATCCGGAGGGATTCAGGAACCGAGTGCAAGGCACTGCTGAATCCCTTACGACAGTTGTAGATCGGTGCCAGCTGTGACACATGCCCATGTCTTTCTTCATGGGGGGCAACAGGAGCACCAAAATCGAACCAAAAAACCCTAATGAAGTTCCCCTGAAATTTCACTAGGAAACCTCACACCGAGAAGCTGTGGCAACGTGAGGTTCTTCCAGAAGTGTTGCACTCACCAGTGCTTCAATTGCGTGTGCAAGTCTGAGTTAAAAGCCCGAATTAAGAAACGGGCTGAATCTCTAAACCTGAGTTTCATCCCCTGCTAACTAGAGCACCTCTCAGCATCACCATAAATGCTGCGCTGAAGCTTGCTCATTAAGAAGTTCCCAAGCATCGAGCTATACGCGGCAAGGATCTGCTCAAAGAAGAGGTCTAGCAATCAGCATAAAAACTTGCTGAACCGGAATTTGCATGTTTATAGCTTTCGCTTAGCCACATTTTGCAGATAATCCCTGCTTCGTACTGGGCAGAAAAAAAACCCAAAACTCAAAACGTACCGGGTAAAAGATATTCCCATCATTTTTGGAAAGCTCCGGCAATGCCTGTATGCATTTGGTTTAGTGCCACGCTGGGTCTCTGCCGGCTCTGGCATGTCACAGCTCTGCAGAAACGCAGTCCCTGGCTTGGGGACGTGGCGGGGGCTTGTACAGGCTTTGAGGCTGATAGTCCCTGCTATCACTTACAGGATCTGAATGCCCAATCCTTATGAAAATTAATGGCAACTCTGCCGCCCAGCTTTCCTCTGCAGCTTGGAAAAAAACTCAGCCTGGGATCGGATTTGAGTCACCGAGGTTTGGTACCTTTGCAGAGTTTTATTTTCAGCTGCAGGCTGGAATATTTCCAGACAAACTTTATGTAAAATTCACTCCAAAGCCCGCGTGGGAATCCAGGCTCATATAAAATGCTACGAACTTTTTGTCAGTTCCTAAGCTGGAGGCATTATTTTCTTTCAAAAACAAGAAACAGCTGGGGCTTGCATTTTCTCCCTGTATTATCTGTTTACTTACCCTACTTTGTCCTAACATCCAAGCCCCACAGAAAGCCCTGGTGAGACTGGAGGGGTCTATGGGAACTGCAGCACAAACTAATTTATTTAAGCTCATATAAGCAGAGCAGAGATGTCAGGCCTGGCTTTCCGAGTCAAAGGCTGTCTTCCACCGCCAGGAATCTGTCTTTCAGGGTACAGTGTGGAATGGAGGTTATATCCAGTTTGGATCACCCCTGCTACAGCTTGAATAACCCCAAGGACATCACCCATCTCCTGGAAATACTTGATTGTCTTCTAAAAATACTAAAAAAATCACCGATGTGGAAAGGCAGTGAAGGCAAGTGAAGCTTTTCTTTTTTTTCTTTCTTTATTTTCTTTTTTTTTTTAATGTGACAGATTAACAGTGGAAGTACAATGCATTTTACAGTTTGGGTGTTAATCCTTAGTGTGCTGTGAAATAGAGAAGACACTCTCTGTGCCTCAGAAAACAAAGACATATCTTGTAAGGGATATAAACACGGCAGGTCTGCCAGAGTAATACGCACTCAGAGTGCTGCTTTCCTGCACAGGAGATGAAATCATAATAGCATACACTTATTTACTTTTAAACACCATCAATAGTAAGAGATGTATAGCTGAACTCTGGGCTCTTCTCACATGCACTTAAAAATGAAATTAATCTTAAGGAGAAACAGAAACACATATATATGTGTACATAAGCAGTGTGAGTGAGCTACAGTACAAACCAAACTGAATTATCTATGTTTCTTTAAACTACATTCAAGGCTATTTGCCATTATTAGCAATTTGTATCCAGAGAGCTCAAATCAATCACAAAAATAGGTCCGTGTTATTTATCACTGCTGTTCCACAGATGGGAAAACTCAGGCAGAAATAAGGGCTGGCACAGGCAGCTAACGGCCACAGGGGCGGTAGGACATGGCTCTGGAAGCAGCGGCACGGGGCTCTCCGCACTGCTGCTGGTTGCTATACACAGCTGGTAGATGCATCAAAACTCTGCTCAATTTTACACCCCGTTGCATCCCCTTTGGACATCAGCCTCAGCCAGAAAAGTAGCTGGGGGCACCTTCCCCTGGGGACACGCGCATCGCTGGGGGGATCTTGGAGGTCCCTCCTGACCTAAGACGATTCTCTGATTCTGCATTTCCCAGTTGAGGACTGCCATGGTGAGACAGTAAGAGATATGCATGGCATAATGTGTAATGTTGGATTTTCTCCTTCTACTGAAGAAAATGCATAGAAATACAGGCCTGTCAGTCCAATCTCAGTGCTGGGGAAGGTTGTGGAGCAGGTCGTCTTGAGCGCCATCACATGGCACATAGAGGACACCCAGGTGGTAAGGCCCAGTCAGCATGGATTTCAGAAAGGCAGGTCCTGCTTGACTAACCTGATCTCCTCCTACGATAGGGTGACCTGCCTAGTGGATGAGGCAAAGGCTGTGGATGTTGTCTCCCTAGACCCTCTTTACCACAGCATTCTCCTGGAGAAAATGGCTACTCGTGGCTTGGACGGGTGTACCCTTCTCTGGGTTGAAAACTGGCTGGATGGTCAGGCCCAAAGAGCTGTGGTGACTGGAGTTAAATCCAGTTGGCGGACGGTGCCAAGTGGTTTTCCTCAGGGCTCAGTATTGGGGCCAGTTCTGTTTAGTATCTCTATCAACGGCCTGGACGAGGGGATTGAGTGCTCCCTCAGTGATCTGGACAGGCTGGATCGATGGGCTGAGGCCAATGGTATGAGGTTCAGCAAGGCCAAGTGCCGGGTCCTGTGCTTGGGTCTCAACAACCCCATGCAGCGCTACAGGCTTGGGACAGAGTGGCTGGAAAGGCGCCTGGTGAAAAAAAGGCCCTGTGGGTATTTAAAAGACGTGTAGGTGTGGCACTTAAGGACGTGGTTCAGTGGTGGACTTGGCAGCGTTAGGTTTACAGTTGGACTCGACGATCTTCAAGGTCTATTCCAACCTAAACAATTTTCTGATTCTGTGACAGATAAGGGGTGGCTCCACCTCTGCCCTCCGGGGAAGGCGGATGGACGGAGCCTCCACCTCTGGCGTTGGCAAGACCTGTGTCACACCTCCAGTTTGCTTCGATTTGTACCATTCCCCACATCCTAGGAGATCTCTCTGGGGACTTTTATTTTCCAGAGAGCCTTTCGTTGTAACAGGGTGTGCAAACGCGAATTCAAATCAGTCATCAACTTCCCACTGGGTTCAAAACACCTCTTTCACCATTTTAAATTATTTTTAAAGGGATGCAATGCACTCGATCCTCCAGCTGAAATAACTTCTGTATTATCCTCCAAGCCTGAATTCCTTTCCCCCCTTGCTCTCTGCTCACTTCAGATAATTCAATGGGAATTTATTTGAAAAGAGGTGGTGGGTCACAAATGAAGTAAAACGCTGACAGCAGGAGTTCCTACCCATTCGCTGCTTATGTGAAAGGCAGAGAGCCAGATTTAGGGAGCTGTGGCATAGTTATCATTAGGCTGGTTGAAAATATTCTGTCTCACCTGAGGTGTTTTTTTTTTTCCTTCTTCTTCTTCTTTTCCCATAAGAATTGATTTTCTTTTGATTAAATGATGTTTTTACAAAATGTATCTTTTCCCTCATCTTGCTGGAAAAAGCCAAATGCCTAAAAAATGAAACTCGAACTAGCCCTAGCCATGGGCCTGCCTGGAGGCACTGCCGGGTAAAGTGCCTTCTGGGAAGCGTAGTTTGATTTAGGAAATCAAAGGTGCTGTAGGGAAGGGTGGAGGCACCCTGGAGCCAAGCTCTACCTCCCCTGCAGGATCTTGCATTACACTGCTCCGGCTTGCGGCTTAAAAGAAAGGCAGTTTCTGAATTCAAACCAAGGAAGGCCAACGGCATCCTGGGGGGGCATCAAGAAGAGCGTGGCCAGCAGGTGGAGGGAGGTCATCCTCCCCCTCTGCTCTGCTCTGCCCTGGGGAGGCCACGTCTGGAGCACTGTGTCCAGCTCGGGGCTCCCCGGTTCAAGAAGGACAGGGAACTGCTGGAGAGGGTCCAGCAAAGGGCTACGGAGATGCTGAGGGGACTGGAGCATCTTTCTTACGAGGAAAGGCTGAGGGACTTGGGGCTTTGTAGTCTGGAGAAGAGAAGACTGAGGGGGATCTTATCAATACTTATCAATACTGAAAGGGAGGGTGCCGGGGGATGGGAACAGTCTTTTTCCAGTGGTGCCCAGTGACAGGACAAGAGGGAACAGCACAAACTTGAGCATAGGGAGTTCCATCTCAACCTGAGGAGGGACTTCTTTGCTGTGCGGGTGGCAGAGCAGTGGCAGAGGCTGCCCAGAGAGGGGGGGGAGTCTCCCCCTCTGGAGCCATTCCAAACCTGCCTGGACGCCGTCCTGTGCCACTGCTGGAGGTGCCCCTGCTCTGGCAGGGGGTGGCACTGGGGAGCTCTAGAGGGCCCTTCCAACCCTCACCAGTCTGGGATTCTGGGATTCTGTGAAAGCTCTCATCTTTGATGGAAGACATATGAACTTAGTTGCCAGTTCTGTTTCTGGTGAAGTTTCCTCCTGAATCTCCCCCCTTACTACAGAAAATGCAACGCCTGGATGAGCCACGTGTTCCTCCCCTGTGACACCAAGACAGACAGACACTGGAGGACCTTACTAGTGCCTTTGGCAGATGCCAGTGGTGTTACACAAGGTGGCTTTATGGGGAGACGTTGCACGTGAAGTGTGGATCTAGCAGGCACTTGGGGATTAAGAGAGAAATGAACTGCTTGACTCCCCAAATGTTTTTGGAAGTGGACTGCTTTCTCTATAAAAAAAGAAAAAGCGGGTCTTATTAGAAAGATGGGGACAGACGCTTTAGTAGGGCCTGTAGCGAGAGGAGAAGGGGTGATGGTTTCAAACTAAAAGAGGGGAGATTCAGCCGAGATAAAAGGAAGAGATTTTTTACTCTGAGGGTGGTGAGCCCCTGGCGCAGGTTGCCCCGAGAAGCTGTGGCTGCCCCATCCCTGGAGGTGTTCAAGGCCAGGTTGGACGGGGCTTGGAGAAACCTGGGCTGGGGGGAGGTGTCCCTGCTCATTGCAGGGAGGTGGGACTGGACGACCTTTAAAGGTCTCTTCCAACCCAAACCAGTCTAGGATTCTATGACTCCTTACTTGGGATCATCATCTTTTTTTCAAAGCTCGTATGAACAGACAATGCCCACCGCAAGCTGCAGTAATAAAAGCTATCACCGCTGTTGTTACTGATGGGAGCACAGCCCTCCTCTGCCTGAATCCCAAGCTGTCAGGGGTTTATGTGCCCTACAGTAGGGTTACGTAAACTCTTAAGAGACTTGGCATGCACTGAACTGCATTTACACCATGGCTAAGCAGCAAGATCTGGGCATCTGCCATCTGCATTAGCTGTGCTGGCCCTTGCCCTCCATTGCAAATGCTTTCTTTCCTCCAGTGCTTGAGGTCCCTTCCAGCCCCATGACTGCTTGTTCATTAGCTGGTTGCTCCATTAATGACTTGTCATTGCCACAAGGTCCAAAGAGATCCCTTATTTTAATTAACCCGGAAAAACACCACCGCTCTCATGCCACTGTAGCAGTCCAGGGCATCTAAACCTGACCTTTGCAGCTTTTTAAATGGCATTAATTAAACAGAACTTGTTGGCTGGAATCTTTCCAGTCCCACCGTGCAGTGCATGGCATCTCTCCTGAGTTTGCCAAAGCCCTTTGGGATCTACCCTACTTCAGTTCACCAAAAAGTGTGCCTGCATCCTCCCCCCCGCCTTAAGCCAGGGCAATAATCCTCAGCCTGTCTTCACAAAGCCTGTTGCCAAATTTTGTTTACCCTATGTGAAACCTTCTCCTGGAATTGAGCTTGAATAATCCTGCAAGAGGGAACATTTTGGGGAGATGGACATCAGTGAGGGATGGTTCAGAAGAACCATCAGAGGAACATCCCAATCTCCTTTCAGCTGAGGATGTCACAGCAGATATCTGGTCAGGCTCAACCCAGGCATGATAAAAAGGGGTTAAACTGCATGAAAAGGGGTTAAACTGCACAAAGCAGAGGCATTTTTGCGGGGGAAAAGGAATTCTGTGGCTCCCTCTCTAGATGGAGAAGGGAAAATAAAGTTGCATTCGCCGTCTGTTTAAGAGCTTGCTTACAAGGGTAAATTAATCCAAAATTAACTAGTGGTGTGAATTGCAAGTGGATTAGTTAAATTACATTAAACCTAGGTCTGGATACTTTCATTTAAAATTAAAGTGGCCTTAATTTAATTTGGCTCAAGTCACTTCAAAAGTGAATTAAGTAAAACTTAATTACGGACCCTTTAATTCCAAATGAGTGTGTCTACATAGGTTGTTTAATGTGCTTTCATTTATCCATTTTAAGAATTAATCTTGATGAGCTTTTCCGAATCTCCCCATGGTAGACAGACCCTCATTTGTATAGTAAAAAACCTCTGATTCCCTCTAAAAGTGTGTGTGGGGAAGAATGAGACAAGTGACTTCTGTCTCCAGCCAGACAAAATAATGATGCCGCCTTGCATTGCTCTGTGGTCCAGCACTGGGGACCGCTCTGCCTGGAGGACTTTTTCCTCAAAGCCATTTTCTGGCAATATTCCTTCCTACCAGCTCCCATCAACGTTTCCAGTAACCCTCTCTTTGCTGTGCTTTGCCAGAGCCACTGAGAACCTGTAAGGGCTCAACCTGCTCCTCCAGGAGCAAGTAGTGATTTTTTTTTTTTGCGAGGGATCTTTGCAGTGCATCCTGCACCGTTATTTACAGCCATGAAAGTTTGAAGACTTGACAAGCACATGCAAATAGCTAAGAAGGGGAATCAGCTCTAATTCCCACACTTCCTCCCCTCCTCCTGTTCCAGCAGCGCTGCCTGTTCCAGTGATGGAGGCTCAGACCTCACTGTGGGGATGGCCACTGCTCCACCATTTCGGGGGGAGGCTTGTCTGGTGTGAATGTGTCCTCCAACCTGGGAGCAAAATGTTTCTGGTCCAGAAGCCACCACCAACACTAATAAGCCACAATGACACAGGGGAGGTAGGTGGCATCAAGATGCTGTGGTGACGCAGCAATGAACCACTAATGCCAAAAACTCCCCGAAATAAGGGGAGAAAGACACAGCCAACCCTGAAAACGACGTTAACACTGAAGTCTTCCCTGCAAAGGGCTTTGAATTTAACAGAACTGTATTTTGGACCCAAAATCACTGCTTGGAAACAGTTTTCCACACTACCTGTCACTGCTGTGGGCTGCTCGGTGTTAGCTGACTCTTCGTCTCCTTCTGTTTACATGTGTGATGGAGAAAAGAAGTTATTCCTCACCGAACAGCGCAATTTAACCTTCAACACGATTGCCCTAACCAGGACTCCTTGTTCCGGCGCTACCTGGACCCGGGCTGGAGACCAGCTAGGGCGAAGGGCAGATGCATCCACAGCATCATATCCTCTGCCCCACCTGCATCCCGCATTCTACATCCCGCCCCGGCACGTCTGCTCCGGAGCTCATCCCTTAGCCACACCGTCTCCCGTTTCAACAGGATTCCGTTTTGATTTTTCCGAGGTGTGTTGGAAGGCGCTGGGTTTCCGCGCACTCTCGAAGCTCNGGGGGGGGTGCTGCCTCGTGTGCTGTTCGCTCGTGCTGCTGCTGCTCTTTTCTTCTCCGTGCTGGGAACACGGAAATGCTTCCTGCTGTTTTCAGGCTGGTTTCCTAAGGAAATGGAGTCATGTGGGATCACCCTATTTTGGGGGGGTCTCTTTGCCTTTTCAGCCTCCGGACCGCGTTTAAAGAAATTTGGCAGAACTAGAGGATAGCGTAGGGCGCTGTGGCGAACATAGCGGGAAGAAAAGAAATAGAGGAAGTATTCCATGCATAGTATTGCTCTCATCCTGTCCATATTCAGGTGTTGGAGAGAAGGGTGCTTTTAAAGGTGAGGGCTGTTTTGGATAAATAATGAGATAATCCTCTTTAAGTTCGGTGCACCCCCTTCCGATATGTGAAACAAGGGGAAGAAGGTTTGCCCGACCACAGAGGTGCCCTGAGGAGAAGTGCATTAAAACCGTGCCAGCGGAGATGCAGGAGTGATGGGCAGAGTTTATTATATTTCTGAGTTGCGTTAGGTATTAATCATTTTGCATCCTAAAAAGGTGTCTGAGGAACTTAATTTGTCATGGAAATGTCAGATAAGAGAGATGCCGCGTCTCCAACTGAGAATAAACAGTGAATACTGTGGAATGTTACTCTAAAATGACCTTTTACTTTATATTAAAGCAAACAGGTAAAAATCAAAGTCAAATCCCCAGCAGAGAGCACAGCGCGCGTATGTGTGTTTGCAGACGTGTCGGTGTGTCTGCCTTCTAAGAGGCTGGAGGTGCCCAGAGCAAAGCCAGCACGGGGATCGGCTGCCGTGGCTCTGGCCTCTGATCATCCCTGCTCTGCAAGGACGAGGAGTGACGCTTAGGTGTCTCAGAAATCCTGGCAGTCTACTGCTTATAAAAATATATATTGATTTATATTTCTGTATACAGAGTTGTTTATCTAAATGTATTTATACCATCACATGTATACTATCAATATTTATACATGCATATTATTACGTGTACAATATCAACTAGTCTATATATCTTTTTATACATATTAGATAGCTATTTGCACTGTTATTGCTGTATTTCGTGATTTCTTGCTCAAAGCTCTTCTTACGGCTAGCTAAAACTAGCCCCCCCCCCCTTTTTTTTTTAAATGTCTGAGAGCAATTTTATCTTGTGTTCAGATATTTGACTGTATGTATCCCCGTCCCCGGGCAGGGGCCAGAAGAGCACTGGAGGAGCTGTGGGGTGGTGGGTCCCGGAGAAGCGGCTCTGCAATCCACCCCGGCCACCACCCACCCTTCTGAGTAACAGTACCTGCGCTCCTGGCAAAAAATCAGTTGGCGTTTCTGATGAAATAGTAACATTTTCTGCTAGAGGTGGTTGGTCATTTGAAAAATCTAGTTCTGTTGAAAACATAGATTTTTCCTTCCAAATGCAGTTTTGACTGGCCCTATGCTCTATTAAGGGTGAAGTCCATTTTTGGGACCAAGGGCAGCACAACTGCTATAGCTAATTGCCCCCTATTTAAGCCTGAGCTGCTCCAGAGCGGGATAGATTTCACCAGAAGGGTTTTTCATTGCTTGAATGCCTGCAGGAATGTTATTACATCCACACCTAAATTATATTTTTCATACTTGTATTACTGCCTTTTTTAAGAATCAAAAGCTTTTCAATTTCTTAAATGGTTTCACAGTCTGAGATTGAGCTAGATACCTAGAAGGATAGAGCTGACAGAGAATTAGCAGGGCTGAAAAAAAAAATCCTGGCACAACCCACTGTTGCAACTTGGAATGAATACAGTGACAAGTGCCTCTTAGAATAGCATCTCTTAGTTGCTATTTGTGCTTTCTGTAAGGAAATGGTTTCTCAAAACCATATAGACTTTGGACTCGGTTCACAATTCAAAGTGGAAGTCAATGAAAGCACTCGGCAAACTCCTCTAGAGCAGTCCCTATCTACTTTTATTCCCTTCTATTTTATTTTACTTTTTTTCTAATTTTATTTTTACTAATGCCTTCCTACCTTGGCTTTGACTGTCATTCCTAATCCTTTGAGAGATTGTAAATGCTCCGATTGTTATCAAACCTTGTTCCCCTGCACGGCTCAAAAGAGAAAATGACTATTCCATGTCCTATCGGCTTCCCTTGATGGATTTTGCCCCTCCAACCCTTTGAAGGGTCTCCTTTTAAAGCCAGCCCCTGGGGATATTTTAACAACCACCACGATCAAGGAGAGGTTCCCTACCTGTCAGCTCTGCGTCCACTCGTAGGCTCATTCAGCTCATGGTTTAAAGGTCCCCCTCAGCTGACACCCACGATGGCACAGGTGAGGGAAAGTGGCTGAAAGTCCCCTAATTAGTTGAAAGGATGATGTTGCTCAGCTTGGGAAGCAGAAGCAAGAAGGTCTGGATGCAGATATATACGAGTTCAAGTGGCTCCTGGACAAATCCATGGAAGGACAAAGATGATCAAGGCTCATGAAACTCTGGCTTGGGATATCCCTGGGGTATGAGTTACTGGACACCAGGATAAACTGGGGAATTATCCCGCCATACGTACCCTGTTTTGATACTCCCTTTAGACCTCTATTATTGCCTTCGGTAAGACGTGGGCAGCTTTTGAGTCTGCCCTGTTACGGATGATTTTAAGCCCTCACCATTGCCTTCCAGCCCGGCACTCAGAGCCAGCTTGTGTTGTCCTCAGCACCGGGGCGGTTTCACCGCTGAAGACATCTGTTCCGTTCCACGCGTGGAAAAACATAGCGCTTTTCTACCGCTTGTGAGTCTCTTGGTAACACTTCCCGAATGCTAGTAATTTGGCCTGCTACCATGCTGCTGTGATGGGTACTGTAACGGCTGAACCTGCCGTAGCTGTGCATTAAGGTTAGGGTGTTGAGGACACCATTTACAGTCCTATTACTGGTAATGCTATGGTATTTTGTTGTACAGCCATATATTGACCATGCTCTTGCTGAAATTACAATGTCATAAAGGTAGTGATCAAAAGTTTGCTCAGAATAACAGCTGCCTAAACAACACTGAATTTTGGTTACTGAATTACAGCTCCCTTGGAGGACTGGAATTGCCTCATCAAACTTGTTCTGTGAAATCCTTTGGTGCTGGAGAAGCACAGGGAGGAAGCGTGTTATGAACTAGACCTTGGTTTCCACGCCCTGTGTTCTGAAAGGGTTTGAAGCTAAGACGTTTTCAGGCAAAGGCAATAAAAATGTCATCAGCCGCTTTGTGTTCTCCTGTTCACTGCAGAGTCAACACGTCCCTCAGCCTAAACCACAACATCACTAGGACTCGACTTCAAGGGCAGCAGGGCTTGAACCACGCAGATCCTCCCCTAGCAGGGCAGCCCAAAACCAGAGCTCTGCGCTGTGCACACCACTGAGGATGGAGGTGAGCAAGCAGGCTTGCAAAAAAGGCCAAGTTATCAATGAGAGTCTCGGGCAACTCCTGCAGCTGCGGGCAGTGGGCTGAGCCCCCCCTACCCCAGTGGGGTGAAGATAATATGCAATAACACAAATGGGGCTGTGCACTCGCTTCCGCGTGTGAGTGGGTAAGAACCAACCTTGTCCTGTGCTCAAGAGGAATTCCCCCCCCCCGGCATGAAGCAGGGGGAAGAGCCACGCGCTGTGTGAGTCCAACAGTTACCTCTACTTAAAGACTGTGTCGTGCCATCTGTCCTCCGTTGTGGCCACAAAAGTGTATTGAAACTCCCTTCCAGTCCGATACAAGGGCAGGAGAATCATAGAATTGTTGAGGTTGGAAGGGACCTTTAAGATCACCGAGTCCAACCATTAACCCAACCTGACAAAACCACTTCTAAACCATATCCCCACGTACCACGTCTCCCCTTTTTTTAAACACCCCCAGGGATGGCAAATCCACCACCTCCCTGGGCAGCCTATTCCAATGTTGGATAACCCTTTCAGTGAAAAAATTTTTCCTAATATCCAACCTAAACCTCCCCTGGCGCAACTTGAACCCATTTCCTCTCGTCCTGTCACTTGTCACTGGGGAGGTCAGTCCCCATCTCTCTACCCCCTCCTTTCAGGTACTTGTGGAGAGTGATAAGGTCTCCCCTCAGCCTCCTCTTCTCCAGGCTGAACAGCCCCAGTTCCCTCAGCCCTTCCTCATCAGACTTGTCCCCCAGACCCCTCACCAGCTCCGTTGCTTCCTTGCCCTAGAGAGAATGAGAACCCGCCGGGGTTCAGAGGCTGATGCTGGCCACCCCCTCTTCCACCTGGCCACGCCAGCACCCTGCTGCTGCAGAATACCGCCCCATTTGCTGGTTCTTTAATCTGAACAAAAGGGATGAGTACGGCTTCTTGTTAAAGGATTGTCACCAGCAAATGAGGTCCTGGGGAGTAGGAAGACGGGGAGATAGCAATTTTAGATAACGCGCTGCATCTCAACTGGCGGTTTATCTATTTGCATACCCCGATGAGTTAGGAGGTGAGGTGTGGGCACATGAGTTGAAGGCAGGTTGCGGGCAGATAGGGTGCAGGCAGGGAGCAGGCAGATGAGATGCAGGCAGGGTGCAGGCAGGGTGCAGGCAGATGAAGTGCAGGCAGGGTGCTGGCAGGGTGCAGGCAGCGCTGCAGCACTCTGTGTGGCTCACAGGTTGCAGGAGAAAGACTCAGTGCAAGTCCAGGGCTCTGGGGAGCGGCTCCTTACCTGCCTGTCGCTGCACGAGGGGAGGCTTCAGAAGGCTCTTTCAAAGTGGGCCCTTTTATTTTTCAGGTAAAAGACAGTATTTTTTTAAAATGATGTATGTAAACGTAACATAAACAGCCCCGGGGCTGTTCAGCCTGGGGAAGAGAAGGCTGAGAGGGGATCTCAGCAATGATCATCAATACCTAAAGGGCGGGTGGCAAGAGGATGGGGCCAGGCTCTTTCCAAGTGGTCCCCAGTGACAGGACAAGGGGCAATGGGCACAAACTTGACCATAGGAAGTTCCATCTAAACACGAGGAGGGACTTCTTTGCTGTGCGGGTGGCCGAGCAATGGCAGAGGCTGCCCAGAGAGGTGGGGGAGTCTCCCACTCTGGAGCCATTCCAAACCCGCCTGGACGCCGTCCTGTGCCACTGCTGTGGGTGACCCTGCTCTGGCAGGGGGTGGATGAGATGATCTCCGAAGGTCCCTTCCCGCCCCTACAGTCTGTGATTCTGGGATTCTGTTGCAAGTGAAAAAGGAGAGTTCAAACAACAGGGCTAAGTAAGCTACCAGCACACCAGAGCATGACGGTTTGGGTCAAACAGCATGTTTATCTTGTTGCAAAAGAGGATTTTGTGTATTTTGTCAACAACTCCAGAAAATATATTTAATTTCCTCTGAAATGTATTTGTTTTCCTGCATGCTTTGTTTGGCTGCTGAACCAGCGAATTCACCATTCCTTTAAGAGATGAAGACGACAGATTAGGGAGAGCTTGGGGCAAAAGTTAACGGTGGGATTTGGAAATGAGCCCTGGCTGGATCAAAAATCAGCAGTTCTGAAATCTGAGCTCCTCATTTGAAGATTTCACCTCCACCAGTACCTGTAGCGTGGTGCTGCTCCTCAAAGGCTGCTGAGCCATCAGCCTCTCACGGGTGGTACCTGCACATACCGGCGATGGCCCATAGCTCACCACGCCAGCGGTGGTGCAAAAGGAAAGAGGCACTGGAGAAAAACTAAATTATTTGTCTAAGTTTTGCTATAAGAGATGAAACTTTGAAGGAGCAGTGAGGCTAAGTGGTGAGCAGGACTTGGGAAGTGATCGTCCCCCTGTACTCGGCACTGGTGAGGCCCCACCTCAATTGCTGTGTTCTGTTCTGGTCCCCTCACTACAAGAAAGACATTGAGGTTCTGGAGCGTGTCCAGAGAAGGGCAACGGAGCTGGTGAGGGGTCTGGGGGACAAGTCTGATGAGGAAGGGCTGAGGGAACTGGGGCTGTTCAGCCTGGAGAAGAGGAGGCTGAGGGGAGACCTTATCACTCTCCACAAGTACCTGAAAGGAGGGGGTAGAGAGATGGGGACTGACCTCTTCTCCCCAGTGACAAGTGACAGGACGAGAGGAAATGGGTTCAAGTTGCGCCAGGGGAGGTTTAGGTTGGATATTAGGAAAAATTTCTTCACTGAAAGGGTTATCCAACATTGGAATAGGCTGCCCAGGGAGGGGGTGGATTCACCATCCCTGGGGGTGTTTAAAAAAAGGGGAGACGTGGTACCTGGGGATATGGTTTAGAAGTGGTTTTGTCAGGTTAGGTTAATGGTTGGACTCAATGATCTTAAAGGTCCCTCCCAACCTCAACAATTCTATGATTCTAAGGAGCGAGGTCAGCGGGAAATAGGTCTGACAGTGGCAGGAGCTGGAATATGACTCAGTTCCTGACTCAGTTTGGACTTGGAAATAAAGGAGTAAAACAAGAGGATTTTTGGGTTTAGTTTATGATACACAAGAGCAGCTATTATAGGTCAGATGAAAGGCATAGGTAACCCAGGTTACTGTCGTCAAAGTGGTTAATGTGGACACCAAGAGATGTGCATAAGAACAGGGTGAGTACATTGGTTTGTTATTTTCCCAAGCAGGTTCAGCTTGTAGTTGCTTATCGATGTTTTTGTACTTAATAGCCCTTCTCATGGATTCATTCCCCATTCATCTGCCCACTTGCCTTTGAAACCCACAATATTCTGTGGCAAAATTTCAGGGGGCAAAAATAGTTAATTCTCGGTCTTATTACAAATAGACGTTTCCTGTGTATGAATCAGTACCTCCTCCAGCCCTCAGCCACTCTCCAAGCTTCATGAAGGTTAAAGCTGACTGTCGGCATTTGCCTGGTGCAAAACAAAACCTCTTAATTTCAGCTTGAATTGTGTGATTACTTTTACTCTTCATACGTCTAAGGCCATTTTGAAATGAAAACAGTGTTTTTTGAAACAGTCAAAATGTTCCAGTTTGAAAATGGCAGGGTAAAAGATCTTTTTAAAAAAAAAATAAAAAAATATTTCTATTTTCTGGACAAAATAATTTACAAAAGTTGACCCAGAAGGTTTTATCCTCTCTGAATCTGTGTAATTTGATGGGCTTGTTATGAGCAGAGAGCCTCTCCCTGGTAAGGGGCATGTGTTCAGAGAACCACCTCCAAATATCCCACTCAGCGCAGCTCTCCTGCCAAGTGGTTGCTTTAATGTATTTACTTTGCTCATGAAACCTCATCTAGCCTTGTTCTTCGCTCCATCCATCATTCACAGCAGACAGCCCATTGCTAGGCATTTGCTCAGCTGTGACCATTTCTCTCACAACACACACACACAAAAAAAGGAGGGCTTATTTATTATTTTGCTAACTGCCATGATTGCTGTTTTCCCTCAGCCTCTCCAGAGTGAGCCCTTCCTCTCAAATTTGGTTTGCTTCACTGACCTTCCGCTGCTACCGGCACTCCATCATCCCAGCTGCCCGGGACCCTCTCGGCGTGGAGAGTACTCTAACTTGCAGTTCTGAGTCACGGCTGTAGCTTTTTTGTGAGCAGAGTGAGCCAACTCATCTGCTCCCCGGAGCTGAGGTTCACCTACAGCACCGTCAGCGCCCAGCTCGAGATCACTTCAGGACCCGCTTGTGGGCTGGTGTAATATTGCAGTGTGCGAGGAAGAGGACAGCACTCTCGTTGCTGCTGCTTCTGTTTTTTCAAGCATTTGACTTTGCGCAAACAATATGCTTTTCCATCGNCCCCCCCCCCCCCCCCCTTTTTTAAGCACCGCTTTTAAAGCCTCCGAGCAGTTCCATCACGTCTCAGCGCTTGGGCGAAGGGAGCAGCTAGCAGCACTGCCAGGCCATTTATCTTTTTGGCAGACCGGCCCCCAGAGATAAGAGACAATAGTGGGACTCAGCTATTCACTAAGTAAAATCTTAGAGGCAGTGGTGGGAAGGGATGCCTGGAGGTCTCTTGCCCAGCCTACGGGACTGTCGCCAACGCAAGAAGGTCTTAGAAACCTCCAAGGACTTCTAAGCTCCTTTCTCCCTTGGATTAAGGCTGGCTGTTCCACATTGCCCCCCCCATCGCTACAGAGGACAGAACGGCTCCCACAGACATAGCCTGTACGATGACTGCGTGAACGGGATTTCTTTTTGGCTTACAACTCCTTGGAAGCAGAACGGATGGCGAAGCCAAGTCTTTGATACAAAGGAGACTTCGACTCCAAATCTCGGGTTCCGTACTCAAATAGCAAGAGCTATTAAAATGAACCACGGTAGATACTTCTATAAAGCAGAAAACCAATTTATTTTCCTCTGACTCCTTTCTCAGACATAGTCAATATTACTTTGTACTTTTACTAAAATTTGTTTCCTGTTGCAAACAAATAGCAAGGAAAATGTGAGCCCAAATCTTTCAGATTTTCTGGTGCTCTAACAAGTTATGCAAAGCAGGATCTTATAATGAGAAATGTTCAGGAACCAAAAGGAACGGCAACGTTACCAGTTCCCACTGCCTTGTGTGCTCACGCAGCAGCTGGGTGTGAGAAACAGAGCTGTTAATGACTGGAAGAGAGCAAATGACTCCTGTTGTTTTAGGAAACATTTCCATAATGGCCATAGTGCTGCTCCTGTGGGCAAAATCTAGAGGGAAAACTTGGCTGCTGGTGAAGAAGAAAGTTGCTAATAATTCTTATTCCTTGCAGGTGGTCTCTCTTTCGCTGTCTGTCTTGTTTGTCTCTCTCTAAAGCTCCGTCTTTCTCCTTGTCTTGCACTTTCTGCCTGTGCCTTTGAATGTCTGTGTATTTGTGAAACTGTTTCTCCGGCCAGCTCCCCTTGCCTGCTTTAATTAGCTCCCTAGTATTTCTGAAGGTATCTCCCAGGGCTCTCTAATCCCCTCAATGTGCTGACTAACCCAACCCCAGGAGAACCTTACAAGAGAAAAACTGCGGGATAAAAGCAAGTGATTTCAGGCCTCTGGTTTCTTAATTAGCAGCCTGTACACTGAAAGTCCACAGGAGTGACTGCCTGACAGGGAGACTTGGCACTCGTGCTCAGAAAAGAGCTCCCTGCTCCTTTTTGCATCCCTTGGAGTCTTTGCTTGTCCTTTTCTCGGTACTCGCTGTGCAACACCTTCAGCATCAGTAGGACATGAAGGGAGGGCGATAGGTACCCCGGTACCCCCTGTGCTTCCCACTCCCATCCCACCCGGGCCTCAGGGATGCTCTCCCAGTCCTTTGAAACATGAACAACTAAACAGAGTGGTTTGTTAGAGCTGTTTCAATTGACTTTCTCTCACCATGATGCAGTCCTCTCCGTCCTGAAGCAAAACGCTTAAGCGTTCCTAAGGCAATGCTCAGAAAACGCAAAGCAACGTAGCGCTGTTTGAACCTCTGGCTGCAGTGCGAGGTCCACCAAGGGCTGAGTGTGTGCTTGCAGAGGGGCTCAGCCCAGCCGCCAGTAGCGCATATAACCATGGTAATTCAACTGGAAATGGGAGCTCCCCGTCTGAGGTGAGAGGGAGGATTGGACAGACAGTGCAGGACGGAGGAGAGATGCGCAAGGAGGGATGGAGACACCCTCCAGTTGTCTCCAGGTCTTGAAAAATGTCATCCGTTTGCAGTCCTCTGAGGGTCTTCGGTTGTTTCACAGGCTGCGCTGTGAGATGCGGGTTGCTAATCACTACCATGGAGGGTAACATCTGGCTGATGAAGAGGCAGAGGGAGCTGAAGTCCTTTCCTGGAGATAGCTGAGAAGGTCGTTTGTGTCTTCGCAGGAGGCGAAGCACATCCTCAAGAGAAGATGGATATTATTGAACCCCGTTGCCCAAGTGCTTTCTGGCCATTCCGGTGGTAGCCAGCCACCAGCAGCTTGTGTTGGGAGCTCAGCCCTCCTACGCTTGATCCATCCAAACCGAACAAACGAGGCTTGAACATGCTGAGCTTTTAACGCCTGGGAGAGCTCAGGAGTTCGGACCGTTCCTCACTTGCATGTTAGCGGAGACTCGTGATGGAGGGCATGGTCAGACTGTGCCTATCTGCCAGAGCGGGTGCACCTCCTACCCTGGAGACAGGAGCGGCACTCGCAGGCTTTGACGCTAGCTGCTGCATCCAACGATTAAATGTTTAGCACAGCTAGTAGCCAAGGTGCAATTCAGTTGGGGTGTCAGAAGCTGTTTAGCAGTGTTTCATTTAGATACTCACATTAAGGCAGCCAGTTTCCCCTGTAGTTTAGCTGTTCCCTCTCAGCAGCCTTCTCCGATGCAAATAATCTCTAACTGCCTCCTTAGCCCCACTTCGCCTTATCTGCCGCCTGCCTTCGGTGTGCGGTAAATGACACAGCCCGCCTGCTCATGAAAGCTGACATTTTCAAACCTGATTTTTAAATTGTAAAATACATGGCACGTGTCTTGCCAAATTCAGATGAAATCAAGTTAGTATCTAAAATGTTAAAATTACCATTTACATTTATATCAGAAATTAAAGCAAGAGGCTGCAGGGCTGCAGACTACGTGCTTTGCAAGGACGCTAGTAAAAAAGCCACAGCCGTGCTTGCCCAAAAACTGATGCACACATCAGTCCTGTGAAGACATTATTTATACGCTGTTTGCTTGACATCTTAGCAAATTTGCAATATTAAAAGTGACATTAACATCACAGGAGTGAAAGGTTTCAAATCACTACCAACAGAACAGAAGTGAATACATCGCCATGCAAGTACTTTATCTTCCTTTATTCTGTTAAGCAAGTAAGGGTATCCAGAAAACACAAATTGCTAGGAACGCAGCATAAAGCTGCTGTTTCAACTGGAAATTCAGCGTCTTCGTGCTGGGGGGGGCGGGGAAGTAAATTCTTGCTTTGGTTTCATGTTAGGGCTTTGTTCTCATGTTAAGCTTTGGTCTAGTTTCGCCCCCTCAGAAAATACACACTCAAGGTTTAGGTAACATAGATGCCCGCGTCCTGTTCCAGAAGAGATGCAAACCCTCAGGGACAAACGTGCAAAGATATCAAGACACCTAACTCCTACGCAGAAGGGGGGACATCACATACAACTATACAGCATAACAGCTGCAAATCTCTCTTCAGTAACTGTAAAGGACTCTCCACAAATCGCTAAGAAAAGACATTTAAATTTCAGGTGATTGAAGTAAGGGGAAATGAAGTCCCATACTAAGTGCCTGAATTCCCATTAAAAACGTTTCTTGTTTCGGTGCCTACGTGAGGTCGGACGCCTGCACACCCCTGCATCCGTGAGCCACATCTGGAAAGTAAATTGGGTATCTAGGATGCAAATTAGCACTTCCAGACTTTGAAATGATGACTAGAGCCTATCTGCTTCTTTGGGCATCAAAATACCTTGAAATATCTGCAGTGTATTTGGTTACTTCTAGATAGGGAACTTTAACAGGCAATTTAAGTCAATCTGTCATACTTTGCACCAGGATGGATGAGTCGGAGACAACATCCCGGCTAAGGCAGCTGCAATTTGGAGCTGAGAGCAGGTAACTTCTTAAATGGCTCCGAATACATTGCAAGCACTCATCTGACTGTGCCCTGCTCTTACACCAAGCTTAGGTCAAACCCACCAGATGGTTCGAAAAATTTTGTCAGTCACTGATGTGCCCAGAATTGGGCGCGGAATAATCAGTGCGGTTGTGAACAGCCTTATTTTAGTTTGAAGCAGCTTTAGACTGAAGTAGGCATCCAGATTGCCAAACTTTCATTAATACGGATTAAAAACTGGGTGGTGCTTATTGGCCTGAGGGCAGGTCCTCGTTAACCCGACAGTGCACATGTTCTGCTTCAGAGCTGACTCACATCTGGAATAAGAAAAATCACATAGACCTGTTATAAGGCTGTAAGAAAAAGAAGCAGTTTAAAGTGACGGAAAGAAGTAGGTGCCCTCTCCGCTTTCGTTAAGGTCACCTCTTGCCTGAGCCCAAGACAGCTTCTGGGGATGGCTGAAGGTGGTCCTACCAGCTCGTGAAGCATGAGGATCATCGGAGCATCATCAGTTGTCCGGTACGGTGAAAAAAAAAGGTCTGCAAAAGATAATTTTCTGTTCTTGAGGTCTATTAATTGGCAGTGGATGAAGCTCAAACAGTTCCGAGATCTGGTTGGCGTAACCATGGTCCTAAGGCAAGCCGCTCATTTTCTGAAACGGAACTTCTGAGATCCACCAAATACTCGGGAAAGCTTGTAAAACTGGATTTTCTGAGGGGTTTGCACTTCCTGCTTCTATCCAGAGTGCGCGTGCCAAAAGAAGACCTTTTCTCAGGAGGCCCAAGCCAAAAAGAAAAGCAAAGCTATGCAGGAGAATGTGGATTACTAAGGCAGAAGGCGAGTCAAGCTATTTCTTATTACTAAAAGTTTTTGGGCTGAGAGTTGGTTTGAATTTGGGGCCAAAAGGTTCAGGTTACAGTGGTCTGGAGGTATTATAATGACTTGAAAGAATCAAAAGCTGTTGACCTTCTTTGATAACCTAACATATCGGCTTTCCATTTGAGAGTGGCTCTTTGATTGAGGTTTTCACATTTTTATTATTATTATTTTTTTACAGATGTCAGATCAGCTACTCTTCTTTGTGACTACAGAGAATAAAAGATGATGGCAGATCCTGCACTTCCCAGCTAAGTGCTTTTGATCAGTGGTCAACCTGGTGATGAATGCTTTTCCATTGCATCCTTCATCCCATGCATTTTCAAGGCTGGTTAGAAGTTGGAAGGCAAGACGAAAGAATGCTGTTATCCGACAGAATTCAATTTCCTGAAAAAAAATAAATCATATTTTTTTTCTCCCTGTGACCTAAATGGAAAACATATTGTTCTGAAAATGCTGTTCAAACAGAATTACCGAAACCTTTTATCAACAAAGAGACCGTCGTATATCAGACATCTGGTGTGGATGTCAATTATAATAATTAATTAGACATCTCCCCAGATGCCTGACACTACATTCTGTCAGCAGATTTTTTTACTTCAATCAAAACTGCTGCTGCATTATTCATGAAACTCATGGAATAGTTGGGAGTTGAGGAGATCAGCTACAAATCACAGCTAAACACACTAAAGGCCTCCTGGTTCTGATGCTTTTTACCACTTTTGAAGGCTGCCAAGTGAAGGTCACATACATTGATTTCTTTTCCTCCCTTAACAACATTTTCAAATGTTTTACATTTTTTCATGTGGAAGTTCAAACAAAAAGGATGACTAGGGAAGGATAATCTATCTATCTATCTATCTATCTATCTATCTATCTATCTATCTATCTATCTATCTAAAAGGTAATGACTGCCACTGTACTCTTGTGGTGGGAAAGAAGAAAGCTGCTCTCCTATGCAATCGCCAGCTGAAGCCCAACCACCGTGGAGCACCTTCTGCCCTGCTGTGACCGTACCAGCAACGCACTCCAGAAATGATCCTCCAAGACCACTGAAGAAGACAGGACAGCCTCACTTCATTCTCTTTTCTGTTATTCTTTTTTTTTTTCTAATTAAATTGAAAATAAATTAATTCCTGGAACATTTAATTCATTCAAAACAAACAAACCGGTTTTTGCTTTTAGTTTTTCAAAAATACTTCTACATTTCTCAGGCAAAACAATTCAATTAGTTCTGCTTGATTTAGGAAATCACTCCAGTACATATATATTTTTTTCATTGAGGAATATTTGAACAAATACATCACCAGCTTTATCTGTATTAGCAAGGATAGAAAATACTTTAGTTTCAGACTAAGAACTAATAACTGTCAAGTACATGGGCCCTAGTCCTGCAATTTGATCGTACTCTCTTTGATGGGAATTGGCTCGTATTCAATGTGTGCACACTAATAGCAGCCTGAGTTTGGGAATACTTTGTAACAGGGACAGAATGAAATTCTGGTTTAAATCCCTGGGCTTTTCCTGTTTTCACTGGGGCAAACATTTCTGCCTATCTTTTATTTGTTCTATAAAGTATTTAGCACATGTTTGAACAGCATGAAATGATAAATGAATATGTAACTACCATACACTTGCCTCTCCGGAGCTGGCAAGTTCCTTTGATTTGAAGGATTCGCCAATGAAAAATAGAATTACAAAGAGTATGTGCATTTTTAGAAGAAAAAATATTTGTAGTAATCCATGTGTTTCAATATTTCATAAAAGTGTCTGGGTTAGTTTCAGTTTCAATACAAACAAAAAGAAAATAGATTCAGATTGAAATGGATTTCCACTGAAATAAAACAAGGATTTTTTGAAGTTTCTATTTCCTTTCTCCATTTTCTCTCCTCTCCTTACAAGCAGAATATGGGACTAAATGACAAATGAAGCAAAAAGTAATTTTTTTAATTCAAATGGTTAAGCTTTGAGAGGTATCACAATGAAAAAGGAGAATTAAATTATAATTATATTGTTCATGTCTACATCTTTGATGAAAATAATAATTATTTTTTAACTTCTAATGGCAGCTAATGACACATTGTAACCTGGAGTGAGAAGTGAGGTCTTACTAAACCCAAAGATGCATATATGGAGAATGACAAAGTGTCGTCACCAGCAATAGAAAACACTGCCTAAGGAGCGCGGGGCAGGTAATACCCACTAACGTGTAATGAAAGAGGATCAAAGTCCCAATGAGCAGAACATGACCAAACCGCAGGAGCCGGCCTGACAAAGCTCCGCTGGATCTCAGTGCACACACTACTACCAACGCCTGAAACAGGTCTGGGATGACTTCTTTTGGTCAACCCTCCCCCACCCCTCACCTCCCCGCCCCAAATTCTCTTTTGTCATTTGCAGAATGAACCTGACACAACTGAAAGATTTTTCATGTACGGTTCGTCTCCATAGGGGGTGCTGAGAAATTTAATCCACTAGTTAATAATTGCCATTAATTAAGGTTGGGGATTTAAAGTGGATTAGCTAAACTGCATTAAATCATTGTGTAAACACTCGTATTTAGGAGCAGAGCAGCTCAAATTTAGCTCACTTGTCCTTGGACTGGCTGATATGCAGAGAAGGGGTGAACTTACAATGCACTTTCCTTCCATGTGGTTATTTTGGATGTGTTTTAGAATAACTTTCTGCTGCTTACTCTACTTCGAAAGCACAAAACTTGGCCCTACTCCGGAGAGCCCCTACAGAGCCGCTCATGTCCGACAAACTCATACTGTTTGCTGCAATTCCACTGTGAAGAGGAAACCTCTGGAACTGGAGTACACTGCACTGATTTATGCCATTTCAGCTCTGGATAAAAGGGTTGAGCCAGAAGAGTTGAAAACAGTATTTGGCATATAATGTAGATTCATTTCTCCTGAATGGCTTCACCTGGAGTTTCTGGTGATGCTAGCTGTGCGGCACGAGTTGCCAACCTAGATGGGCAGCGCTGCTGGTCTAATATTTCTATTTTCTTCTGGGAAACGGAGCCTCCAGCGTAGTGTAGAGCAGAATTACTTTTCAAGGATGAAAAGCGTCATTTCTATTTGGACAAATGATGCAGAAATCAAAGAACTAAGTCACAAGAAGGGAACAATCAAAAGAAGATGCTTGAGGAATTTCCAGGTGTTTGGAGGACATAGATGTTTGCACCTATTTATAACTTATATACCACAGATGTCTGCCTGTATGTTGATGGGCAGAGGCTAAGCAAAGCTTTGCAAGGTCCCAGGATTTTGGCCAACATTTCTTTAGCAAAATAGGGAGAGTGTGATTCACAGCACTGTGATAACGGGGAGACTCCTCGGGCATCCATGCCACTGCGACTCCTGAGCCACTCCCAAGCCTCATACTGCAAGGCACACTTTAAAAAATAACAGTAAAAATGATTTTTTCATTAGTGTCTTTTCAGCCCTGGCCCCCACAGTGTTTCCTCGTGTTGTCTGGGACTTTGCTCCTGCGTGGTGGCAAAGTGAAGGGGTTTGCTGTTGGCGGGGCATTGAAAGGTGCCGCTTCCACCTGGATACCCGATCCATTTGTCCGCCTCACCTGCTGAGCGTATACAGGCAGTTTGTGAGATTAAATGCGCTTCATTTATCTCTCAGAGTCCTTAATTGCTGAGCATTTTTAATCTTGCTTCGTGTTCAGATAGAGAGCAAGAGCACTACAGAAATGCCAAGTGCATAAATAAAATAAAATAGAAAAATTGCAAGGAAGAATAATTACTTTGGATCCACCGGAATAGTGAATTAGCACTGAACCCAGACACAGCCAACAACAGCAATCACCGCACACCACCGCTGCCACTGATAATAGAACCAGATATATTTTTTTCTTTGCTTAAAAAAAAAAAAAGATAATTCCCAGTAACTTGTAGCCAAAAATCTCACGAGTCAATTAATGACCTTTGCCTCTGACATCCCTTCCTTCAAGGTTTGCATGGCTATTATTTTCAGTACTTAATCTTTTAGAGTGATTTGCGTCTTCTAATAACTGACTGCTTGTTTTGCTATCAGTCAGCTCCAGGACTGCTACAGCGTCTCTTCAGCTTAAATCTTGCTTCATTCACCTTGTGACTTCAAATACCATTCTGTCTCGAGCGGGGAGGAAGAAAAAAGCCCCCCAAATCCCATATTGCTCCTTACAGTTTTATTACTTAGGAAACTAAAGACAGAAAATAGAGGTCACAAAAACTTTAAAACAACAGTAAAGTCTTGAGGACAGAAGACTTTTAAAGGAAGTTGCAAACTTGAAATTACAGACTTTTTTTTAGGATGTTCCAAGACATTTCCAAAAAAACAGACCCACCTGTGACTCCCTACTCTCTCCCTCACTTCTCATGGGAAATTACTCAGAATTATCTCTCTTAGCCTGTCAAGAGAAAGTAGCTTATGAAATGTCAGACATTCCTATGGTGAGGAGGAGACCGTAACTGAGAACCCACAAGTGCCTTGACTGGCCATGGAAGGAGCTTCATAACCCTTGATGTCTCGGGACCCCCCTCCTAATCTCTTCATTTATATACAGCAGCAAACTGCTGAGCATCTTTAGAGGTACCAAAGCACCGCACCTGAGCCTGGACACCTAAGCTGAGCAATAATGAATGAACCGCGTCCTCCCAGGGCTCATGCCCAGCCCTGCAGTGCCTTACTGCTCCCACTGCTTTGCGCCCCGGTCCCACCGGACAACCTCTGGCCAGGCGTGGGGTTTGTTTCGCCCCCCACTGTCAACAGCGTAAATGTCTCCATCCGAGGTGGCCACTCTGGGCCACTGTCCCAGTGCAGAGAGGGAGGTGCGTCCCCAAACCCAGTTTAGCAGGCTGTCTTCAGAGAAGAGAATAACCGGGAGGAGTCCAGAGGAACGATGCGCGCTTTGGAATCTGTTTTCTTTACAAGGGGGCTCTATGGAGATGCAGGGGAGTCCTGTGCTATGCGTTACTCCTCCGCAAGGACCATAAAACCACCCCTTTGTGTTTGCCATACAAAAAGCAGTAGGACAGCTTGGGACCTGGCTGCCTGCTGAGCTCCTGCAACAAATAACTCTTGTGCTGGCAAGCGACAACCTCTCCTCTGGAAGCTTCGCTGCAGAAAAACAGGTTGGGAGATTTGACAGAGCCACAGGGAATGGTGTGTAGCATTCTCAAAAGCACCCCAGGGACACTCCGCCGCAGAAATGGAATTCTCTGTCCACATCCCACCTAATGATTAAGCCACTTCCTAAAATAGGACAGCCTTGAATTGCTCCTGTGCCCATCCGGGGTTTACTGCTCTGCAAGAAGAGCTGGGCACCTTGGCTGTGCAAGGCGAGGTTGTCAGGGTGCTTCTACGCAGCAAGATGCAGGCAGACACCTTGTGGAAACTTCAGAAGTGCCTGAGCAATCCAGGTGCCCAATGCCGAGATAAATCAAAACCCAGAACTTGGCCTGGTTTGAAAATCCTAGGATTTAAGGCTGTGCATTTTTTGTAAGACACTTCATAAACAGGCAGAGCAGGGAGGGGAAAGACCTTAAGCAATTTTCTTAGAGCTCCTCCCTTTGCTGCCTTAGTGCAGGTGCCCCATCCATCACGTCTCTACAGGTTCCTTCTCCTTCCCATCCGCCTTTTCACAGGGGGTCCTAACACAAATGGCAATGAGATCTTCTGATCCCACTGCTCCCCTAATCCGATAGACCTAGCTAAATAACTCCTCTGTGCTACCACTAATACCATCAACCAGACTTCAGTACGAAACTGCTGACAGAACGCCAGCCACAGCCGGCGAAATGTTTCATTAATTATCATAACTGATATCAATAGCAGATGTCAGACCTCATGAATGAGGAATGCCATTGCCAATAAGAGATGCAAGGGGTTAGTCTTCCAGCCCCAGAGGCGTTTCTCTGTGGACGTGAATGTCTGCCCAAGCTACAGTCACAAGGCAAAGGTCTTGGAGAGGTGTGGCTGGGGGAGTCACAGAATCCCAGACCGGCAGGGGCTGGAAGGGACCTCTGGAGACCATCTCCTCCAACCCCCCTGCCAGAGCAGCTTCACCTCCAGCATGTTGCACTGGATAGTGTCCAGGCAGATTGCGAGTATCTCCAGAGAAGGAGACTCCACAGCCTCTCTGGGCAGCCTGTGCCAGGGCTCTGCCACCCTCAAAGGAAAGTTTTTCCTCATGGTCAGGTGGAACTTCCTGTGTTCCATTTTGTGCCCGTTGCCCCTTGTCCTGTCACTGGGCACCACTGGAAGGAGTCTGGCCCCGTCCTCTTGCCACCCGCCCTTTAGATATTGATAAGCATTGCTGAGATGCCCTCTCAGCCTTCTCCTCCCCAGGCTGAACAGCCCCAGGGCTCTCTGCCTTCCCTCAGCAGAGAGATGCTCCAGTCCCCTCAGCATCTTCCTAGCCTCCGCAGGACTCTCTCCAGCACTTCCTTGTCTGTCTTGACCTGGGGAGCCCTGAACTGGACACAGTGCTCCATCTGTGGTCTCCCCAGGGCAGAGCAGAGGGGGAGGATGACCTCCCTCCATCTGCTGGCCAAGCTCTTTTCAGTGCACCCCAGGATGCTGTTGGCCTTCTTGGCCACAAAGGCACATTGCTGGCTCATGGGCAACTTGTCCCCCAGGACTCCCAGGTCCCTCTCTGCAGAGCTGCTTTCAAGCAGGTCAACCCCTAACCCGTACTGGTGCACGGGGTGCATGGGGAAATGACAGAAATTCCCTTCTCCAGGAATCAAGCAAGGATCTGCTTGGTGGAAGACATTTTAACATCTGCGGCGTCTGACTCGTTGAATTTTTTATCCCTGGGGGGGTCAGTACTGCTTTCAGGAGTGAGCAAGCAGCACCTTCATCAGGCCTGTGCTCCATGGAGAACATGCAGAAAAATATTAGACAGCAGCACGGTGTGAGGATGGGAGGAGGAAGCAGCCCAGCCTTCAGCATGGTGAGGACCACCCCCCCCATCGCACAAGGACCCCCTCGGGCGGAGGCAGGGAGGGAAGCGCTGCAAGGGGTGTGAGCAGCGGTGAGGACTTGCGTTGACAACGCTTCCCTCGTGATTGTTTGACACTCCGCAGTAACAAATCAGCAGCTCAACACCACCACAGATCTGCTCACCCTCACTGCCACGGAGATGTCTGTTCCTAAAATGGGGAGGAAAAGATTTGATAGAAGGATTTCAGACACTTGAGCTATACACAGCAGAGGGAAAAATACGTGCCTCAGCAGACTCCTTTAACTTTTCTGAGCAAAATAATCACGTGATAAAAACAGCACTGGAAATGTTTTGGGCAAGTTTTGCATGATGCGGTATCTTTCTCTGGGCCAAATTATTTGATAACAAATACTCCCTTGCTTTGTTCAGTTATTCTGGTTTTACTCATGGGATAAAAGTCTCTCTTGAACATCCCTCAAGGTTCTCACTTCTGCAGAAAGCATACACAATAACCCCTGAATGAGAAGGAGATGTATGCACTGAAAACGTCATTAACAAAATTAATCCCCATCTAAAATCTTATCAGAGCTAGAACAACCAGAGCACTTGATCTTACGTCCCGGGCAGCTCTAAAGTCTTTCATTACTGGGCTCACTGGACCAGAGAGGCTACAAGCCTGTACATCTGAATATAGATGATGTACAATTTACGGGTCCGTGGCCTTCTACTTAACCCAAGTTACTGGCCCATGATAGGGTTTGCCAACCTTGCTGTTTCAGGCAGGAACAAACATTTTATATGCTGTCAATTTAGCAAATCTATTCCCCCGATTCTCTCCTCCCCCCTTTTCATTGGCTGTGTTCATTAATCATCCCCTACTGTCTCCCTGGCAAGATGTGTTAATTTTTATAGGGCTTGCTCAGCAAGTCTTAAACAGCAGAGTGTTCCCCAGGCAGTGGAGCGTGGCTACCTTGCTGAACTGCTGAGCCAACGGAGCTTTTGTCCGAGGACAGGTTCCTTCATGGGGTTAGGGACTGTTGTTGCTTCTGTAGGATTGAACAAGTATAGAAGACCTTCACTGAGTGGAAGGCAACGGGGGCATCACATGGATGGTAGCACTTCGGGTCTTTCTTAGCTAAGATCTTGCCATTTTGGTAGAGTTTGCGGGTCTCTGCTCGTGGAAGTGTTGTGGTAGATCAATGAAATAAGGTGGTTTGGGGATTTGGCTGGTGTCAATGGAGTTCTCCACACTGGCCAGGTGACCTTGGGCAGTTTGCTGCATCTCCCTCTGCCCCTGTGGCTTTATTTCAAAAAGCTATTTTAAAAGGACAACAACCTTTCAGGATATGTTTATGCTGATCCTACAGGAATAACACTTGTGCTTAGAACAGGGGAAAAAACGCTGCGTAAGTGGGACTTGTTGCCCAAAAGAACATCAGGCCTGGAGCAGTGGTGGTGGTGCAGGTAACTAGATACTGCCGTCCTTGGACAGCGTACAGCTACCTTCTGTAAAAATCACAGATCCTGGCAAAGCAAAGCTCTGAAATCCAAAATGTTCAGGAAGAGCCTATAACTTCGCGGTTACATTGAGTAAGCCTTACATTAATGTCATCCAAATGGAGGAAACAAAAGAAGGGTGGGAAAAAGGGACCATCCATCATGCTGTGTTATGGCAGGGTCTAGAGACACAGAGGAGAAGACAACAATGGATGTCCTACCAAGAGAATCCATGGTTTCTGAGACAGCCAATGCAGTAGTCCCAAAGCAACATTTCTCTTTCCTGCACCTACAGTGAAATCCAAAGAAAAAGAGATTTTTCTTGAATGAGGACTACTGCCATCACTTGGAGAGCACTATCAACTGCTGTAATGTGAGCCCATGTCTAAGCTGGCCAGCTGGGCTCTCTAGGGAAACCCCGACATGCCAAGGGCAGTTCAGCCACAATATCTTAAGCACCTTTGTTAGGAAAGGATCAGTCACCCCCTGGAGAAACTCATCTCTTGCTCCACTGACTGCAGAGGCAACACAGACAGCCTAATGTTAGCATTGCATGAACAGAAAGGTCTGGTGGGATTATTTGGGACCAAAGCATTTGTTTGACTGAGCTGGTGGGATGCACTGACAGCCCTTTACTTAGAAATGATCGAGTAGCTGGATTATGAGTCAGTGGAAGACTGGAGCCAAACTGGCAAAGCAATTTCAAATCTCTCTGTATGTGTGTGAGCGAAAGCATGTGCGAGACAATAGCTCTCCTTCCCTTGGTGACTTGGATTGATGGGCCTCTGCTATTCCCATCTTTGAAGAATCCACCGGTCGATACTCCACTCCTTTGTGCCCAGCCATCCCATCATCTGCGTGTCTGGCACCAGTCCTTGTAGGCGTAAATAAGAATAATTTCTCAGGCTGCCAGCCTTTCTGCCTGGAAAACATGAGGTTCGTTTCGGCCCTTGACATTCAGCTGGATCCCTCCTCCCTTCTCTTGCAGCCCGTTGGTACTTACTCCTTCGCTGACCTTTTCCTTGGCACATTTGCATGTAACAGCAGGTCGCTGACCTGGAGAATAGATGCAGGATAGATGCATCCTGCCCTTCAAATGCCTGGCTAATAGCAGAGAACTCATTCCCCTTGTTAACATTTGAGTATGGTCTTTCCATCATGGCTCAGCAGGATGCTCCATCTCCCTTCTCGCTGCGATGCCCTGTGTGGTTTTTCTCTCTGGCAAAGTGTGTGGTTTTGCAGCTTAACACTGTGAAACATATTCATACGCGTTTCTCCTGTGTGTTCCCTTCAGAGCTGTCTGCCCTGTTAGCACTACATCCACACCAAAGAATGTATGTTTTTTTTTCCCCTTGGCATCCTCTCAAATGAATTGTGAGTTTGCGGGGTGAGAAAAGTTGTGTGCTGAATACAGGCCACCTCCCTAAACCCAGCGAACGCTCCATCGCCAACACTGGCACCGCTAAGATGCCTCTGCTGCTGCTCGTCCAACACTCAACCCCTTCCTTTCTTGTTCCACCTCCAGCTGGGGAAGACAGAAGAGCTGGTCCGACAGCTAGAGATTGCAGGATGGACCATGGTTGTCCTGTTTCTCCCAGACCAGGACATGGGAGAACTGCTACAATCTCTTTGCACCTTCTGCTAGTCACCTGTTTCTGTTTAGATTTTGCTTTTGTTTCTTTAGCTCTACCTCTGTTGCTTTGCCAAAATACCTGGGAGCTATTGGGAACGTTAAAACAGCAATACTTTTTGTGTCCCTCTCCCCGAGCACGTTTCATAAATGAGATGATAGCTCCAACCTGCTTTACAAACAGAGTCTAACAGTTTTTCTTTTCTGCGTCTCGCCACCCACGGGCTGAGCTGGGCTACGACAGGAAAGCGCCGTCTGGGGGACGCTTGCTGCTCCTTTCCTGGAAGCGGGTACAAAGAGGGAGGAAGGATGATTCATTTTGGCCACAGACATCCTATTCCAGTAAATTTCAGAGGACTGTGGAGGACGGTGCAGAAGGTACAAGCTACTTTACCCAGAGCCATGGGGAGCCATCTCTACGGGGCAGGGAGTATGCTCACAGAGGCTGAGAAACAGACTCCCTGAAAAGCTGGTGGTGGGAGGGAAGGAAAGGTCAGGTTAAAGAAGGCAAATTAATTGGGCTGGATGGTGATAGGAAACAAACAGAACTATACTTAGCATGAGAGGTTGGGAAATCTCCTTCTCTGGCGATATTCAAAACCTGCCTGGATGAGTTCCTGTGCAATCTGCTCTGGGTGACCCTGCTTTGGCAGGGGGTGGAGGAGACAATCTCCAGAGGTCCCTTCCAGCCCCTGCCAGTCTGGGATTCTGTGATCCCACAGCCCTGTCCACACCTCCCCGAGGGCTGTGCACAGTACATCACCACTAACGTCTCAAAGAAAGGCACTCAACGAGCAGAAACTCAAGCTTCTCACTGTGCCCTATCAGTGCAGTGCCTTAATGTAGGCACTTAACTCCATAATAATATTACTGTTATTATTATACTACTACTGTGCCTGTTACAGCACTGTAGCATTTGATTCCAATTGCCACTGACATTTTGAAATGTTCTGATACGATGAAGTGCATCTCCCACAGCTCCTCGGGAGAGCTGCTACGCACTGCATCTCTCCCGCAAAGACTGGAGACCTGCCAGGAAGCTTCTTGTGCCCCTGGTTGTACTACGGGGTGGCCTCTGATGTTCATGTCTGTTTATTCCGGGCATAGGTGCTGCTTTCTGAAGAAATGATCAAATAGCTCATTCATGTGGTTTCCAGCCTGCTCCCCTACGCCTCACGAAATCACTGCCCCTGACACTGCTGCTCGCTGTAGCTCTCTGATCCTGACCTCCAGCCTATGCGGAGGCTTCTAAAGTTTAATCAAGGCATGATGTACTGATGGCAAACCTGGCCCAAGCCGAAGCCTACAGCATTTGGGCAATGTGTTGAACGGGAAGGATATGTTGCCGCCAACATTCAGGTTCTTGGAGCAGCCAACTCTGGGGATGACATTCAGCACTGAAAACTCTTTGCTGCCTTGAGCTGTAACTTCATGCCAAAACGCCCGGCGTGCAAATATCTTCAGAGCCAGGCGCATTGGATTGTCAAGCAGATGCAGGCTGCTCTCTTCCCTGGTTCTTCTCTGCAAAGACAAAGCTATCACCAGGAATTTCAGCGATGGGGAAGGAGGGTTCAGGTGGACAGTGTTGATTCCCTACTTCAGGAACCCATCATGGTCTCACTGGCTGATGATGCAGCATGAAGAGCTGGAGAGCACTGCACTGTCTTTCCTCTCTTGCCTTCTGTGCTCTGACAGCTGGGGAGTGCTGGAGAAGATGCCCTAACATACAAGTGCTCTTACTAGGCTGGGCTGCCTTCCCTTCTGCCAGAAACAACCTGCTGTGCAAGAAACCATGATCAACAACAAGGGAACTTGTCATTTTGAGTCGCCAGAAGATATCAGGACTCCAGTGTGCTTGGCACTGTACCTATGCATGGTAAGAACTGTGTCCAGCACAGAATTGCTTTGCTCAGGAAGAAGAGCCAAGTCTTACAATATTTTGTCTCCTAGACAACATCAGAGAATTCTGTAGGTTTGACTTGCCTCAAAGAAGGCTCCCAGGAGACCCCAGGCAATAAACCCTCCTCATCCTTGTTCAGACAATGAGTGTCCAAATATGGGGTTTGTTTGCTTGGTTGTCTTACTATGGCTCCACTTTTTCTAGCCAGACCTCCACATGAACACCTCCCTCCTGGTGGCAGCATCACGCTAAAATACAGAGAGCCAAAGTACTGGAAAAACAGGGCTCTGGCTCAGCATCTCACCTCATGAACAAATATAATGCCCTCCACAACCCAAACCACTGGAAACAGGCAGTGAGGTTGTTTCTTTGACAGCTTACACGAAAAAGAAAACTTTAAACTCTGCAGTATGTTATTGCGTGGCTGCCTACCTATCTGTCAGCTTCTCTTGGAATATATCTTTGCTTTTTCTCCTATTGTCTTTGCTTTATCCATCTAACCGCTCATCTAATGAAACAGCTCCCATGCGCAATGGTCTGCATTTCTCTTTCTTCGATATTCCTTTAGCCACCTTTTATCTTCCTTACATACGACCCACACGTTCTCCTTCTTACCTATCTATCCATTTATCCACCCATTGTAGCATTTACCTTTTATTATGCTAGTCTTTCTCTTTCTTGAGACCTTCTATTTTGTCTCCAGAAAAAGAGAGGACCTCCAACAAATTAATCGTCCAAGCAATGCCCAGCCTAAACCCCAGCCCCCTACAACCTGCTTCTTTGGAGATTTTTATGCCTTTTACTTGACTGTTTTATCCATCTCAACCATTACTATTTTCTTCCCTTAAATATCCCAAAGTGCGTTTGTGTGGGGGCGAGGGTTGTGTGAGTATCATTTGAAAACGAAAGCCACAAGCTATATTGTGGTAATAGTCTATTACATTTCTCCTCATATTTACCTCATTCAGCAATTTTTGACTTTATTTGACAATGAAAGTTAATGCCCTGATATATATATATACATCTATATGTATTTTCCTTTTTATTCCTTGATTAGAACTGTGAAAATTTTCAAAGATTTAAATTGAGTAAAGTGACTAACCAAGATTTTTCTTCTGGCTGCAACATTAGCTTTAATTGTCTGCTAATAGCTCCAAGCATTTAGCTCAATCTTCCAATACACAGACAAAACTGCCTTCCCAGGAGATTTTTGAGCGATAATGGGCTCCTTACCACCCGGTGCGGGAAGCAGCCGCGTTGGTGGCAGCCGGATGCTCCTGGGTGTGCATCACTTCAAGAACCTCCTCTGCCATGCTCAGAATCATAGAATCACTGAATGGTTTGGGTGGAAAGGGACCTTGAAGACCATCCAGTGCCACCCCCTGCCCTGGGCAGGGACACCTCCCCCCAGCCCAGGGTGCTCCAAGCCCCATCCAACCTGGCCTTGAACACCTCCAGGGATGGGGCAGCCACAGCTTCTCGGGGCAACCTGCACCAGTGCACCAGTGCCTTACCACCCTTAAAGTGAAAAAATTCTTCCTAATATTTAATCTAAATCTCCCCTCTTCCAGTTTGAAGCCATTACCCCTCATCCTGTCACTCCACACCCTTGTAAAAAGTACCTCCCCAGCTCTCCCGGAGCCCCTTTAGGCACTGGAAGGGGCTCTGAGGTCTCCCCGGAGCCTTCTCCTCTCCAGGCTGAACCCCCCCAACTCTCTCAGCCTGTCCTCCCAGCAGAGGGGCTCCAGCCCTCGCAGCATCTCCGGGGCCTCCTCTGGCCCCGCTCCAACAGCTCCGTGTCATTCTTATTTTGGGGGCTGCAGAGCTGGAGGCAGCACTGCAGGGGGGTGTCCCCAGCGTGGAGCAGAGGGGCAGACCCCCCCTCGCCCTGCTGGCCACACTCCCTCTGATGCAGCCCAGGGCAGGGTTGGCCTTCTGAGCTGCCATCGCGCATTGCCGGCTCATGCTGAGCTTCTCGTCAATCAGCACCCCCAGGTCCTTCTCCTCAGGGCTGCTAAGATGGTGGAGATGAAGGATTTTGGCCCAGCCTGGTCCCTTCATGGTGCTTGGTACCACTGACGTTTCCTTTCTTGTCTCCCAGCTCTGCCATTGACTTCTGCTGCCTGATGTTATCTCCTGTACTTGGGTCTCTCCTGCATAAAAGCCAAGACAGGGTGTATCCTTCCTCCAGTTACTCCAGAGTCACATCAGCCCTCAAGGGCCAGCCTGTCATCGCAACCCAGAGTTTGTGTGGTTATAAAGAGGTTTGACAGAAGAGTTTTAACCACAAAACACAGTTTTGCCACAATCTAAACATCTCATGGGGACACATCAATTGCAGTTACACTTCTGACGCACAAAATTTTGAAACCATTTGTTTCCATTTTCTGATTTTGTTTCAAAGATGTCAAAGTACTTTGATAAAACAAGAAGGGCTCATTACAACTTTCTGGGTTTTGTTTTAGTTTCCTTTTAAATTTTTATTCTCTAGGATCCCTTTGTTGTTGGAAACACGTAGAATTTCAGATGTGAAGCTTTCTGTTACAGGCTCAACGAGAAGGGGTCTGACTTCATCAAAACAGAATGACTCAACAGCAATGGAGTCAGCAGCTTCAGCAACTTCAACAGAATAGGGTCAGAATTTTCACTACTTTTGAAACCTTCCAGTTTGAGCTTTTTATGGTATTTCTAATCATGTTTCTATAGTATTTGTATTATTTTTAGGTTATTTTGATGGCCAGAAAAGAAGATTAATGCAGAAATATCAGAGTTTCCTATGGACCTCAAACCTTAAATCCCAAGTATTTCTACGGAATTCATCCAGTGGTGTTGGGATGAGTTTTATTGACATTTTTAACATAAAAACTAACAGCTGCACCACCTCAGTTAAAAATAGGCGTTCACATAGTTTGCTGTAGAAGCTGAGGGTCTAATAACCAAGATCTGGAGCAGATTCACATCTGCTCTGGATCAGCTTAAGAGCTCTCAGCTCTCCACTCTTTATGTTTCTATGGGGGGGAGGGTGAACATTTGGGAGAGAGTCCTATCGCACCTGGGGATTCACAGGCCTTCCAGGTCTGACTGGCAATAGTTTTGAAGCTGTGAGAGCTCCTACATTTGGCCACGTTTTTTTCAATGGTTTGTACCTGCGTTAGGAATTGGAAACAGAGAACGAAGCTCTCTGCATGTTAAACAGAGAAGTAAAAAAAATCTCAAACCCAAAATAAAAATCCTTTTCACGTCCACAAAGAGCTGGGTAGTTCAGGAGTAAGGTCCGGCTTCACTCGTTGCTCAGATTAGAAGTGGGTAACCTCTATTTCTGTGTGTTTAACCTGAACTGTACCGTGTAGTGTGAACCGTGCATCAGAGCACACAAATTACACAAAAGCTGTTACTCTCTACTGGGCAGTTTACAACACGCAGACATCTGCATTGCTGGCAATTTTGAAAACCAAAATGAATAGGTTTGAACCCATATTTAAGCCTTAGATGTTTCAGGCGCTGACCGCCGAGTGAAATTACATTTGAAATTCTGATGGTACTGTGGTTTCTCACTCACTCTGATTAACAGGAGAACAGAGCTTATTTTCTGACAGCAGTGCTTTGTCTGAGAGTCCTACTGAGCTGGGAAATACCAGAAACTTAAAACTGCAAGGGGAAAAAAAAAGGGCAGGCAAAGACCTCAGGAGGTCGGTGGGTCCTTCCTCTGCCTCCAGCCAGAAACTGCTGCCTAAACCACTCCTGACAGATGTTTGTGTAACCTCCTGAAGCCTTTCAGCAGTGGAAGCCCTGCACCTTCCCTGGGCAATCAACTCCAGCACTTCACAATACCAGCTTTAAAGACAGTCTTTCTAATGGCCAACCTGAATCTTTCCTGCAGCAATTTAAGCCCATTTCTTCTTCACTTGTTCACCAGGGGCATGAAGAATAAATTCTTCCCTTATTCTTTGTCTTTTTCATATTTGAAGATTGTTATCTTGCCGTCTCTTCTTCAGGCTAAACAGTTCCTATGTATTCATTTTACCTTTACGCCATGTTTTGGGGGTTGCTGGTAGTCCCTACTGCTGTCCTCTGAATGCCCTCCCGCTGATCCACAGTTTTCTTCAAGTACAGCATTAAAAAACAGGTGAAGGGGTTGCCTTATTGGTGGCAGGATCACCCATGTGCCTTGTGGTTGATATTGCTACACTTCCCCATACATTTCCTTTTTTTTCCACGCCTGGCATTGCCGAATCACGTGTGGTTTTACATCAGCTACGAACTCCCCGTCCTTCCCTGCACAACATCTGCCAAGCCAGCTGTTCTCCATCCCACAGTTATGGATTACCCTTCCTAGGTGCAGGCGTGACGCGTGTCCTTATTCAATCACATCCTAGTTTTTCAGCTTGATCCTCCAATTTGTCATGTTTACTGTGTACACAGACTCTCTTCTCTGGCGTATTTGGATCTCTTCCCGTTATACAGCTCACAGTCTCCAGAAGCCTGATCTCCGTTCTGCTATCCATGTCATTAAAGCACGCATCAGTTGACAGCAGATACAGAACAGGTCCCAAGGCAGAGGCGACTCACCCACCCTTTTGGTTTTGACATATATCTCTTTATCGGATCTGGCAGATGCTGGTGGCTGGCACCCCTCCGCTTCTCTGCCAGTACAGCACCTTGCTCAAAACTGGTTGTTTCAGTGGAGCTGGGAGCTCGTATCTTCCATCCCTCCTCATTTCTATGCCTCCTGCTGCTCTCAGGATTCCTGCTGGGCAACGACTTGCTTGTTGCTACTTTATCCCATCCCTGTGGCTCTCAACAAAAGCTGCGAAGCTCCTCAGAAACATGTTCTGAGCAGCCAAGGGACTTAGAAGTTTTGCACCACCTCTTTATCCAGCCCTGCTCACTAATAGCTGGCCACGAAGCAATGATTTGTTTCAGGCATCTGGTTTGTGAGATACCAAAATGCTGCTTTTTCTCCCCCTTCCATTTTCCATTTAAATGCTAAATACTATAAAGAGGAAACCTCTCTGAAAACAAAACAAACAAGAAACAGTCTGCAAAGCGGCAAGTTAAAAATCCTTCCAAATGTCAGCTGTGTCTGAAGAAGCCACTCCAGGACAGGATTAAGTGCAAAACTGGGCTGTAAAGCCTGAAATCGGGTGAACTATTCAAAAACACAACTCCTAAGTCCTTCGCAGTCCCAAACACATCAGGTTTCAGAGCTCAAGATGCAATTCTGGAGTAAGTTTCAAGATAAGCTGCGCCCCAGTTCCTCATTACGTACCAGCCACGTGACCCAAGTTCTGTTAGGTCCCATTTCAAGCAAGTCTGGACCTCGTTGCCTTGACCGCTTGGGCTCTCATTATTGTCTTTGGACTCCGGTCCCCATCCAGACCCCGATTAGCCTCTCTCTCATTCCAAAGGAAACCTGGGCCTTCATTTCTAAGCAGTCCTGGACCTCGTTTCTTAAACCGGCTTGAGCCCAGCTTCCTGACCAAACTCTGCATTCTAACTACGCACAGTTATCCTCATTTCCTCACAGTCCCAGATACGCTGGGAGGCATTTTGGCTAACATTAGGGAAGATGAATCAATCCTTGGAGGTCTCAGCTCCTTTCCACTGGCTATAGAGAGGTTGGAGTGACTAGCTTAAAATTTATCCCTTACTTTTGGATAGCTAAATTAGGGCAGGTGATCCCAGCCTAGCAGAGGAGCCCAGAACCATCTACCAGGCCACAGCCAAACGTCCAACCTGCCCTACCTCTACTGCCTTGGAGGAAGCCACCACCCAAGTCCTTGGGCTTCTCTGTCCCACAGATTCCTTTAAAGTCAATTTTCTATATTTTTATTAGTTTTATTTCATGGAGTTGTGATGATCGAGCTATCTCTTCCCCTTCCCCTTGGTGGTAAGGGTAAAGCTAAGGTCAGGCTATTTTGCAAACAATAAAGATCTTATTAAACTTGTCAAAGAACAGTGGGAGCTTTACCCTGGTGTTCAGCTAAATTTCCCTTGGAAATGTCACTAGCCCGTCGAGGCACAGAATCAGAAGGTCTCTGTTTAAATTATGTATGCAACTTCCTGATAATTATGTACCCTAAGGAATATCAGATTCAAAAAGATGAAGGCTTGGAGGATTTAGGGAGGGAGGGTGCTCAGAAGGAGTTTGGAAAGATAACAGCTTGATTTACTGAAAAGAAAGCACTCGCGTCACATGCAATTCACGGTGGTGGTGGAGTTTTTTTTCATTTTACAACAAACTCAGCCTGTTATTATGACAGAACATTTAATATAGTACTCAGCCATAAGTTGTATACTAGGTGAATTATGATAGTTACCCAGTCATCTGCTGGGGAAGCATGTATTGCTAGGGGGGAGCGGAGAAGGTTGGGCTGGAAAGGAGATCAAGGTGAGGGGGGGATTTGGGCAAACGCCATTCAGTAAGTCTGTTGGAGAAACACATTTTTGTGTGAAAATCAGCACTGTTCATCCTTCCAGTGGCACCTGGCCATGCTTGCCAGCCACAAAACTGTCTATTACAGGAGCAAGTCACAGAATCCCAGACTGGTGGGGGTGGGAAGGGCCCTCTGGAGCTCACCCAGTGCCACCCCCTGCCAGAGCAGGGGCACCTCCAGCAGTGGCACAGGACGGCGTCCAGGCGGGTTTGGAATGGCTCCAGAGGGGGAGACTCCCCCACCTCTCTGGGCAGCCTCTGCCACTGCTCTGCCACCCGCACAGCAAAGAAGTCCCTCCTCAGGTTGAGATGGAACTCCCTATGCTCAAGTTTGTGCCCGTTCCCTCTTGTCCTGTCACTGGGCACCACTGGAAAAAGACTCTTCCCACCCCCCTGGCACCCTCCCTTGAAGTATTGATACGCATTGATAAGATCCCCCTCAGTCTTCTCTTCCCCAGACTACAAAGCCCCAAGTCCCTCAGCCTTTCTCACATGAAATATGCTCCAGTCCCCTCAGCATCTCTGTAGCCCTTTGCTGGACCCTCTCCAGCAGTTCCCTGTCCTTCTTGAACCGGGGAGCCCTGAGCTGGACACAGTGCTCCAGACGTGGCCTCCCCAGGGCAGAGCAGAGCAGAGGGGGAGGATGACCTCCCTCCACCTGCTGGCCACGCTCTTCTTGATGCCCCCCCAGGATGCCATTGGCCTTCCTGGCCACCAGGGCACACTGACGGCTCATGGGCATCCTGCTGTCCCCCAGGACTTCAAGGTCCCTTTCCACAGAGCTGCTCTCCAGCAGGTCAGCCCCTGACCTGTACTGGTGCATGGGGTTATTCCTCCCCAGATGCAGTACCCTACACTTGCCTTTGTTGAATTTCATGAGGTTCCTCTCCACCCAACTCTCCAGCCTGTCCAGATCACACTGTATGGCAGCACAGCCTTCTGGCATGTCAGCCACCCCTCCCAGTTTTGTGTCATCAGCAAACTTGCTGATGGTACGCTCCATCCCTTCAAGTCATGCTGCCTCTGCCTGGTGGGGTCCACTGCTAAATATCACTGTGGAGCAGCAGTTCCTCATGAAGCTCCTCAGCCTGAACTCTCCACCCACGGGTATGAGGGACACCCCACCTCCCAGGACCCACGAAGCCACCATGGCCCTCACAGGGAGATGGAGACGCTCGGGACCAAAGCCGGGCAGGATTTGCAGAAAGCTCAAGGAATTCTTTGGATAGCAAGGAAATCTAGCCTTATAACTAAAAGGTAAGTGTTAAAAATGTGGTAGTGGTGGAAAACTGCAAGGCTTAAGCCAGACTTGGAGGAGATTAACTACCTGGGGCTTCTTGCGTCTTCCCCCTCGCAGCCGGATTTGGGCTGCAGGCAGCTTTAGGCACCAGGATTAGAGCGAGGAAAGAAAATTCCGTTCACCCTGTCGGTTCGCATGGCCAGATCTGGGGGAACAAAGAGGTTTTGGTTTTGGCGGGTCAGGTATTCCATAACTCTAGAAAAAACTGATGCATAATCTAGTTAAGGGTTTGATCAAAATTTTTGTATGTTTGGTGCACTCAAAATTCTGCATTAAATATGGTTTATGGCGATCTCAAAAAGAAATGATTTGTTTTGCTTCCGATTCGTTTGACGACAGATTAGGTAAATGTAAAACAATGTCTGAAAGGAAACCTGAAGCAGCAAAGCTCTGCGGGCATTGAAGCTGGGCCTTCTCAACGCTTCAGAATATTTTGAAGTGGGAGATTCACTAACATCAATATGGATTGACCAAACATTTGCATGTTACTGTACCTGCTTCTTTTTGCAGAAAACAACCAAACAAATGAGCGTGAAAGAATTCCCTGGCATCTGGTCTGGGATCTGGTCTGGTTTATTTCTGTTGCGAGATGTTTCCAAGAACAACCACCTCCTTGAGAACTCCAATAAGCAGAACCAAGAGTCCTGTCCTCAAACGAACTGTCTGCAAGGACACCCTGGGAAGAGCACCGCTGGTGAACGACGGCCAGCGTGTGCCAAAGGCAGAAAATAACGTGGTCCCATCAAGGACAGAGGAGCCGATTCTCAGCTGAGATGAATCAAGCCCAGTTTCTCAACACAGCTCGTACAACTCGCTCCTCCGGAAGGTCTAGCCTAATCTTCCTCATACCACTTGGCAACGGACAAAATAATTTTGGTCAAAACTTAGTTTTTCCACTACAAAACTGCAGGTTGGGATTGATCAAGTAGGCTCTGAAACTTTCCCCAAAAGTAGTTGAAAAAGAAATGGAACAGAAAATTAAAAAAAGCACAAAATAAAGAGTAATCTGCTATTAATTCTTTCAACTTTTTGCTTCACTGGAAAAATTGAAAAATTTTCAGTTCAGGTTAACTCAAAATGTGGGTTTTTTTTCCATTTGGCCATTGAACCAAAAAATGTGTAGTCTCTTAGCTCTTATTGGCACCTATTTTTGTTCAATCATTTTGGTTCATTGCCCCTATTTTCAGGAGACAGCTACAGCTTTCTAATTGTGTCTGTTGTGTTCGTGAAGATACTGAGCAGAAGACTCTGGCTACTCTGGATGATTATAGTTTTTTTTGTTTTAGCTTAGAAAAAAAGAATAATCATTGGTCCACGCTAGCTATAATTTGTGTCTCCTCTCTATGTTCAGATCCACCAACTATTCACATTTAATGTCATTATACAGGAATCCCAGACTGAGTGCTCATTTTATGAAAAAATGTTATTCTGTCAGAAAATGCCATTTTATGATGAGTGAGATGTTGCTCAGGAACATGTTGACTTCAATCACACTTTATTTGAAAAAAAAAACCCACAGAGTGGAACTGTTTTGATTTTCCAATCTGAAGTGATTTTTCATTTTAGCTTTTTTTTTTTTCCATTGGTATTAAAATGATATCCAGTTTTAAAAAGCAAAACAGGAGGGAGATATTTCAGTCATTAAACCCAAAAGGTTTGAGCGATCCTCAAAGCTATCGCATCTCCTCAGAATTTTACAGGAGATATGGGGGGGGGGGGAAAATCCCATTCCAGAACTGAAAAAAATGAACCAGAAATTGTGAAGTCTCTCAAGAGCGGGCAAAATAATTCCTACACAGCTTTTATTAGGAGACCTCAGTCCAAAGTCAATACAAGATCTGCACAGGGTTTTTTTTTTAGCTGAGATAAACTATTGTGGAAGCTGCTCACCGCCAGCATGGACCTGGGGCTCTGGTGTCACCCAAGGAAAGTGCGATAATTCCAGCGACTCTCCCTCCCACGAAGGGGTCGCCATCCTGTGATCCACCGGCTCACACACCGGCACCCAAACACCTCCCATTTTAGTCTGCGCCCCAAATTGGGCTGCGTTTTTGGGGTCCCCGGTGCTCCAGCTGGAGGGGAGCTGTGCACAGCAGCTCTGGCCACAGGCGCACAACCATCCTCGTGTCCCCCAGATTCAGCCTGTGAAGCAGTGGGTCGCCAAAGGGGATCTCCCTTGGCCTTTTTACATTCTCCTTCTCCTCGCATTGCCGCAGCCTGAAGCCCCCCACCTCCCCTGCACCGCTGAGAGCGGCACCAGCGAGCCACCCCAAAACTCACCGCGCCGCTCTCGCTGCGGTTCTCTGCTCTTTGCATCTCCTGCACAACATTGCATCATTTTCACGGATAATAAATACCCCATTTCTCCCCACCCCCCCACCTCTCAGATCTCTGCCTTGCTCTCTCGCCCTCCGTGCTCTGACAGCTACTCTTCCCCCCCCACACCTTTTGTCAGAACACCAACTTTGATTTGAGCTGAGTAAAATAAAAATTGATGTGTGATTGACAGCAGCCCGAAGAGATGCAGGGTTTGGCAGGCTGAGGTTACAGAGAATGAGCAAATAAATAGAGACACCAGTGCGGTCAAACGTGTCGCTGACACGTCGAGAATAACTAGCTGGAAGAGTTGCTTTGTACAGGCTGGGTATTTACGGCTTCCGATTCGTACCCGCTGATCATCAGCCAAGTGACTTAAGGAATTTTTGCCTTTCAGGGCAAATTTTAAGTCCCACATTTAAAAAATGGTTTACAATGGTTCCCTGCCCCTTAGCGCTTCCTGCTGTTGATCTGAAAATTTGTCAAGTACTTGGAGAAACCTGTAGAAGGAAGATAGAGCAGAGCAGCTGTGCATTTTCTGCTCGGCTCCGGCTCCTGTTTTCCTCCCTTCATTAGGTGGGCTCGGCTTTCAAAGGGACTCTGCGCCCGCCAGGGAAGACGCAAATAAGTATGTGCAAACATTTGCGGGTGCAAACGAAGACTACTTCTGTGGCGAAAAGAATAAAGGCATTTGGAAGCTCAGTTTTCTCCTTCCTTCTTCAGAAAGTGAACTCTCAGACAGAGAAAAATAATTACCCATTCCATCTTAATTACCAAGACTAGAATTTCTTCTTTTGATTCACAGCACATTAAGCCATTCAAACAATTCTCTGCAAATTACACGGTTGAACTCAACTTGAGCAACTTATCAAACGGCGACCACCAGCTAAACCTAGGGAGAGAAAAAAGTCTTTCTTTTAATGTGTCCCTGCCCAGTGACCAGTTTCAGATGGGCCTGTTTTGGGAACAGAGTGACATTTTTCATTCCAAAAATAGCACCATTTAGAGATGTGTTAGGGTAAGACTTCAGTCAAAGGATAACCTTTTCGAAAGCTCTTACTTAAAGCCTCGCTATGTCAGGAAGTTGCGATAGTTAATTATAGCAGTACAGCCTGACGCTTGCCAGCCCTGTTGAGTGTGTGCTGCTCCGTCACTACATGCCTGGGATAAACCCACTGGGATTTAGGTGGTTATACTGGTTTACCTGCCTTTACACTAAACTTACCTCTGTGCCATTAATCGCGTGCAAATAAACTTCTAACTGACGGACTAACCTGCAGTTTTCACGTGTTCTCCAGTACAAGTGATAAGTTCTCAGGTTGTGGCTTGTCTATGTCACGGACGGAGGATGGCCACGCTCAGCAGTGACACATCTGCGCTAACGGCCCTCCACGCCTTGGGGAGCTACGGCAGCGGTCTCTGGGTGGGATGGACCAGTCGAGGCGCAGCGCTGGGCTGGCGGAGCCGTGCGGCCTCTGGCTGGGAACTGGCAAGTCCACAACAGCTCCGCACAGCACCACCTGAAGGTAACTGCTGATGTTTTGGCATCTCCATGTGCTGCAGGGCACAGACACATCCACAGACACGCAGATGATCAGGGAGTGGAGCGTCTCTCTGCTGAGGGAAGGCAGAGAGCCCTGGGGCTGTTCAGCCTGGGGAAGAGAAAGCTGAGAGGGCATCTCAGCAATGCTTATCGATATCTAAAGGGCGGGTGGCAAGAGGATGGGGTCAGACTCTTTCCAGTGGTGCCCAGCGACAGGACAAGGGGTAACGGGGACAAACTGGAACACAGGAAGTTTGATCTCACCATGAGGAGGGACTTCTTTGCTGTGAGGGTGGCAGAGCACTGGCACAGTCTGCCCAGAGAGGTGTGGAGTCTCCTTCGCTGGAGATACTCCAAACCCACCTGGATGCGTTCCTGGGCAACCTGCTGGAGGTGCCCCTGCTCTGGCAGGGGGCGGGACTGGATGATCTTCAAAGGTCCCTTCCAACTCCTGCCAGTTTGGGATTCTGTGATCCTTAGTGTGTCCGTGAGAAGACGGGAAGGCGTGACTGCAGCACACCAGAAAAGGGACAACAGCCTTGTTGTTCCTGAGGGACAGGGCTAAGCATCATGGAGAAACCCTCTCCTTTCCCTCTCCCAGCCCCAGCCACTGCCTCGTGCACCGTCGCGCGCCGTCCCGCAGCCTCACCAGCATCCCCATCCTGCACAGGCACCCCAGACGTTGCCCCACTGCCAGCAGAAAAAGGATTTTTCAGTTGCACTTTCACAACAAGGGTTTTTCCCTGCAGAAACCTGCTCTTCTCCCTATGGTGGACACCTTCACAAAACAGCGAAGGTCTTGGGGCTCCCCGGGGTGCAGCAACAACACGGGTTATGAGGGTTCCTTAAAAACACCTGCAAAGGTGAGAGCTTGGAGGTCCTGGGAATCCCTATTTGTGCCAGATCTTGAGGGAGATCCTCAGGCTCTGTGCTGAATTTGGGGAGCACCGAGAGCCCCGGCAGGCTGCGGGCTTCCTCCTACGGTCAGAGTACAGATGGGCACGGGGGGTCCTTATATATAATCCCAGCCTGCGATCTCACTTGGTTGCCTATCGAAAATGGGATCTGCAAGCTGCAGGAGAAATTTCGATCTGCCGGTTGTCGGATACGATCCCGTTCCCCTGCTCTGTGGAAATACGGGGCGCTGCCCGGTGACACGGAGCAGCCAGCGGGCACGTTCAGCTCACTGCGACCGCCTGATGGTGCCTCCTCGCGCTCGTTTCTGGTTTGAAATAATTCATCAGATCGCTTTCCCAAATAATTGTATGGGAATTGATTTACCACCCCCAGGCAGGGGCTGGCTGGTTTGGGTTTTTTTTGTGTTGTTGTTGTTGTCACTGCATTTTTTTTAACAAGTGTATGAAAGCAATCCAAGCTGTGCCACGCAGTTTCAGAGACACGGAGGGCAAGCCAGTCCTCTGATTTCGGCGACTCCAACCCCACTTACTGTGAGTGCTATTTGCAGAGAAGCTAGAAATCAACGTGTAGTTACTGTTTACCATGAAAATGAACATTTCAGCCTCTTACACTAAAAGGGAGAGAAATTTTCTAGTCACCTGCCATTTAAATAGCATCTCACACACACTCACTAATTTCATGCAAATCTCATACGGCTTCCTTGTATTTGTCATTTCAGTGCATTTTTGTGCTTGTAGTTTTTATGCTAATGATCCCGCTCCATTGCTAACTAGGTCTCTATATCTCTCATTCCAACGATATCAGTAATTACACAGTTATGTGTGTATATATGGGTGCATGTTCAGTGCACTCAGCGCCCCGTCACCTCTTCTTTATTGCTGCCTGAGAGAAGTGAGTTCTCACTGTCAGCGTGACAGTGGGGTTTTGTTTGCAATGGCTTTCTGCAACTCTGAGTCTGATCAATAGAAAAATTTCAGCAAATGTTCCAGGTGACAATAAACACAGCCCCACGGATGCGAGTAAAATACGGAAAACCTGAGGATGGAAAATAAGGACACGAAGCCTCACTCTGCTCTTCAATAGAAATGGCTCTTCCATAACCCGCCGGTGCCAGGCACGGACCTCCTCCACCAGCAGCCCCCACCCTGGCTGCCTCCAGGAGAAAACCACCGAGACCCTCAGGGATTTATTGCTCAGAATCCATTTGGCCAAGGAGAGAATGGGTGAATTTGTACAGAGGGAAGGGGAAGCGAGGAGCAAGTGGCCCTAATCTCCACTTAAAAGTGGAGAAAGTGAGAGAAGAACATGGAGAACCACAGTGAGAATAGATGAGAGGCAGTGGAGATAATCCTTCAGAGAGACAGCAAAGGGAAAGCAGCACACTGTGCCCCGGACACCCCATGCCCAGCGCGGGTTCCTCTGGCACTTATGGCCTCGCTGCGTGTTTTTCCCATGACTCCCCCCAGGCAGGGTGCGCATCCCTGGCAGCGCAGGGTTTTAAGAGCCCCCTCAGATTGCTGCAAGGTGCGATGGGTGCTGGGATCAGGAGCAGGCTGGGGAAGGCACCCGGGCTAGCCGGAACGACCTGAGGAGCCCACCCCGTTTCCCCTGCTCTGGCAGGTCCCTCCTCACCCCTCAGCCAACACAATCAGTTTGCTCAACATCAGCAGTAACTGCTCTGCTGCTCCATCCTATACAAATCGAAAATAACTTCTCCCTGTGGCACCAGAGTGAATCCCAATCCCAGCTGATGCTGGTGTAAATGGAGACCAACCCAATTGCTTCGGCAAAGCAGTTCCAGCCCGGGGCTCCTGCCCTGGCCCCTCCGGATCCTCCTCCCACGGTCACACGCAGCCACCACCGAATTGCCACCGGAGGACTCTTTGCAAAGGGACTGAGTAAACTCAGTGACAGCCTGAAATGAAACATGACACGCAATCATTCCCAAGCACGTTGAGAAGAGATTAACGTGCAGCGCTGAAAAAAAAAAAAAAAAGAAAAAAAAGAAAAAAAGGGTTTCATTTTGTCCTCAGTGCTCTTGACCGAGAATTGTCTGCAGCTTACTCAAACTCCGGTGAAAGCTGATGGCTTCAGCCTCTGTACAGAGCAGACGGCTGAAGAGCAGCCGGGAATGAGGATGACTCCCAGACCCTTCTGCTTTGATAGAGATAAGGCTGAAATATACTTCACCTTGGCAGCGCTTTCATCGCCCCACAAACCTTGGGGTTTGGCGCCGTCCTGCTGACTTCAGCCTCAAAACCACCTTTTTTTTTTTACTCTCCCCAGGGCCGGGCTCAAAAAATAGCGAATGTCTGGCGATTGCTCCCACACCAAAGCAGCCAGCACGGAAAGCTGTGCCTTGTCCTCACTGTCCCTTGGCAGCTCTTTCATTGCCCCACAAACCCTGGGGGGCTCGGCACCTTCCTACCGGCTTCAGCCTCAAAACTACCTTTTTCCCCACTCTCCCCAGAGCCGGGGTCTAAAATACCGACCGTCCAGCTATTGATTAGGAGGCGATCAGTCCGCTGGGAGGGGACTGGAAATGCTGCAGAGGATGCGAGTGCGAAATGTAAACAGCGACACGGGGAGAAGATAATCGAAAAGAGCGTGCCAGGCAGACGGAGCAAGCTCGGAGAGGTCAGCCCCGCGCACTGGCTTCTGCTGGGGGTGCGCAGAGAAACCTCAGGGATCCGGGCAATTAAAACACTGGCACAGAACAGTAAGTGTCAGCGTTACAGAAACATTTCAGAACTCGAAGCAAAATCAGGCACCTTCTGTACTTGGCACTGTACAAACACATAAGGACAGAGACTAAACAAAGAGCTTAAATAGGCAAAACCTGGGAAAACTGAGGCACAGAGCAGCAGGTGATTTGCTGGATGACTTTGGAGCAGCTAATTTTTATTTTTTTTTTTTCTGCTTCTCAAGCCAACACCTTACGCATTTGCTCTTTGGAATGACTGAAATGTGCACCCCCCCCACACACACCTTGCGGACACACCAAGCCTCGGGAAGGCACGGGGACCCCATGGCGTGAGGTGCACCCATGGCATCTCGCTGCAAGACAAGCGAAGGAGGGGAACAGGAGAGCTGTTGAGGCTCAGGGTTGAGGACGAACCGCTCATTCAGCCCCAACTGGACCCGGAAACAGAAATCTCTGGTCTTTCGGAGGAGACAAGTCTTGCCCCGGGCACGGCAGTGCGGTTCAGCTCGTTCCTGTTGTGGATTTTGCTCCCCCAGCCAAAGTTCAGACAGCTCTTGTGCCGCCAAAGCCCTGCGTGTGCTTAACAGATATTAAAGTCCACCAACGAGCTGGTGTGAGTGTGCAAGACAGACTCTTAATCAGAACTGGAAAGCAGCCAGAACCAGTGTTTGGGCTGATTTGCATGAAATGTAGATAAGTACCATCAGCCCCTTGAATTCAGATGAGGTACTTGAGCTATTGAATGGCAATTCAGGGGCTACAGAGAAAAGAGGCAGCAAAATGTCCCCACAGACTGATGTCCAGCGACCCCACCTCCTACTCTTCCACTTTTCAGGCAACGCTGACTTACCAAAAAGCCACGGACTGTCCCCAACTTGTGATTTTCAGACACATCAAGAGGGTCCTGATCACTACCAGTGTGTTTTCCCTGCAGACAGGCCCTAACGTGCCTGGTGGAAATGGTTGGTGACAGCTTGCAGCAGTGGAAAACCTCACCCCGAGGTGGGAAGAGGGTGTTGAAGAGGCAGAGCCACGTCTGACTGCACCTCCTGTGCCTGCTACGGCCTCTGCAGCATCATTTCCAGAAGAACTGGCTAGGTCAGTGATGGACCTGTGTCTGCAAATCACCCTGGAAAGAGCAGAGCTAAACTAGGATTTCCTCTAGAGCCATGGCTTAAGTGGATTCTCTGATGTCTAATATAGGCTCACGGACCCGACCAAGAGGTTTGACAACGTGTAACGGGGAAAGACATGCAAGCTGCACCGGCACAAGCGTACACACACGCAGAGCACAACAGCACAGTCTACTTTTCCTTAGGCAATCATGTTTAAAAGCTTCTTTTTTCTTTTTGTTTTTTTTTTTTTTTTTTAAGGAGATTTTAGAGATACACTTAGTTCCTTTTGATTTTTAAAAAATCCATATACTGTACAATCTGAGCAATTTGCACTAATGATCAAGAAGCTTTCTAGAAAAAAAAAAACAACCCCTAAATCCAACAGTTCAGCAAATTAGTCTGTTACGTACACAGCCATAATTGCCCCAGCAAAAAGCTTGGTAATGTGTCAAATAGTGTCTTTTGCTCATTTACTTGACAAATATGATTTATTTTTAATATTTACCCTAACGTTTTACAGCATTCTAGCAAATGTTCTCCACTACATACTTTGCAAAAGTTCATGAACATTTAGTAACAAGAGACATCCTCACAGTTCTGGGCTATCGCATCTACGTGGTAAGAGCAGAAGGAAACAGAAAAGTTAGCAAGAAAGGAGGATTGATTTTTGTGAGTGCTAAGAGAGGCGGATTATTAATGCTTTATTGAATTATTATATTCACCAAAGGCTTAAGAAAGGAGCATCTTTAGAATACCTCCAAATCTTTCTTCGTTCTTAAAGAGGAGACAAAGAAAGTAACTAAGTACAAATGAAATGAAATGAGTTCCTCGACTGCTTAATATGGTATTTTACCCCCATTTAAAATACCCCTCAGGAGACTAGGCTGGTTTAATAAGCCTAAGAGATGCTGCGGTGAAGACTGAACTGCCTTGATGAAAGCAGAACTTGGCTGGGGCTGCATTAGCCTAGGAAACTTGTTCCAGCTTCTTAAAAGGAGCCTTTCAATCCATTCTTGAAATGGAAAGAAAAGATCCGGCAGAAGACATTCATAAAGGGGGAAAAAAAAGATACATGCACTTACACGGCGAGGCGATGGAAACTGTTCTAATCGCAGTGTCTAATTGCGGAGAAAAGCAAGCTGTGACAGTTTAACTGGCGAATTTAACGTGAAGCCAGACACTTAAAGTCAGAAGGAAGGACCTTTTTCTACACATCCAGTGCTGTAGTTTGCAGTGTCTGGCAGTCCGGTTCTTCCCTGCACACTGCAGTGTCCCAGCCCTAGAGATGACTTTAACCCAAATTTTGAAGTTTTACGCGCTGCCTGGGTCTCCCGCTATGTTTTGTGGTTTATATTCACAAGGCTGAATTCAGGAGCTCCCCCCGATGAGCTGCCCTCTGAGATCTGCCTAGACAAAAGGAAATAGCTCACGTCTGAAAACGTCCAAGCCCCCACGACTGTAAACTATCAGGAACTCAACTCACGGGCTGCTGACAGTGGTAGATGGTCATGGTGCTCCCTGGGCCTCCTCTGAGGAAACCTGCTGGAGTCACAACTCCAGCAGCCAGGCAGGGGAAGGGATGTGCTTTCTTCCCTCCTTGCAGAAGAGGGGAATAACCCCCTCCTATTCCATAGCAAACGTTGTTGAGACCTATGAAACCTTCTGCAGGGTCAGTATCTGCTGTGAAGAAAAATTAAGTACCCCAAGGTCTGCCCTGAGCCGTGGAGACCACGATGGACCTGCTCTGCCCATTTCCCCAGGCTCTTGGCTGGAAGCCACCAACAGCTCTTGGAGCTCCAGCTCCAGCAACCCCAGTTCCCAACCAAAATGAACTTCCTCATGGTCTGAGCAGAGCAGGGAGAGGCTGAGCGTGAACCACCCACCTGGACACAGCCTGAACCCCTTGGAGACCAGCTGAAGAGAAACGCGGTGCTTCACAGCCCCTTTTAAGAGCCCTGGTAATTACAGCCCCAAATGATCTCAGCTGTGATCGTCTGAGTACAAACTGCCACCCCTCCTACACTCTCCCAGCTCTGCCTCTCACCCACAACACCCAGTTTGGAAATAGGAGTTTTATGAATGCATCTAGGAAGGCACATGATCTCAAGGCTTTTTGGTTTACTGTCAGAAGACGCCTGGTGGGCTGTGGCTCAGCGAAGCTGTTCTTTGGGGAAATTTGCCTGTGTAAGACTCAGGGGAGGCTTCTGGAATGGTTCACGTCCAGTCTTTTCTCACTGATGATGAACGCAAGCTTCTCCGCGCACACTGGTAAAACCCCGACCTTGGAATAAAAATATAGGAGCTGTTTTCAACAGCCGGGTAGGAAAACATATGTTTTTCCTATGTTGGACTGTTTCTGTCACTTCATTACTGCAAAGAAACAATGTAGACGTGCTTTTATTTCGCCCAAATAAATAACAAACAAGCTTCCACACTCCAGAATCCATCCACTTAGAATAACTGATTTTCTGCTTATTTTTGTGGTTTTGGTAACATTTTCGAGAGAACGTTTCCCTGCAATTCCCCTGTCACAGGTACGGTTACAAAGGAAGAGGATTTGGCGATAACAGCAGAAAACCACACGTAGAAGATGAGTGTGTGCGCTTTGGCCCTCGGCTTTTGAGTTTGGGGGAGCTCAGACTGGTCTTGCAGGACGGGAGAAGCTGTCTGGGCTTTGTCTGGGGGATGGCTCGGTATCCCGCCTTCTCTTATGCCAGTTTTCGCCCAGGCAGGAGCTGATGGCACAGGCGCGTATTCCCTCCATAACACACCGCAGTATCTTTGCATGGGCCATCCCTCTGTCCCACCCATTCAACCAAGGACGGGGAGAAGGCCGCTAACGCTCTGCCCTCACCTCCAGGAGGGGCTGCCCTGAGCGTGGGGGACGGGGGGGGGAGGGGTTTTCATGTTTACAGCCCTGGTTTTAAAAGTGCCACTCAAAAGTAATGAAAAGCCGCGTTCAACAAGGAGCTATTCATGTGCCCGGCTGCTCTGAAGTCAGGAAAGCTGCTGGCTGGGAAACCTCCATTTATCTTCTTGAGCGCTTACTCACAGGAGGCATCCGAAGAGAGCCCCTGCACAGCTGGTACTTCTGAAATCAGGTTATTTATCTTGGTGGCTAAATGGGGATTTAGAGACCTCCTTTCTCCCCTAACTTCTGAAAGTTGTAGTGAAAACTTGTCATACTCCACGCGCATCCACTCTCGTAGACCTTTTTGATTTGTTAGTCAAATATTTTCATCTAAAAGTTTTGATTGAAGAAATAGAATACCTGTGTCATGATTAAAATTTCTATCAAAAAAGTCAATGTCTGCTTAAATATCTTATTTGTAAAAACCATAGTCATCAGTAAGTCCAGTAGCAATAACAACAGCAAACTGCGAAAAGGTTTGGATTTATAAATATACTTAGGAGAAATATTTCAATTCCTAGTTCAACTTTTGCAAGACATATCCCCATAACAGAAAGCAAACCCAGACACGCTATGAAAAATCAATGCTCGTTTCAGACTGCAGACTTTCATGAGCTCCACTGAAGTGAAATGTAAACCTGCGTGTGCCAGTGGTGGATTGTGACAACCCCTCTCGTCCAGTAAATGCAAAATCCTTCATCAACTGGGCAAGAGGGAGCTTATTTGAATTGCATTGTCAGAGATTCAGATAGTAACAGCACGTACCAGTGATAACAGTAAGGACAGTGAAGAAAAGATGCCTATGGAGAATGTACTGCCTCCATCACTGAAGGTCTGTAAGAATAGTTCAGAAAAGTATTTGCCAGGGACAATATAAGTAGCATTGATCCTGCTGTGGCCAGAGAGATGGAGTAGATGACTTTTTAAGGGTGTTTCCAGACTTATTCTCCTCTCATTTTATGATCTGTTGAATATCAATAAATAAGTATTTGATTGCAGGTAGCAGCAAAGGAGTTGGGGTTAAGGGGTAAATCCCACACATTGCTCAGAGCCTCTGGGGTAGGAATTCATGCGTTGCTTCGTTTCGTGTCAGGACCACACAGTGTGAATGGCAAAACGCTTCTAAGTCTGGGCTAGGACTCGTTTATAATCGAGATGTCTTTGACTTGACAATGGTTAATGATGCTTTGATATAGGCTGATTGCCGGTGAGGGGCGGAGGAGGCTCCCCTGGGCACTGCGCTGACGCACGAGTGAAAACAGGGGATTAATTGATGTTTTTATTCTTGAGGTGCTCAGTGTTTTGTCCCTCCCATCTGCCCCGCCGACTTAGATTTAATATGACATTTCACTGCGGGTACCTGACGGAGGTTTCTGGCTGTGATAGCTCTATCACACCAAGTCGCTGCCGCTCTCCCCACCGGGTCAGGCGACGACGCTGCTGCTCTTCCCCTCTCGCTGCCGGGGTGAGTCACCGGATGACTGATGCCGCTGGTGAACATTGATTTCCCGGAGACACGGCGGAGGCCCCGCTGTGCAAACTCCCATCTCTGTTGTCTGTCCCCACGCTGAATTAAAGATGGGAAAAAGGGAAGGGCTGTGCTCCCCCATGTCTCCACGGCTTAATCTTGTAAGTCCCATTTAAAGTATTTCATTAGGAGCTGAGAGCTTTGAGCATCTTTGACACGGCCTAACACTTAGGGGCCTGTCTGTCATTTCATGTAGTAAACCGCCTAAGATTTAGGTGCTACCGAGATCCTCACAAACGTCATTAGCTGCCACCTCCGAGTCCGCGGGGCTCTCAAAGGTGAGAGCCTCTGGTCTGTAGTGACACTGCCCCAGACCTGCCTCACCTCGGAGAGATAGTTATGATTTCTTCTTAATCTGGGGGGCAGCGGGAGGGAAACGCGCTTCCCCATCAAACAAATCCAGACTTAGAAACCCCACGAAAATCCCCATCTGCCTAGAGGCTAAATTATCTCCAGTAGAAACAAACTTAGCTTTGCAAACGTAAATGATCAGAGCTTCGTAAAGACTGAGTCTAATTGTACAAAACGGTGATTAGACAATTTCCTCCAGGGATGCGCCGTTTCCTTCCGAAAAAGCGACACTGGGGCAACCTCTAGTGGAAGGCAGGAGCTGCCTTGTGCCGGCTCCGTGGCGCTAGAGCCCGCCGAGAAACCCCGCTC
>VZSZ01012201.1:37313-49300 GCA_013398815.1 Ibidorhyncha struthersii | reverse complement strand
ATCCCCGGCTCCCCCCAAAGCCTCTGCTCCTCTGGTTTTAATAAGTGTGAAGGAAGAGGCGAGGTCCTACAAGAACAGAGCTTGAGTGCAACTGGCCTCTTTGAGTGCAAATATGGCAACACTCATGTTATTGGCCAAATCCAAGAATTTCTGCCTTCTGGCTAGCCGGTCCTCCGAGCTATTTAAAGGCTTGCTTCTATTTTTCCAATTCAGTTTTTGGAGTCACNCCCTCCCCCCCCGCCCCAAGCTGCTCCGAGACGCCTGTTTGGGAAGAAGCTGCAGGAGCAATTGAAGCCGTGACACAGGGCTCTGAGCACAAGACATGAACCAGAAGCCAGGCAAGAAATTATTACTTCTGCTTCTATTCCATTATGCTTGATGCTAAAAGACTTAAATGATCAATGCTGTGTTAATAAATTTCATTTGGCTCATTTAATAGATGACTTAGTAGAGGAGTGAGTTTGGCCATGACCAGTAATGAATTAATAACTATGCAAGCAGCACATTCCCTTACAGAAATCCTTTATACTGGTGTAATTCTTTATTCCGAGGGAAACACAGATGCTCTGCAGGACTGTGCTGCTTCTTTATCAGTATAGGTGTAGCTTTGATTTGGAGATGGGTGTAAAACATCCCTTTAGGACAGAAGTGGAATGAGGCTCTGCTACCAGACACTGCCAGAGAGCTGAACCTCAGAGCCAAGAGTTTATACCCCAGCTGGCCTGAGTCCTCCTGTTGTGTTTCCTCGCTAATGACACTAATTTCCCTGTGCTTTGCAGCGTGCAGTCTTGAGACGAGAGCTAAAAATGAAGTTTGTCAGCTTTGTTCAGTTGGATAGTGGGAGTCGCTGGCTGGCTGGCTGGCATTTGCATTGCAGCTTTTTCAGCTGCTGGCCCCAAATCCTTCCAAAAAAACCACCCTATGGATGATGCTGCAAATGCAGCGTGATTGGGACGGACGTGCTGAATGTCCGGATCTCAGTCCCAGTTATTCCAGTGGGGCCAGAAGGCTTGTGCGTGCTGGAGGGAAAGTGTTGTGGAGCGGGGAGGGGGCTACGCTGACCACCCGTGGTGCCTGCTGCGTCTCGCCTCTTGGGCCAGCACTTCAGCAGCAGGACTTTCTTCTAAACGAGGTTTGTTCTGTAGCGAAAATAGCAGGCACCGGGCCACAAGCAGCGAAGCAGCATGGCTGAAATGCGGCAACACAAGCCGGCTGCGAAGTCCGAGCGAGGAGAACCTTTGCCTCGGGGCGTGCAGGCTGGACCAGCCGTGGTCCCCCCTCGTGTACGCTGTGCTGCCGGGCAGCAGGTTGGGACGTGTGCTGGTACCAGCATCGCCCCAGTGCCGGCACAGGACAACACATTAGTGTCTTCTGTGTCTGAGAGAGAAGCTTTGCTCGGTGTTTTCTCTTCCCTAAGAGAGGACAGAGGTCTCCGCAGTGCTGAGCATCTCCGGGAGCAGGGATGCCGTGGCATCTCTTTACCCACTTGAAATGAATCAGTTTCGCTTAGAGTTGTAACATATCTTCTAGCACTTAAACGGCAGTTTCCCTGCCGCAGCCCCAACCCGTTAGTTCTCATGTTGTTGTCAGTGACTAATGGGGATAATTTCTCCCCACTTGCCCCATAACAGCCTCTCCTCCAGTTGCAAACAGCCCTCCTGCCTCCATACAGTCATCTTTTCTCCAGCCGCAGCCTGCCTGTCTCTCCCAGGCCCAATTCTCAAAACCTCTTCATCATTTTCGTGGCTCCCCTACCAATACGTGCTGCTGGAGGTTCACGATATGCATCAAACTGTTGTAACTCGCGGAGGGCAGGAGAGGACCAAGTTGGCCTGCAGTTCACCTTGGGCTCTGCTCCGGAGAGCTGGAGGGACCCCGCACTGGAGGGGGACAACGTGGGTGGCAGCGGCAGCGGGAGGGTACGTTGTTCAAATAAAGCAGCTAGACCTGCTGGCGCAGCCAACACTGCGCATGAAGCTCAGCCCGTGAGCTTCACAGAGGTGGGAGGAGGGGAAGGGAGCTCGACAAGCCCATGCTCTGCTGTATCGTCCCCGTAAAAGCCCTCTGGGCTGCTCTGGCCTGGAGTTAGAGCAACGCTAGCCATGGCATAAATGACAGGTGCTGAAGCGTGTCCAGAGAAGGGCAACAGAGCTGGTGAGGGGTCTGGAGGACAAGTCTTACGAGGAACAGCTGAGGGAACTGGGGCTGTTCAGCCTGGAGAAGAGGAGGCTGAGGGGAGACCTTATCACTCTCTACAAGTACCTGAAAGGAGGGGGTAGAGAGATGGGGACTGACCTCTTCTCCCCAGTGACAAGTGACAGGACGAGAGGAAATGGGTTCAAGTTGTGCCAGGGGAGGTTTAGGTTGGATATTAGGAAAATTTTTTTCACTGAAAGGGTTATCCAACATTGGAATAGGCTGCCCAGGGAGGTGGTGGATTCACCATCCCTGGGGGTGTTTAAAAAAAGGGGAGACGTGGTACGTGGGGATATGGTTTAGAAGTGGTTCTGTCAGGTTGGGTTAATGGTTGGACTCGGTGATCTTAAAGGTCCCTCCAAACCTCAACAGTTCTATGATTCTATGACAGAGGTGCTACTACTGCCACCCCACTGGAGCGTGCAGAAGCAACCGTCGGCTGGAACAGCTGTGAGGAGCCGGCAGAGGGGCTGCCTGGGCAGAGGCGGCTGAGAAAGCAAGAACAGGAGTGGGGATCACGTTCCTGCAGTCCTTGGAAATGTCCCTTCAGACGAGCGGCAGGTGCCATGCCGGAGCAGAATTCCCAGAGCGGTATCCCATACCAGCATCGCCATTTTCGCATTCACTGTTTGCTTTCTTGCAGTACAAATCTCTCCCACCAGTGGGTGAATTATCCCCTGAGCTTTTTTGACTGTATAAGCACACTGAGAGACATGAGGAGGAAAAGTCGCTGAAAATGGGGGATGACAGTTATTTCCACGTTGGAACTTGCACTCCCTGAGCATCAATCTGTGCTTCCATCTAGTGGTTAGAGCTGTATAAAGAGGGTAAAAGCTGCCTACAACACCCAGCAGAAGACTCCCTCTGTCTGGTTGACAGCAACTCCCACTGCTCACCCCAGAAGGTCACTGCTGCCCATCCCACTGTTGGCCAACTGCACACAACTTGTGTTTTACCGACTCCCATCCAACACTCACTCCAGAGACAGCTGGAAATGTCGGGAAACTGAGACGGCACCAACTTAGCAGGGCATGTCAGCTTTTGAAAGTGTCCCTCTCCAAAGCCAATGAGATCCCAAGACACAGAAGCCAGCCAGCTCTCCTCTCCCTCCCTGTGATCACCTCACTGCAGTGACTATGTTAACTGTCTCCGTTTCTGGGCTTCTTCTAGAAGGGGAAAAAGTACCATTTGAGGAATAAGGAACTAAGCTCTGTACACGCGTTGCCTGACCCCGAAGGTCTGCTCCTGCTCCTTGCCAGCCTCGAGTCCTGGGACACCAGCACTGCTACGTAGTTTGGGACACTGAGAGCAGAAAACCATGCCAGACCTGTGCATATCCAGGCAGAGCCTGCCCGGAGACCCTGTCTGAATACGCTGCTGTTATACTAAATGAAGTCGCTTGCTGGAAACAGGTCTAAAATTGCCCATAATTAACAACAGGGTTCCCTCTACCTTAAAGCACAGGGGTCAGACCTCCAGTGGAGATTTAGTGACTTCAACAAAGCCACCGTTTTGCAACTTGGAGCACCTGGGATCTCCCCCAGAAGTCCTTTTTGTCCCCCTCTCCCTTCTACCCTATTAGTGGAAACAAAATAAGGGGCAGGTTTCTGATTAAGATGCACAAACAGTTCTATTCAACAACTGATGCAATAAATGTGCTGAGTAAAATCACTGCCAAAGCTCGTTGCGGTGCTTTATGGGGCTGCTCTAAGAGTGTGAAAAACCGTTTGCTGCATATTATTAAATGATGAAAAATGCCAAGCTCGCAAACAAACTGTGCAATGAACGTGGCTCGACTGCCTCTAGTGAGAACATGATTGAGCCTATGTAAGTGAGGTGGCAGGGAGAGACGGGGGGATCTTTCACTGTACTGCTGCCATGCTGTGCTGCAGTGATTACAGGGCAAAGTGACCCAAAATAACAGCAGAGATTCCACCCAGCCCCACTCCAACCTCACAATTGATCGAGAGGAGGACAAGTACAGAAAGCGCTCTGCCAGCCACAAGGGCAGCCCAGGCGGCCGAGTTCCTAAATGATGTTTTTCTTTACCTTTTGGCAGCTCATGTCCACAAACCACATGCGTGAGCAGCACGATGCAGAGTCACGCTCCGCGTGCGCTTTCACCGCTCAGGATAACAGCCCCTCCGGCGCTGCGCCCGGGAGCATCGCGAACCTCTCAGGTGGCTTTTGTGGCGGGGCAGCACGTGAGGTCAGGCTGGGAACCTGTCTCTTTGCAGAGAAGACTTGGATTTGGGGGATTTGGACAGAAATTCAAGCAATCTTCCACCGTCACTTGGATGTTTTGGGGCTCAGCATATTCGCTTGCACCTTTGCTATGAAGGGGGGTGGGGGGGTGTCTGTCAGGTGGTCCTAATTCCCCAAGAAGGTCATAAACCCAGACTTTTAGCCAGCAGGAATTATTGCACGTATCACAGGGAGTACTGAACACCCGCGGTGCCCTTTGGGGCGATGCTGGAGGACAGGGTACCACGCGCTGCAAGAAGCCAGCCCAGTCCCGAAGCAAACCTGGTCACGGCTTGGCTACGGAAGCGGGTTCCGATGCTGACCTGAAACTTATTTGCAAAGGCAGAGGGGCAGTTTTCACTTGCTTCACCAAGGCAGGAGCGAGGACCGGTGCTGCCAAGCTGACAGCAGCCCTCCTGAGCCCTCCCCTGCCGCGGGCAGCAGCCTTGGCACGCTGGCACTGATGTCCTCCTGCCGAGGTGGCACTTTGCCCTGCTCTTAAACCTGCGGTGCCTCCATCTGATGAGACGTAGGTGCTAACCAAACACAGATTTTCGTGGGGCAGTGAGGAGAGCATTTTATCATCTGAGAGCCTCCTGTGCCAGACAAAACCACTCACTGAGCATCACTGCAAAGGAGCTGTCTCCTGGCATCTTACACCTGTGAAAAAACTTCCTATTAGTCGAAAAACACCCTTCCCCTGTTAACAGCCAGCTGGATATTGGGTATCGATGTTATTAACAGCGCAGCAGTGCTTTCAGTTCAGATCTATATTCACCCTGGCTTTGGGTCACTCAGTCGAAACCCACGCTATGTGGATTGGAAGGTTCAAGGGCATTCTGCTGCTTATCTTCTGCTCCTGGGCTGGGGCTTGTTTTCGCTATGCTAGCTAGAAAAATAAGAAAATAAAATAAAATAAAAAAAATCACCTTGTGCACAGACCAAAACCTGCCCATGAAGTTTTGTACGAACCAAGCAGTGTGTGGGTCTTTCAACGGCCTTTCAGATAAGGAAGAAATTTTGCCCACGGTGCACTGAGATAAGCTGCCGTGCACAGGAGATCAATGATTTTCTCCTCTCTGTGATCTACGCTGGACTCACAGAAACGATGATCTTCCCGAAGCGGCTGCTGGGACCTGGCCACCTTTCCCCTGCCGTTCCCATTCCGCGGGGGCAGTGAAACCCCTCTGTGCTTTGCCGTGTCAACGAACGTGCAAATGCAGATATCAGAGAACTGGTCCCTGAGGCTCTCGGAGTCAGATGGACCCGCTCTGTGCACTGGTGAGGAGTACCCAGAGACCACACACCGACGGAGTGCAGCAGGAGGGAATTGAAGTAACCGGGAGAGAAACACTGAGGCCTGGGGAATTAGCCGGATTTAGTACTGCCCTAAATTTAGGTTGGCCCCAGTGCTGTGATGAGACTGGGCAGCAATTCGGTCCTCCTAGACCCTAACTGTGCCCTTGCTCTTCTGGCCAGCGGCTTTCTGTCTAATTTAGTGCCTCGTGCCTTGGGATAAAGACTGCCAGGCTGTGTCGGTAAGATGTACTTTATATGAAGGAGCGCAGCTCATCCCTGGGGCTGGCCAGGCAGGCGCTGTTACGAGGAAGCTGCCCTGGGAGTGGGCGTAAGACGGGAATTTGTTTTTTAGGTAGCATCTGTTAATTGAAAAACATGCAGCTTTGGGTCACCTCCTTGTACTCCTGGCTTTCTGAAAATCAACCATGTACGTTTCAGAGACTACTTTCAAAACACCGGGCTTCAAAATTCCCTTTTAACAAAAAGGGAGAAAACCCTCAGACATCCTCCTTCCCTTCCCCCAAATATACATCTTTTTTTTTTTTTTTTGGCTTGGATTGAGGTGATTTTATTTTTGATTGCGGTTGTCGAGCCAAAAAAGCCAGTTACTCTCCATGCTAATCTAGAAATGCTGCATAAATTGTCACTTACCTCAGTGCCTAATATCATGTTGCAGCTAAGCACATATTAAAAATTAGACAGGTGCTAAACGCAGCTTTAATGTTTGCACTGAAATGATGATCCTCCTCCCCCTTCTTCTCTGACCCCCTCCCTTTCCTGCGCCGGAGGGAGGACAGAAGAAATGCTGAAGTGCCTGATTCAATATCGCAGGTGTTGAATATCGCCCCCCTTTGCCTTCCAGCTTCTGCGCGGCCACGTGGGACCTGATGGGCTGAGTGGTGGGCGCAGTCACAGCAGGGAACACCCCAGGTTCCACAGCCTGGAGCTGCCGGAGCCAGAGATGTGAAGATGCTACTACCGCTGTGAAGACAAAGGGGATGCAGTTTGCCAAGCGCCACCCTTTGAGCTATAATCCTGCATAAACTACATTTTCTACCAAGGAACGGACGCAAGCCACGTGCAGTTTGGCATCTCAGGTGGGAACCGTTGCTGTAAGCTCTTTGTGCACTAAAGAGAGATGGGCAGTAAATTCAAGGTGAAGTCAGGTTTGTGGGTTAGGCTACTGCTTTAATCTAGCCGGACAATGGAGCCCAGAGAGCCCTCGGGGTTAAGTGGGAAGGGGTGTTGTGGGGTAGACTGCTGCAATGAGAGGACCTAAGAGTCAAAATTTTCCTCTTGGAGGATCTCCCCGTAGGGAGACATCTATCCTGCAGGCTGTGGGCAGCACCTCCTCTGCACCTCCCAAGAGGAATCACAGAATCACAGAATCGTCAGGGTTGGAAGGGACCTCTGGAGATCATCCAGTCCAACCCCCCCGCCAGAGCAGGGTCACCTACAACAGGTTGCACAGGACAGCGTCCAGGCGGGTTTTGAATGTCTCCAGAGTGGGAGACTCCACAACCTCTCTGGGCAGCCTGTTCCAGTGCTCCACCACCCTCAAAGTAAAGAAGTTCCTCCTCATGTTAAGATGGAACTTCCTATGTTCAAGCTTGTGCCCATTACCCCTCGTAATGGAGGAGAGGATTTCTCCTCATATCCTGATGGCTGCAAGCCCAGGTGGAACCCCAACGTATAACCAAGGCTGGCCCCAAACATTCTCTGAATATCTTCTGGTTGAGGGATTGCTACCTTCCACCTCATCCTCTCCGTGCACAGAGCGGGACTGACCCCTCTAAAGAGAAGCCATGAATTTTATATCAAATCACGATCACCAAAAGACACAAAAAGGCCTCACCCCAGACCGATTTCCAAAAGCCAGATGAAGTAGTTGCTGTAGATAATCACTATAAAGATTAATGCCTTAGAAAATGTTTACTCTTGGAGCTCAGCCCAACAGCCCAAACCAGCTGTCAGCATTCAAGACAGTGGCCACCGTGACGAGGGGCTCTGTACGGTGTAGAGCAGAAATGAATTTGGCAGCTGTCTTAAAGCACGAGTAGACTCCTGCTACTGCGGACGAGTCTGAGGGGCCAACACAGAAGAGGAAATGAGCCCTGTGTTACTGGAAAATAAATGAAAAGAGAACAGTCTAGACTATTTTTGTATTTATAGGGGTTTCACGCAGTTCACTTAGTGTCCTAAGGCTTTTAGAGAAATGGATTATTCCAGGCATTTTGGGAATGGTAATACACCAGCCTATGGAGTCCTGCAGTAAAGACTTAATTTGCCATTAAACGCCGTAGTTGGCTTTACAAATTCCACAGAAAGGCTCTCACTCAATTCTATTGCTCTCCAGAGAACAACAATTTTATAAAGCATTTTTCATCCAGAGGTCTCTGGGCATTTTTTCCGAAAAGAGGTGGGCTAAGGAAGCTGGCCTGCAGTACACGGAGGGCACGGGTATGTGTGGTGGGGTCGTGAGGAGAGACTTTTGAGGCCATACGAAGCATCGGCGCTGGAGCATGGGCTTCCCGTAGACAAGGAACATTCGAGTGGCATACGACCAAGGTTCAGCAAAGTACTAAAACCAAAGGCTGACTTCAGGCACAGCAAATCGTTATGATCCAAAGTGTCACTGACCCAGTGGACAATAACAGAGGAGCAAAAGCAGCAGGAAATGTGAAACTGGTGTCATCTCATCTCAAGAACCCAAACTGGATAGATCTGCCTGAAAAGCTCTTGGGCAAAAAAAAAATGAAATGCATGACCCCACGGACTGAGCCGTCCTCCCCGGAGCTGAACACAAAGCGGAGCGAAGTTGCCGTCGGGGCTGGTTATGCTTACGGCAGCCTTGGGAGGGATCTTTAACGTACGCTTTATTTAGCAAGGACTGGGATTTTGCGAACTTCCAAAAATGAATTGTAATAAGATGATAACTTAGTGGTGAAAGTAAATGACTATTTATAGCTCCTCAAACACAAGAAAGGATCATCCCTTTCTTCCACAAGTTAGAATTAGGAATCTTGTCCCAGATAGCTGATTTATTAGCTACAAGTTTTTTTCCCCATGAAAAATGATGAAAGCAAAGGTTCTGATGGGAACGTCAGGGTTTTGAGGAGAAAAACCCTACGGTGCCCATGGTACAGCTGCCAAAACAGACTGCTTACAGCCCCTCTCCCAACATCACGTTTTTCTTCTAAAGAATCGTAATATAATTTATACGATAATTTATACTAAGAGTTAAAACCGAAGCACTTCTAAAGGTAGATGCTGTGTGATTTTTCACTCTGCTTTGTGGGAAGTTAAAATTAAGGTGTTTTTTTCTTTTTTTCTTTTTCCTTTTTGTGCATAAGCAATTTTTAAATAGTGAAATTCCCTTAAGAAGCAGAGGCTGCTCTGGAATGTCTAGGGAATCGCTGATGACAGAAGTAGTGCAATTAAGACACTTTGGATGGCAGGAACATGACTAACAAACACGCCCATTTAGTTCTTATCTTTTTGTCTGCTGTTCCCAACTTTCCAGCTCTGCTAAAAGCTCCAGCTATTCCAGTCTACAGCCGTCTCTTTGGCAAAGAAACAAACCAAAGCTTCAAGAGTTTCTGGAGCGGAAAAGTTAGCCATTCCCCCTTTCCTCCCCCAGTCCGAGTCAACGGTTGAAGCGAGCCTTTGTTAAATAAGGTGAAGTGCTTAACCCCCAGCTACAGCGCACGGCATTATGTGGGAGTCGCGGACAAGGAGCATTAGCTTTTAGGTCTTGCTGAGAAGAAGCACGGCACTGCTGCCCACTGACAATAGCAGCAACAAGCTCACTTTTAAGCTCAGCTCATTGGTTTTTGAACACCTTTAAGATATTGACAAAACTGTCAATATTTTATTTTTAGTTATCCTTTCAGATGCAGGTCGAGAGTAATTGTGGGAAGGCAGTGTTTAGAAAGAGAAGTTGCCATGAGTCTGAAAACTACTCTTCCATTTCAGATTGCCGAAAGTGGTTGAAAGTTTCTGCAAAAGGAAAAGAGAAACCATTTATTTTCCAACCGTAACACCGGCACGAGAAACCCAGCAGTAAGTGACGCTGAAACACAATGGACGTGTTTCACTCAGGCCTTCTCAAAAGCATATTTAAAGCATGAGCTTGTGGGTGGCTGAAAGCTTACGGAATAATTGAACCATAAGGCACATCCTCGCGTCCGCAACCTCTGCATCCAGCAGAGAACGTGCTGCCACTACCCTCACCACATCCCCCCCAGACGCTCCTCTCCTTCTCCCCCAAAGCCCTCGGCCTCCTCGCGGGTCCTCACAGCTACCAGAGATGCAGCTCAGGGGGTGCCCGCCCGCCTCCACAAACGCTTCCAGGCTTTTATTTTCCCACTCTGCATCCCCAGAAGCCGAAGGCGAATGGCAGGAGCCGCTCACGTCTCCCGGCACTGAGGGAGAGTGTGCTTTGAGCGAACAAAAACGGATTGTCCGCCTCAAAATCACACAGTCCACGGACCTTCCGAAGCCCAGTCAAACGTGTCAGAAGCCCAAGCCCGTCTCTGCCCGCTGACTGGCGTATTTCACACTCCCCTCCCTCGCTCGCATCGTCCCCGCAGAAGCGCCCATGACAGGCTGCTGTCACGAGGAGGTTCGTAAATGGAGTCGCATTAAGCCGTTTCTCGGGTTTTCTCCAGCGCAAAAGAAAAAGAAAGTTTATGTGTGAAATGGCCCCAACAGAATTTAATATAGGAGAAATACAAATGAGGCATAAAGGAAACAAAACCCAAACTATGGGGATTTTTATTGCCGTTTTGCCTTCCAGAGTGAAGAAAAAAGAACTGATCAGGCAGCGAGATGCTGGCAGCGTTAGCAGGCGGGCAGAAACAGGGTCTTGGTACATTGCTCATGACATTTCAAGACCAGATCTCAGTTTCAGGCCAGAAATACGGAACTCTCGGGTTTTATAAAAGCAGTAGTGGTCAGTCACGTGACTGACTTTTAAATTTAATCGTGCATGCTTACAAACAGACGGAGGCAGAGTGCCAGGACTTCTGTCTTTGCAGAAATTTTTCCAGGAGGTACCTGTGTATTTTCCACCCATCATTTGCCGTGGACTCACAATGCTGTTTTCCCTCGCACATAATTTTAGGGCGCTAATGGACAGATGGAGGCAGGACAATAATGTCAGCTTTTACTACTGGACAATGAAATATTTTTCTCTCGAGCGCAATCCCGGCACGAAAGGTAGAAGGAGAAAGGATATGAACTTACTGCTTCCATATGCTCCATCGGAGTGACCAGCTGGACGGTCGGCAGGAGGTCACCTGTGTTTCTGACTTATAAAAGCATCGCGTGCTTTTGTCATTTGTTTTTGTGCCGCGTGTAGTTTCCAGAGCCGTTCTGGAAACATAAACCCGAATAACCGGAAAGGTTTGAAGTCACAGCTCTTGTTCCCTGCAAACCGGTCCTACGGTGGCTGTGGGGCAGCAGCCCCGTGCAGAGACCGGGGGCAACTCATCACACCTCCAGGGCTGCTGGGGCTCTGCCGCTGAGCACTTACAGCCTGCCCGCCGAGGACTTGAGGAGTTGGGCAGTAATGGGTTTTATTTTAATTTTGGTTGCCTTCTGTCTCAGAATCATGGTCATTTAATTCCTTAAAGCAAGCTTTTAAAATGCTGTGCTGGTATACATCTAAAGCGGTGCCCTTAAAACGCCCGAGTTCGCTGTGTTTAGAGGAGTAACTGAGAGTGGTGTTCAGTCCTCTTGTCATTTCTCCTTTCCTTACTACAGAGAGACCTTCCTCCCCCCGATTTTCGCAGCAATTAGACTGCTGTTTCAGCGCGTGCCTAAAATATCACGCAGTTGTGAGTGCCAGTTTGGGATTACGATGACAGAGACTGCAGCAGGAGGGGATGGGGGAGACAAAAGCGGGTTTGCTCGTGCTGAATGGTGACGGGGAAGGGCTGTCAGGTAGGCTGCAATGTGACATCTTCCCATGACATTTACAGGGAAGAGGAGGAACCGTCCAAGCCGGACTTGCCTTCATTGTGGGAACAATACCGCAGGCTTTTAAGACAAGGAATTAGCAGCCTCTGGGTGCCAATACCGGTGAGCCTGTGTCCCACGGGATCCCAAAGCCCCACAAACATCAGCCAGTTCAGTCACAGAATCCCAGACTGGTCAGGGTGGGAAGGGCCCTCTGGAGCTCCCCCAGTGCCACCCCCTGCCAGAGCAGGGGCACCTCCAGCAGTGGCACAGGACGGCGTCCAGGC
>VZSZ01012201.1:4287-31802 GCA_013398815.1 Ibidorhyncha struthersii | reverse complement strand
GATAGGATGAGGAGGAATGGCTTCAAACTGGAAGAGGAGAGATTTAGATGAGATATGAGGAAGAAATTCTCTCCTGTGAGGGCGGTGAGCCCCTGGCGCAGGCTGCCCCGAGAAGCTGTGGCTGCCCCATCCCTGGAGGTGTTCAAGGCCAGGTTGGACGGGGCTTGGAGCAGCCTGGGCTGGGGGGAGGTGTCCCTGCCCAGGGCAGGGGGGTGGCACTGGATGGTCTTCAAGATCCCTTTCCACCCAAACCATTCGATGATTTGATGATGAAAATACACTGTTTGCTCACGCCTATGGTCTTTTAGTGGTCTTTTTGTTCACATAAGTTCTTACTTATAGACGTCTGACCTTAACAAGTTTATACAACTACATACATGACCTGTCTATACCTCATGGTTCAGACTGCACAAGACTTTGCCATGGGGACTTTCACAACATGGACCGTCAGCAAATGGTGTCACGCCAGCTCTGTGGGCTGTTTTATGCACCAGCTGCTGTCCTGTGTAAATCCGTGCGGGCCCGCATCACTACTCATTGCCCAGCACTGGGAAGGTGTTGGGCAGGTTGCCTTAACGTGCCTAAAAGCTTTGCTGAGGTAGAGTGAATGCTACCAGTTACCTAGGAGACCCACAGCCACCCTCTCCCCCTCCTTATGTCCGCTGCCAGGGGTAAGACATGGCCACAGAATGGTTTGGGTTGGAAGGGACCTTGCTGAAATTGCAATGTATGTTTTAAAAGGATTGATCAGACTGATATAATGTGATCAGACTCACATTACAGTATTTGGCCCGCAAAATCATAGACATCTACTTCCAAGTAAATGCAGTGAAGGAAAATAAAAGGGGACATTCAAAGTGGTAGCTGTTAGCTGGCTGTGCGTGAAAACCATTCATAGAATCAGAGGATGGTTTAGGCTGGAAGGGACCTTGAAGACCATCCAGTGTCACCCCCTGCCCTGGGCAGGGACACCTCCCCCCAGCCCAGGTTGCTCCAAGCCCCGTCCAACCTGGCCTTGAACACCTCCAGGGATGGGGCAGCCACAGCTTCTCGGGGCAACTGGCGCCAGTCCCTCACCACCCGCACAGGAAAGAATTTCTTCACATTATCTCATCTCAATCTCCCCTCTTTCAGTTTAAAACCATCACCCCTCATCCCATCACTCCCCTCCCCGATCAAGAGTCCCTCCCCAGCTCTCCTGAAGCCCCTTTGGGGACTGGTAGGGGCTCTAAGGTCTGCCCTGATGAATACATACACCCACATACGACTCTATATTCACCACCGGATTTGCTTATTTCCCCACACAGCACAGCTGGGGAGCCGGGAAGATGAGGATAAACTCCTACAAGGACTGACTAAACCCCTCAGTGCGCTGTTTATAAAGCCTGTCCACAAAACGGACATGAAATCATGTCCTCTGCAGCTACTGCTGGAACTACAGCCCTTCGCCTCTCACCGCAGCCAGAGACCCAGGCCTTTCTTTAAATGATCATGTTCAGAGAAGTCACCATCCTCTGCATCATCCGAAAGAACCCATTGGAAAGGGACTAAAATGTAAAGCCCTGTTTTAATACAAGAAAAGCTCCTGTTGAATGCATTCATATCGCTGCAATACGCAAAACATAACAGGAAGATTTGACAAAGATAATGCGCAGTTGAAGAGCTCCGGTGAGATCAGACACCAAACACCGAGGTGCAGCGCGGCTCAGATCTTCCTTGATTCTAAAGCGTTGCGTGGGAAAAGAAACTTCGCCAAAAGTTATGTTCAAGCCTGTGAAGCCTGGATGGGTTTGATCAATTATTCAACCGCAGCCCGAAGTCCCGGTTAATCTACATAAACCCCAAAGTGACTTGCAGAAAGCGGTGGGCTGGGGAGCGGCGTTGCAGGGCGAGGGGAGCGGGAAGGAGCTTCATCAGAAACCAGTTGCGAGGCCACAGGTAGCTCTCTGCGAGCCTCTGAGACCAGCAAGTCCTCGCTTCCTGGAGGTGGCAGCAAGGAGAAAGTCCGGGCAATTAGTGGAGGCTGAAGGGCCGGGCTGGGTTTAGGTTTTGCAGTGCTGAGATTGTCGCAGAAACCATTCCGGGAGCCCAGGATTTAGTTCTGTAAATGCCCCAGCCTCGAGGGTCCAAGATCACGTAGTGCGGGCGCCTGTTGTTCAGCAGTCATCCGGCCAGGGAAGGAACCGAGCCGTGCCGTTAGCTGACCAGCGACACAAGGAGACCATTTCATGACCCTCGGCTGCTCCGTAGGAGAGGGCTGAGAACTGGGAATCCTTCAGGACCTCTGGGAAGCAGCAGAAGCCCAGAGGGCAGCTCGGCACGGCCCACAGCAGCCACCCCCGAACCAATGGCTCAGGCCGGACGGTTGGGGGAGGCGGGCAGGGGCTCGGCTGCGGCTTAACCCCACAGCTCAGGAGCTCTGGGGACACTGGAGAGCCTTGTCCTCCCAGCCTGGGAGCCCCTGTAAGCGGAAAGTCACACCACGGTTTTGCAGAAGGAGATTAAGGTCTTTATTTGAGATGGGGGAGATTTACAAGGAGGAGGGCTGTGGAATTTCCCTCAGTGTGGATCGACCAGTCTATGCTCTAATAAATGGCTCCAACAGCAGAAATAATGATTGCCGTCGGTGTCCTGGGATGAACTGGCTGCGACCCAGCAACAAGCTCCGTGTCCCCGTCCCGCTCAGTCCCTGTGCCCGATCCGGCAGCTGGTGGAGCGGGAGCGTGTGGGTGTTTGCCCAGGGAGGGGGGAAGCGGCTGCGCAGCGGGATCCAGCCCCGCAGCGGCCAGAGAGCACTTCCCTGCACGGCTGATGTCCTCCGCCATGCCTCGCCGGCACCGCTTGTCCAGCGGGAGACGGAGGCAGCGATTTAATTTCAAATCCCCTGGAGGGACTCCCACAATGAAAAGTCTGCAGAAGGAGGTAAATTCTCTGCTACTGCCATTCGCAAGTAAATATTTTTTCCAGGCACAGCAGTGCTGCATTTATCTGAAAGCGGCAGTATTTTCTTCGAGGCAGAGCAGACCACGGTTTCACAAGCTGAAACTCTGATTTGGGGAGCTTTAACCTCCAGGGAGCGGCTACAGGAGCCACACTGCTGGCATTTCCAAAACAGATCAATACACACGGCAGCCTGACCCCAGGGACAGCGTCCTGCTTGTTACGAGTATTTAAGCTTGTCATTCCTTGTACTTTCCCAGTGAGGTGCAAGTAGCAGCCATGGGAGTGACAGAGGGATGCCGTGGGAGTGACAGAGGGATGCCGTGGGGCTGACAGAGGGATGCCGTGGGGCTGACAGAGGGATGCTGTGGGAGTGACAGAGGGATGCCGTGGGGCTGACAGAGGGATGCCGTGTGCGCTGCAGTCAATTCTCGGGGACGCTCCTTTCAGCAGTTTTGTTTCTGCATGGCACTGGGAACTGATGAGGGGTATTCCTCTCCTGGAACATCATCTGGTGGCTGTTGTTCAGAAGTCACGTCAAATCCTCCCTCCCCTCCTTCGCTCTGCATCGCTGGCGCCATTTGCCACCCATCCAGACTCACAGCAGTGTCCCCGCCATTGCGTTTACTGCTTTACACCAAAAAGGTGTCTCCTTGCGCACCGTACAGCAGGCAAAGCCTTACCACTGCTTGCCAAACAAGGGAGAAGGCGGCATCTTTCCAGGTTCAGGATTTTAAATAATTACCTCTGCTACCCTCTCCACAGATGTGCTCCAAGTGACTCTGATAACACAGTCCCACCCCAAATCTCCTGTACCTGCCGCGGGGCTTTGTTCCTGCCACACACCCGTTCCTCGAGGGAATTTACTTACAGCTGCGAGGAGCTTGGCATAAAGGAAAAAGACTTTTTAAGTTTGCTCTGGGAGGGGAATAGTCACGCTGGTTAACTGAAATGGTTGCTTGCTTGGCCAAAATCCACATAAATAGGACTTGAGTGCTTAGTGCTACTTCTCGGGCACAGTCCTCTTGCTGCCAGACCCGCACAGTCGCTGTTTGGGCGCCCAGCGAAGGGAAGGCAGCAAGTGGCAAAGCAAGGCTGGTGCCTGCAGCGGTTGCCGTTTCAAGCCCGGAGGCTCAGACCCAATGATGCCATTGGCTTATCTATGAGAAATCGCAACCCACAAGCGTAAAGGTGTATTACTGCTATTTACAACGAGGGCAACGCACGGCTGCTCGCTGGCTTCTCCCAGCGGAGGTGGCCAAGGCAGAAAGGCGACTGGTGTGCATGGCCATGCAGGTGTGCTGCCACCTGACAGCCATCGGTATCCTAATGCCAAAATGTCTGGCATTGCTCCCACAAAATGAGGAGTCTCACACGCGCTAGAGGAGCCCCAACCTCTCCGCTCTGTATCCGTGCGGTGGATGAAGCATGGGATGACGATGGTGTCTCTGCCAATCCACCTGCTTTCAAACCTGGCTGCTCATGCCCCACTGGGCACCTCCTGCTCTTGAAAGCCATTCAGAGAGACTTAGTTTTAGTGCAGCTCTACCTGACCATCACAGTGCCATACACATCCAAATTTTAACGCACGTCACCTCCCCGGGGTGAGGAGAGCCAGGACACTGGGCTGAGCCCCAGCTACACGTAAGAGCGGTAGTAAAGTGTGAGCTCTGAACGACAGGATCCCACAGGTGGACCGGAGTTGTTTGCCGGCTCTGGGGGATGACCAGCATTCCAGCGAGGAGGCTGGGGCGGGGAGGGACAAGCGCCATGCATGTAAGCTGTAGTTATTAATTAATCCAGGGAATATGGCAAAGGAATGATTTCTCTTTCAGGCAACATCTAAACACCTGGGATTACAAGCTCTTTTTACCTAGAAAAAGAATAACCATGCTGACAGTTCTTACATTTCCAAACTCTTGTCTGATCCTTTACAAGATACAGGAGAGCAGTAAGGGCCAGCATCGTGGGCATCTGATCGATACACCTAAACCCACTTTCACTTTGATCTCACACCAGGCCCCGGTTAGTTTTTGAAATGTAAATAGTGCTTTTGAACACTTAATCTTCCCTTAAAGCCTGATTGAGGGGATAGATTCATGTTTAAAGAACAGAGGGCAACTAAGCTGATCCCAGACCTGACGGCAGCAAGGTCTGCGCTGGGATGTTAACCTGCTCCCCTCTCCCCATCACCCGACCCCTTCCAGGAGCCTGGCTGGTGTCACGGGCAGGCTAGAAAGGACAGACCCCAGCAAGCTCCAGCTAACCCCAAGCACAGTCACTTGCTCTTTGGGCAACACCAGAGCCTGAGACTCAGAGCACACGTGGACTAAATGAAGCTGGTGAAGGACCTGACCCCACCCCAGGTATGTCCCTCTGCAGCCACACATCCCACCCCACCCAGGCTCAGGCTTTTTTGACAACAGGAGGGACCAAAGAAAGTCTTCTGGAAACACTGGGCTTCCAGCTGCAGATGGGAAACAGGGGAAGAAAGTCAACAGAGAACCAGAGGTTAGTGGGGGAGCCGATAACTCGTGCAGGACACCTGGGTGGGTGGGGACACCTCGCGAACTGCTGGGTCTCTGTCCTCAGCGGTGGCCTGGTCCCCCCTGCAGGGGCTGCTGGGCAGGCTGGAAAGCTCTCGCTTCTCCTGAATTGCCATGTGTCAAATTTATTTTTTTTCTGAAATAAGCAGCAGCACCTTTGGAGAGTGCTGGATATTCAACAGAGCTCCTAGGAAGAAACAGGAACCTTTCATTGTTCCACCATTTGCTGCAAAGCTATTTAACCTTAGAGGAAAGTTACAAATACCCTTAACTAATGAGAAAGGACAGGGCATTTCCCGTGTCTTTAGTGGCCAGAGAGCACAGAAGAGCCTGAACTTGGCCAAAGCTACTTAGCTAAAAGTGTGCAGTTTGAACTGTTCAGAGTCCTGCCAGCCCCAAGGCACAGGGTGAGATGCACATCAGGAGAAAACAGCTTACCTGTGCATGGTTGGTTTTCATCTGGCACCAGTTTACCCCAGTTTCGGTTTGTACATAGACCTACCCTCCTAGGCATCTTTGGAGGCTGATCGCGAGGAACACACAATAGGTAGGTAAAAGCTGTTGTCATCCTGAGGCCACCAACCTCAGGAAAAAAAAAACCACCTTCACTATGGCTAAAAAGACCTACTCCTCAACAAGGAGAGTACCTAAATCAGCTCACATTTTGACGACGGGCAATGATGCACGGTCTGAGTGGAGAATGGTGCCTGTTTTAGCACATTAGTCTTGCTATAGGCTCCCAAGCTTTGCAGCAGACTTCCAGCTTCCCCTCGTTCACCTCCACGGACAGAGGTCCTGTCTGTCTGCCTACCTATCTCCAGAAGTTCCTGAGCTGTGCAGTGAATTATCAGTAGTCTCTCCTCCACTACTAAGAAAAAAAAAATTCCTTAGGAAACGGGAGGCTCCCAGACACTTTTGCAAGAGGAGCCTACATTAAATGAGCCGCTTCAATGAGACAGGCAAGTTATAATCAGCACTGCTAATCTTCTCTGGAGTCTGAGTTCCACAGATTAACAATACAGCCCCTGAAAACTACTGCTGTGAGATTCCCTCGCGCATATTTCTGAAGCAATTTGCACAGAGACCTTCCCAATCATACGTCCCCAGCGATCAGCTAACGCGGCAGCAGCAGACTACCCCACAGGCAAAGAGGCAGCAAGGCTGTTTCTGTCGGGTTATATAGCTCTGTAGGGTTTATATAGCTTGGGAGGGGAGGGGTGGCTCAACGACAGGGCAGAGGGCTCAGGGAGGGGACTGCTCAATCCCGGGAACACGCAGATGCACGGTATGGATTAGGAACGCAAAGCGAAGGAAGAGGGTTTTCAAGGCTGCAGCCTCTCAGCTCCGAGCGCATCGGCGTCCCCTCGGCCGCAGGAGGGGCAGCGTGACACCGAAGGGCTGTGCAAGGATCAGAAGCGCAGGAAAACGTGTCCGTCTGTGCAGCCGGGGCCGCTCCTGGTGGGACGGAGCCTTCCCGCAGCTGGGGCTGGTGCTCCACCGGCGCAGGGGAGGTTGAGGGGTGAGCTCAGCCCGCGCCAGGCGGCTGCTGGCGGCGTATCTGCTTGCTGAAAACTCCCAGATTTCAGCTGTTCGTGTCAGGTAAAGACAGCAAGAATGATAAATGGAGATCAGATAAAGGGGGGAAAAACCTCACCCAGGATTATAACAGTTTCTGGTGACATTTTAAGCTGCTTTTTCTGCTGGATCTGCGGACTCTCTGCCCTTTTATGAGCATTCAGCTATGTTTGGACTATAGTCTCAAAACTATGAGGTTTTGTTTGTTTTCCTTACTGGAAACTAAGGACATGTCAGGTCTCGATGAATCATCACTCTTCAGTGAAAGGACTGAAGTCCTTTATCCAAGAACAATCAAAGGGCAAGGCACAGACTGCCCCGACCTCTGGTTTCAGAGATCTTCAAGAAACATCAGCGTTTCAGGCTGTCTGTATTGTTTATCCTATCAGGAAGGAACGGCGGCTTAGCAACAATATCTATTTATCAGTCCACCTGTCAGACAAATGAAGCAGTCGGATTAATCATAATCATCCAAACCCTTATCTGAAGCGCAATCTTGGACGGAGCGATGCATGGCCGGTCTTGGCTGGCCTGATGGTAGCGAAGCAGAAGGAAATTAAAACTTTGTTAGGTCAGAGGCTTGGGCCGTCTCTTGGGATTGGGGCTAACAATGTACAGTCCAGAGGAACTGTTCAGGAAAAGGAAACCAAGTCTCCGCGATTTAAGCACACTGAGGTTTTGGGAAGAAAGCTGCAATGTCCCCATAACCTCCATCACAACTAACTGCACGGTGTTGCCCATGGGCTTGTATCTTTTAGGTAGAACCCACCTATGAGCAAGTGTGAGGTGGTCCTTTAACGTTGGTCAAAGGACCGGGTAGTATCTGTAGCTTCCTCTTTTACCACCACTTGTTCCAGTGGGGACAGCAGTGTCACAGGATGCTCCATTTTGGGACACCACAAGTGGAGATAGAGCTAAAGCGCAGAATACCAGAGGAAACACAAAGAGGGAGAGTTTGGAGGTACCGGAGCCTGTGGCTCTAAGCGGAGCTGGAGGTCACCCCACGATGCTGTGGCGAAGGATGGACTGACGTTCATCTGAGTGCCAGGTCTCCCCTTGGAGATGGAAATGACAGACAGCACAGTGACGGGTTTTAATGTGTTTACAGTCAACGTTGCAGGAGATGCTACAGCTCATTTCTGCTCAGGCACCTTGTGGGGTTGATGGATGTTCTTTAATAGCTGCAGTATTTAGTGTTTAATGTAAAATCACTTGCTCCTAATGCCTTGCAAGGTTATGAAGCTCAATTTACGCCCGACTGCAGAGCTGACAAATCCACGCTAGTCCTCAGCCCAGGTAGCTGCATGGCAAAGATGTAAGTGCGGAAAGTCTTTTCCACCTCATCCCACCTTTTATACCTTTCCACCAAGATCTTTCCTCTAAACAGCCCCCCAAACAGCTGGGGTTATATTAGCAATAGACTCCCTACACCTTCCCATAAACATTTTCTCACACATGCTTCGGCATCAGCAGAAGAAAACGTTCCCATCCAGAAAAACCACCCTGTGCAGCAAAACCCTCCCTGCTCCTGACGTTCCATCCCTACCACAACCACGTGTTAGGCTTTTCCCATCAGGACCTCAAAGGAGCCGACAGAGGGAAAGGACCACGAAGGGAGGAAGGAGGCACCTGCCTGAACATCAAACTACAGTCTGGGTTTGGGGAGACTAAAGAGGAAAGGACGGTCAGGGCTGCAGGCTGACAGCCCGGTGCCCCGTGCCCTGGCCCAGGCTCTGTGCCAGCGCGTGGGGCTCCGTGACTGCGAGAAGCACTCTGTAATGCAGCTCGGCTCTTGGAACAGGAACAAGTATGATTTCGTGGAGGGATGGTTGCTTAAAATCCAGGGACTAGCGTCAGGAGCACAGCAATCCACTCCCGTTACTGTCATTTATTTTGTGCTGCCGGTGGTTGCCTGGGGGGAAAAATAGGCAGAGATTTGAAAGACAGTGCTAATTTAATTTGCCAGTATGAATAAAGATAAGACTGTAAAGCATGTTAATGAAGCTACAGTATCACATAATTCACATGCAAGGGAAACACTGCCTTTCTCAGATCATGATTGTCTTTTCCACATTCAAAACTGATTAAAACAGGATGAGGGCATTTCATTACACGCCCTCCCATGAAAGGCAATGTTCTTCCAGGGACACCGGGGCACATTTAGAAAAAGCTGTGGGAGGAAAGATAGATGCCTATTGCCATAGTCGGGTAAATGCACAGATTCAAATGCGTTCACCGTTTCAGCATACTTTACCTGCTCGCACCTGTTTATCTTAGTTTTACGCCTCTCTGGGATTCTTTCTCTCTCCCTGTCTCCTTCATTTGTCAATTGACAAAAGAAAATAGCCCAAATTATGTTTTTTTAAAAAAAAAAAAGTACTACAAACCCCAGGGAGTGAATTATGCCCCCAGAAGAAGGTGAAAGATTTTCTTCTCAGTTAAGCAAATTAGAATTTAGAAAAATCAAAATTCTCAGCAGCAGATGAAAGCCCTTGCTGGCTGCCTGGAGCACGCGTGAGGGTGCCCGGGAATGAGTTTTCATCAAGTCCTGGCTTCATAAAGCAGGTATGATTCGCTCTGTAGCTCTAAAGAGAAGATGACTCTGATCCTTACAGATACGAAGGCTTATGCCTTCGGTGCAAAACTGGTTCCCCACCCTGTAAGAGAATAGCAAGCCAATGTCTGTAACTCAGAGAGAAAAAAGCGTATTATTATTAAAATTAATTACCTATCAAGCCCCCTTAATCTTGATTTAACTGCATGAGAAAGATGGATTTGCTGGTTTAGACAATGGAGTGGAGGATAATACAAGGGTATTGCAGACAAGGAGTAAAAGCACTTTCATGGATATGCAGGAAAGGATCACTAAGGCACGCAGGAGCAGGGCATCGCCCGTGACTTCCCGACTTGGAAGCCGGGGCGTGTGCCCAGTAGTGCAAGGCAGGCTACTGCGGGGCACGCCGTATGCTCAGTTTTAAGACACTTTGGTGCTGCTGTGCAGTATTGTCAGCACAGTGACTCAACCCCAGAGGGATGTTACAACGTTGAGTCACAGGCCCTGCGCTTCCTCGGGCATGGAGACGTCTGTTTGGTGCCTCGCTGAGGTTTTCCTTAATTGTCAAAGTCGCCCAGATTGAAAGTGCCCTTCGAGACAGGAAATTACAGCACATACGCCACATATCTGTGCCCTTTCACTTTAAAAATGCAAAAATAATAGCCTGCTTTCATCATCTGCCTGATCTGATCCCAGCAAGCTTTAGGAAGAGCATTGGGAAGAAGTCTAAGCCCCACTGCCCAGCAGCACCACGCTCTGCTGCCAGCAGGACACAAGGACACGGTGCGTGACACAGCCTGAGAGTGGACGTAGAAGAGAGGCAGGGAGAAGATTACCCATGCTTTAATTTAGCCATCACTGCTATGGACCCCCAAAACTTTTATTTTTTTTTTTAAAAAATGTGGTTTTAAGGACTGCAGCACTGGGTTCAACCCATCGTTGGCCTCTGTGGGACAGAGGGTCCATGAAGTGCTCCAGATGAGTGGGCGAGGAGGTTGGCCATCCCCGTGCCCTGGGGCACGCATCAGGTGCTACATCTATTCTCCTTACAAAGATCTTCTCCTTGGGCCACCGCGGTGAGGTCAGCATGGTTGTGGCTGCTTGGTGCCCACCTGGAGTTGTCACCAACGTCACGGTGGCTCCTGTCAGCTGCCTTCTTTTGGGTTGAAGGCAGAGTGTGGCCAACACGTAGGTGTGGGCACAGCTGGGGAGCGCAAGCCCAGCCACTCCTCACACCCTGGTTAAGGACTCCAGCCCAGATGGAGGGCAGAATTACAGGCTCTTGGCCACTAACAGCCTCGTATTTTAGATCAGGCTCCCAAAATCCCTGGGCAAGGCTGGGAAAGAGGAGGGGTGATAAAGCCAAGTGGTATTTATTGAGTGTGTCATACATTTATCCCAGCTTTTTTTTTCAAGCAGCTTTTGGAAATCTCATTTCTAAGGATTTATTTTTTTCCTCTGCCTCAGTTCCCTTTGCCAGTCTCCCTCCTTTTTCTTTCTGTACAGCAGTATCTCTTGCGCCTTCCTCCATCTAGTACAGGGCTATGAATCCAGGAAATTCATGAACTCCCAGAAAGTTATAGCTCTTAAAAAAGTATTCATTTGCAATGTGAAAAATGGTTTGATGTATATCTAAACCTAGGTGACTTTATGGAGCCATTACGGTGCAGGCTTGAATTGTAACGCTATATATCTGTCTGTAATTACTTGGTCTTAACTGTTGCTCAAACCTTCTGTTTTATACAGAAAAGGTACAAGCAACAAAACTGCTCTTGCTCCGCCGTGAGTCTCCGGGGATAAACCTGTGCTGGGCGGTCGGGCCAAATGCGAGAGGCATGTTGGGGTCAACTGACTGAAGTCAAGTAAAATGGGTCCGGTTTTACAGCACAGAGAATGGCGCAAAAGAAAGAACTGGACTTCAGAAAACTGTAAATTATTTGAAACAATAAATAGTGCCTGCTCTCTGTGTTTCTTTTGGTTTCTAAACCTTTGTAAGTCTACTTGAATGATGCGTTCAGGCTTTTTGCTAAATCCATACAAGAAAGCTTTGTGTTTGTTGTGGTTTTTTTTCCTTTTAATGAAGGAAGAAATTCTCCCGTAATCACATGCCTTCAGGAGCAAGGGCTTTATGATATGAGGCTTGAAAAAACAATTGTGATATTTAGCAGAATGACACAGTCAGCAGCTGGTTTCTCCAGCTTGGAGTTACACATACATCTCTTCCAAATAGGTGCAGCCCTGGCACAGACCCCCACCAGAACCCGTTAATGTTTTACACTTGGTTTTCTCCAGGATAAAATACCAGTTCCAGAGCAAAGAGGATCACCAGTTGCTTAAAAAAAATGGCTGAACCATTGTTTGCTTTCTTTGCCTCCCCTATGCTCTTCCAAAAGAGTGTCTCTTTTTTGTAACCATGACTTTTACCTTCACCGAATACAAGACATTAATGCATTGCTCTGCCACAAGGCAGCACACCGACGAGCTGAGGAAAGTGAGACAGTCGCTGTGAACATAACAGTAATGCAAAATATACTGCAGTTTCCACATGCGCTCATGCCAAGAACTTGTGAAGAGCATTTCACCCAGCCTCCTGAAAATGCGGAGGTAATTACAGATCCTCAGCACTTCTGATTCCAGGCCAAATATTTGATAAAATAAAAAATACATCTGTCACTATTTTGGCAGAGTTCTTTTCTCCTGGCAGAAAAATTATCTTTGACTTTGACTAAAAATTTTTTTTCTTTTCTATTTTTAAAGGAAAAAAATGGGCTCTTTCTCCATTGATCTTTGCTTCCTCAGAACTCTACCCTTCGTTTGAAAAATTCGTTTTGGCAGGCATTTTTCCAGGGTCCTTCTCTATTTACCTGCTGTGACGGGAATAAAAGGCAATGTTTGCATGGTCCTGGCGAGATCCCCCGGCCCATGCAGCCGCTGCAGGAGCAGTGCCTTTCATCTCGCCTTTCCTCAGGTCAGCAGATGCCTATAGCCACAGGTGAGTTGGGAAAAAAGGGAAGCTCTCAAAAAATGGAGTTATTTAGTAGACCAGCCATCCTCTGTTACAGCCAGTTCTTGGTGAATATTTGCTCTCTACCTAGCACAAATCTTTTCTTTTGAAGAATCTCATGGAATTTTAGGTGGCCATGCCCTGACCTCTTCTTCCTCAGCCTGTTTAGCACTATCCTTTCCACAACCTTGCCTGCCCATCTGTCTCATCCAGCCCTGAACATGGGAAGAGCATTTGCTGCCACCGGTGCTCCCATCCCCGATGCTCCTGGCAGATGAAGACTTTAGGCAGCTCTTGTGTCTCTGCTGCTGGAGGAGCCAGCAGTTTGGCCCCTGTTTCGCTGTAACTCCAGGCAAACGTTTTCCCTGGCTTCTTGCCAGCGCAAAGAAAAGCTTTAGGCTTGAGAAAACAGACTGCAGCAGCAGTTACTTCAAAAGCGTTGAGTTTTCTTTTCCCTTTCCTTCCGTTTTGATCATTTAGTTTGTGACACAGTCTGTTTGTCCAAGTCAAACTTCCCTTTGAATCCTGGCCACAAAACCCACCACCAGACGAAACGAGTGGTTCAGCGGAGAGTTCATGGTCTCTGGAAAGAAACTTTACTGCAGAAATGAGAATAGTCATAAAAGACAGCTCCGGCTGACGTCTGCGATGCAGTGTGATGCTCCACAATCGAATAACTACGGCAGGCGGAAGCTTAAAACAAGATAGCTTCAGGATAAGTGACTCGATTCGTGCTGTAACGCAAAGAGTCTGAAGCTTCATATTTATAACTTGCGACATGTAAAAGGAGAAAATATATTTATTACTCTTTTTTCCAGCTGCTCTCTCAGATTGATGCTGGAACTTATCAGAGAAATCTCTCTTCTCAGCCTCAGCCTTCATCAACCGCCCAATCTCAACCTGTCAGGCCAACATTATCTTTGTTCATTTGCAGAACAATTCTGCAGAGTTATTAAGAAGGAGTCTTGCCGTGTTAATGCCTTTGTGCTTTGAGGCAGTAATCTGGAGTCACTGGAAGTACAACAGATAGACAAAGCCCACGGTGCACAAACACAAACAAGAGCTGCAAAGGAGCCAACACTAATTCTTTAGCTCCTTCTTTTTGTTTTAAATCTGCAAATGCTGTTTCTCCAGGAAACAATTTATAAAGCAGGTTTCACAGAGAAGGTCCATAAAAAAATACCATCTAGCCATTCATCTTTCAATTGAGAAATCCAACTATTATACTATTGTAAAATTAAATTTAGGATAAATGAACCAAAGTTAATTTTGTATGGAATGAGAAATACCGGAATGCCACAAACTTCCCTCCCCATCAGTAATATTTTAGTGCCTTTTACAGACATTTGGTCAGACAGGCTCTGTTACAGCAAACAAATTAGCTCTGAATTGAACATTTCTGGGCCCATGTCTGCCCCGATGGCAGATGAGTTTCTTACAGGGTAGGGGACTGTGTCCTGGCATCAATGTGCCAAAGTCTAGCTCTTCAACTCTAGACTAAATCGACTAAACTTGGTGACTAAATCAACTTCTCCCCACCACCACCTCAGCTAAGATATGTATCGAATCTCTGAATTCATGCTCTAATAGTACTAGTTGTTTCTTAGGACAGTTTTTGCCATGGTAGAGGAGCTCAACGGCACAGCTAGCACACGATCCAGAAAAGCAGTGCTGAAGGTCGGGTGCTTGAGAAGGGATGGCTGTGACCAATCCTGCAGGATGACACTTGCGTGATCTCCAAGTACATAGGACCCGTTGTGGGCTGTCTTTGCTAATGGGACCAATGTGTCCCAAAGATGAAAGGAAAAAAGACCTGAGCAGGTCAGGAACAGCACCCTGCTCCCATCAGGTCAACACCCGCCGAGTCTCAGTCTCTCCATGTGAAATGAGAAGGATAATACTTCTGTTTTTCCAATTTTCTCCTCTGTTGTTTAGTTGCATGATGAGCTTTGATCTCAAATGAGAGGAAGGAGTGATCACTTCTTGATCTGGCATGTCCCAAAACTAACTGTTTTGGGACGGAGCTCAGGCTGAAGGTACACTACACAAATTAAGGTTTCCAGAGTCTTTGGTCACCCTAAGCAGCTCCCACCAGACTCCAGGTCACCGCTGTCCTCAGCTTTGGATATCTGACTGCAACAGGATAAGGGCCAAGAGAGGGGGGTGGTGGCTGGACTATCAAGACCCCGTTAAATTAAACACTCAACTGTAATCAATAAAAAATAGCAGTCAGATCTGTGTTAGTCTCAGGCACCCCTGAAAAAAACCCATCCTAATGGCACTGAAAAGCTTTTCAGGTCAGCACACAATGGGCTCTGAGATCTTGCAACACTTCCACTTTCGCTCAGCTTTAGCGACAGCACCGTGCTTGCTTGGAAATGTTGATTTTTCTTGCAGAGATCACTGCATCTATCTCATGATAAGCACTCACTTACGAGACATGTATAGGAAAGCTGTCCCCATATCTCAGTCTTTCTGTAGATTTCAGAGTGTATAAAAGCCTCTTATTCCTTGTATTCATCACCAAGAACAGAAGCTTTGAATTCTTTGATTCCAGTAAACTACCATTTATTAGACACATTAAATGAAAGACAGTCAAAAGGAGAATGCAACAGAAAACTCCAGCGCTGGAAAGCTGCTTCTACCTTGCTTTTCTCATCACGAGCACAAACAGCCTTTCAGCACATCAAAGGTAAGCACTGCTATATAATAAGGCACGGTGCAGGCAGTGAGATATGGGTGGATGTAAACGCAGCTAAATAGGAAGATGTGTATTTAGAGATAAGTTACATCTCTGAATTCAAATCCCCACTTATCGCCTCTGATAAGTTACTCATGCATTTAAAGTCAGGACATGGTGTGCGTGTTTGCCTCTCTTCCCCAAGAGATGCATACACTTCATGATACCGAGTCAAAATTTTCAGTTCTAGTGAAAACTTGTTACCGCAGCAGTTGTGGCAACGTTAGCTGGCTCTGCAGAGCTGCAACATCCCGTAGGGCTTGAGGTGAAGAGGCAAAATTCACTTAATGTTGGCTTTAAAAACTCACGGCAGCTGCTGGCTGACACAGTGGAGGTGAATCACCCATCACCAGGAGGTTTCTGGAGTCAAAAGGCCTCATCTTGATATTGTCTATCACAGGGCTTGACCTGCTGTGAAGACACCCTGAGGTGTGATATCTCTTGCTAGGTGAGATGCACCATCCAAGCCCTAGAGCGAACAACGGTGAGAAGATGGAGGAACCGCAAGGAGGCCTGTGGAGGCTGATGCATAAACCACAGCGACATAAGAAGTGTCGGTTCTCTTGTGCTGGAAGATGAAAAGCAGATTGGAAGGACGTCTCTCCCCCTGGAGATAAGAGGAGGTGCATGGGAAGGATGTTACCTCTGCACCCTGCAGAGAACACTGAAGGATCACAGAATTCCTTGGAAAAGGAAGCGTTGACCAATTGGCTATAGTGAAATCACTGACCGGGACAGTGTCCATCAAGTGTTCAGAGGACTGAGTCAGTTTGAGGGTCAAGGCACTCTGAGTTGGTTTTGTCGCTTTGACAGGAGAAAATCTGTGGAGTTCCTAAGAGCTACCCTTGGAAAACTATGATGATTTGGTGGGGGACTGTGATCAGTGGAACTCTGTGGCTTCTGGAACCTGACTGTCGATTCTGGAACTTAATTTGCTCACTGCGGGCTTTTAAATTTCAGATCACTCCTCTTTCCCTTTTACCTTGTTTTAGAGGGCAAGGATTTTAAGCAGCTAAAATATGGGAGTGGAACCCACTGCCAGCGTCCCTTGCTGAGAGCAGGGGTGGAGCGCTGCCTCTGGGCCATACGGGTAAGGAAAGCTACTTTGCCCCAGAAAGGGGGCAATTTTGGAGATACTGGTCGCTCGTTATCAGAGCAAAGAGAGCCCTAACCTGAGCAGGACTGAGCAGAGCGTGCCCAGTGAATGCAGGCTGCTCCAGGCCTTCTGCGCTTTCTTACGAAAGCCGTGGCTCTGGTCGTGTCAGATAGCGCGGTGGCTTAGGCGGAGTGGTGATTCCCGCGGTGATTCCCATGATCACACCTTTCCTGCAAGCCCATCATTCCTGGCTGATTTTCAAGAGCCATCTGACAAAACCCTATCTCCAGAGAGGCATCCTCTAATCCTCCCCAGCTCCAACGGGCTGCCTTTGATAAGCAGCAGATGTGCAACACCTGTCTCCTAACGGGCTGCTGTGATAAGAGGACCCAGCCTTCCTCAGATCCCTCACATGAGGGGACCGGCACGGGCTCACCTATCCTGCTAAGGGCTGTTATCTGCTAATTCAGCACATGATAACTCACACCTAAAGGAATCCCTCTGTAATTACAGCCTACTCTGATCCCCGAGGCTTCAGGACTAATAGGGTTGTGTTTACAGAATAAATTTCCATTTAATATTGTCCATTTGACTCGACGCAAAAGAGTTAGGCTGCAAAGAGGGACCGATAAATGCTGCTGGAGTCCAGTCACAGACACTAACCGCAAAGATAAAGCTCTAACGATGCTGGGTTACCCTCCAACAGTTTATTTCTCATTACACATTTAGGGCTTCAAAAGCCCCAAATGACTGAAGGCCCTAAAGTTCCTTCCCTTCAAAGGAATCCAAGGGCTGGATTCCCAAGGTCTTGACACCACAGTTGTCTCAGTGACCAAAGAAGGTGGCAACTGGTGGCACGTGCAACTATTCCTTTGCCATCGATGTTCTGAAGACCTCTGAAAAAGGGTAGACGAGGGGCTTCTAAGTCACTTTGGAAAATGTCATTGTAAGAAAAATTAGGAACAAAGAAAATCAGAAAACTAGAAGCTAAAGTGTGATTTATATTCATGCTATTTCCCTTCTGTGGAAAACAAGGACAAGCTGGCATGGTACCCCATGACCGCCAGCCTACTGGGACTGCTGGCAGTCTCAGGCGGAGCTGCGTTCTGCAACAGAAACGGGGATGTGTTTGAGGGATCTTTGCCACTTCCATGCTGTTCCAGGTACTGTTTTTCCTGGTGTCACTGGGGACACCTCCTCTGTCTTGACAACTTACTGCACGGAAATATGTCAGCCACCACCTCACTGGCCTCGACCTCCGAGGCCACTGGGGCTGACCTATGGACTTCCGTGCAGGAGATGAGAAGGGGATGCGCTCTGCACCTTGTACAGCATGGTCTTCACTCTCCCATCTAGGGAGCAGGGCCAGCCTCTATTTTCAAGACAAATGTCAGTCTAGACATCCCTGAATACTCCCCTACCCTTTTTCACTGACGTCTGTCAGGCTGGAAGACATTAGTCATGTCATTAGATTAGTACGTCCAGAACCAGTAGAACAAAACAACCCCAAAAACTCACCCTTCTCTCCCAATACAGGTCTCTGACCTGGAGAGTTCTCCAGTAATAAGGCAAGAGCAAAAGCTTCCTGAGCAATTCGGGCTTTGAAGCTGGCTAATAAATCTTTTCGGCTGATCTCTGCTGTGAGCAGTGAAAGCTGTCAGAGGTTCAGAGGCAGGATCCTTTGTGCGTCTCCGCGAAAGTGCTTCTGAACGGTGCTCGCTGCTCTTCGCCGCTCAGCGACGGATGCTCCTTTGAAGGTGAAACCTCGTTTAAATTAGAAGCAGCCCCAGCCGCCACAGTTTCTTTATTTTGTTTTGTTTGTTTCATCTGCGGAGAGCAGGAAAGGAAGGGCAGCCGGGGCGCGCGAGAGCATTGGGATTTTCCTACTCTTTCTCATGAAAGCCCCATCTGTGCAGAGCAGCAACATTTCACGTTCAAAGGGGCAAAGGCCAAGGAGGTAACAACAACTGCCGCTAAAAAATGAAGCATCACAGAACTCCTTTGTCAAACACTACCCATCCGTCCGGCTCTCAGAGGCGCTAGGTTTCCTTGGAAACTACAGAAAAGCCAACAGGCGGTGGGACTGACATATCAGGCACGTGTTTTACCATCCCACAGCTTTTGGGGGCCGGTTAGATCTACCAGACGACTGCATTGCAACCTCAAGGGTCACGTTGGCTTGTAGGGTTGTCAGGGCACACCAAGAGCTTTAGGATGCCTCTCTTCTACCAGGACTGCAGGACCAGCTCTCCTGCAATTCGACTGAGGCTGTGTAAGACACAGACCTGTGCCGGTGAGGAGTGTGAGCACACCACAGCTCCAAGAGCACGGCTCACGTGGTTGAGCTGCGGTGACGCTGGGCTACACGCACCCGAGACTGGCGTTGGGGTGGGCTGCTGTACATGATGGATCAGAAGGGTTTATCAAATGTCCTCTGGAGTGGGAGGCTCCGTGCTGAGAAGCCAGCCTGTCACGAGGAGCTTAGGGTTTCTTATCTGACACTGATTCTCTGTCTGATCACGGTAGAGGTTTCAGGGGCTGCAGGTTGAATCCTGGGGGCCGGACTACAAAGCACCCAGGAGCTGCTTTAGAGACCTGCAGGGCTCTTCGGCCAGGCTAAGTTTCCAACCCATCAGCAATCTGGACAGTCTGACTCTGCACCACCACCTGGAGCACAGAGGTTACCATGCCTTGAAGAGACCCGTTGTGCTCAGAAACTCAGCCAAAGCTGGGACCTGCTGCACAGAGTCCCCATCTCAGGCTTTTAGCCTGAATGCAGAGTGGCAACCAGAGAGACGGTGACCTGCCCCATCCCCATCCTCACAGAATCACAGAATCCCAGACTGGCAGGGGCTGGAAGGGACCTCTGGACACCATCTCCTCCAACCCCCCTGCCAGAGCAGGGGCACCTCCAGCAGGTTGCCCAGGAACGCGTCCAGGCGGGTTTGGCGTATCTCCAGCGAAGGAGACTCCACACCTCTCTGGGCAGACTGTGCCAGTGCTCTGCCACCCTCACAGCAAAGAAGTCCCTCCTCATGGTGAGATGGAATTTCCCGTGTTCCACTTTGTCCCTGTTGCCCCTTGTCCTGTCGCTGGACACCACTGGAAAGAGTCTGGCCCCGTCCTCTTGCCACCCGCCCTTTAGATATTGATGAGCACTGATGAGATCCCCTCTCAGCCTTCTCCTCCCCAGGCTGAACAGCCCCAGGGCTCTCAGCCTCTCCTCAGCAGAGAGATGCTCCAGTCCCCTCAGCATCTTCGTAGCCTCCGCAGGACTCTCTCCAGCAGTTCCCTGTCTTTCTTGAACTGAGGAGCCCAGAACTGGACATGGTACCCAGAGAGAGACCAGGGCAGAGCGGTGATGGGAATCTGCATGCCTGAGACTTCTAAGCCTCACCACATGCTCAGCACCTTCCTCGTGCAAAGACAGTGATGATAATGATAATTCTCATAGTATTACTATGACTATTACTATGCTGACTTAACCCGTCTGTCACTTTTATCTCTTTAAGTAGCACAGAATGCAGAGCAAAGCCCCTCGCTGCACCTTGAGCTCCTGGGGGGGCTGCAGCCCTGCTCCCAGCACAGCTGTTCCAGCGGTTCCAGCGGTTCCAGCGGTTCCAGCGGCACAGCACACCAGCAGATGCAGAGCAGCCCCTCGCCCACCACGGGGCTGGGTACACGCCACACGACAGGAATCTCATCTCGACTGAGGCCTCTGGGCACAGCAGTAATGTGAATAATAACAATAACTTTTAGACAGGTTTTTAATGGTAACGCAAACCTCTCTCCCTCTGAAGAATCCTCTAAATGTTCCCTCGCTCTTTATCTTTTGCTTCCTTTAAACTGTGATTGAATTTAGGACTAATGAAAATGTGAGTCTGAGAGCATTTACTGGAAGCCAGCTGCTCTCGCTTTTTCATCTCGCTCTCTCTCCGCTGGCCTGTCTCATGATCTACCTTTTCTGTGTCCACCCAGTGAAAATGAACAAACACGTTTCTCCAGGGGAACCTGGTGTATAATCAGGGTTTGAGCAGGTTTGGGTCATTCATCTTCACGCGGACAACAAGGTCAGGAGGTGGGGACTGCTCACTTATTTCCCTTCCTAATATCTTTTCTCAGCAGCGAATGGCATCTTAATAAAATGGGAGCTTTCTCTTCTGCTTTTTTCAGAGGGAAAAAGAAAAGGTTCTTGGAAAATCAAAGCCTGAACGTGTTTTGCTTTTCCTGCACCAGCCAATCAGCATTTGCCTCTTTTTGTCTGGGGATGGAAACTGAGACTGCGCAGCGCTCAAACCTCCAATTCTGGTTTGGGTTACGACACATTTAAAGAGTCGGTCAGATACGGGGATGATATTGACACAATTTTTCACAATGGAGGAAAAATGTCTTCCTTGGCAATCTGTCAGAAATTCATTGTCATAAACGATCCTTCATGACAGTACCAGCAGGTTAACCTGCGTTGGCTGATGTAACTTGTTTTATTGCCCTCTCTGGATCCCTTTGCTTTGATAACACAGGACAGAAACGCCAGGACCTTAACGGAGGGCTCAGTGGTGTGCCATCCCATCACACATCCCGGGAATACACGCCATCCCAGACGGTGCTAACGCAGCCGATAGAAACCTTTCCCCTTCGCATCTGGGCCAGACACGGGTTAATAGTTCCTGCAAATGTTGCTCCCTTTGGCGCAGGAGACCCGAACGCAGCTACCTGGCATGAGCGGTGGCCAGAGCGACTGACGTCCACCGCACCCGAACCACTACCAACAGCATCCTCTGTGCTGGACGGTGCCATTGAAGAGACATGCTACTATTTCACTCCCCTTCTGGAAATGTTAGAAGACTGAACAGAAGAGCTTCTTACAATCATAAAATAATATAGATGGGCACCTCTGTTTTTCGTCAAACCTCTTCCTCTTCTGCCCTTCCTTTCACGAACACTACTTTAAAAAAAAAACAAAAAAAGTGGTGTGGAAAACTTCTAGACTAGAAGGTCAGACCACATTGAAGTCCCCAAGAAATTTCCTATCATGCTGTTTGTCTTGCCCATACTGGAGCTAACGAGTTTGGCGACTGGCTTCTGTGGGAGCAGAATCAGGGCAAAACCAGCTCATCTTTTCAGTCCGGGTTTGTATATCACCAAGCACAGGCGGAGCAGAAGTCCTGATCTGTGTTAGGCTCTGGCTCTCTAATGCCACCATCTCCATTAAATACAGAATAAGCGGAGGGAAGAAGGAACGAAGGGAATAAGCACATCAATGGCTTTGCTGTTGGTGCAAGGACTGGGGTGCTGGCAGGGACGGGAGGTGCAGGAGGGCAGCGCTATCCCTTTGGCACGGAGCGAGAGTTAACTTACAGAGCAGAGTCTATTTTGGGAACAGGAGAGAACTACTTAGGGATGTACTTGCCTGGGCAAAATTCATCACTTTATCCTTTTGTTTTGTTTTGTTTTGTCTGTTTGGCATTTTTTTGTCTGGTACATGAGAGGGAGGAGTGAAAAGACTGGAGTTAAAAAAAAGAGTAATGCCAGATACTGATAAAATAAATGACACAAAATTAGAGCACATTTTATAGGAAAGGTGAGTCCCTTTTTCACAATATGAAAAAGACCTATATTGTGAATCTACATTAGAAAGAGTCAGAGCAATTAGAATTTCAGGCTGCCACATAACAGGCTCACAGTTAAACAGGAATGTTACGTGCCAGGACTTTTTTATTAAAGACAAATTGTCAAATAGATTGTGATGGAAACCTACCCTGCCTGAGAGTGATCAGAGAGGAGCCGGCGAAGTACCTGCTGCTCTGCTGCGAGAGACTGACATTAGAGTAGATGGGAACAGGAACGGTTTGTGGCTCCGCAAGCAAAGAGCTCTGAGAGGTTGTGCTTCTTCCTCCCTCCTGTGGATTGAGTCAACGAAGACGGTATTTGATGGCAGACATGGAGGCTGAAGTCCCAGTCTGCTCTCTCTCGGCATGTCTGTGCACCAGCACTCGCTTTCCCTGTGTTTCTATGTGTCTCTGAGTTTCAGAGAGATGGGGTGTCTTCCCCAGATTCACCAGCTAAGCCCCAGTCCCCTTCGTCCTGTTGGCTCACAGGACTAGCCCTGGCCAGACCCACCACGGCTTGGAGAAGGAGCAGCACGGCCAAGCTGAGTTTGCTTCACGCACAGCAACTTCCCAGCTGCGGTCCCGGCTCCCCCTTTCCACATTTGGATCCATCACCTGAATCACACCGCCCACCGCCCCGACCAGAGAGCCCCCAAGACGAGGGAGGGTTTAGCGTTTGCTCTTGCAGGTTGGTTTCTGATCCTGCCCACAGAACCGATGGGCTGTGGGAGATGGATGAACCCCGGCTTCGTTAGCCTGAAGTTCAGAGCCAAGCCCCTGGGCAACAGCGAAGCTTTGTGCTCCGGCCTCGCTGGCAGGCTCAGGAGCGTGGGAAGGCACGGAAATGGTGAATATGGTCCCTCGTGGCAGCTCTTGCGCACGCAGCACTTGAGCAGGCTTTGGAGGCAAGAACGTGTAAGGCTGCGAGGTGCCATCCTGCCAGGCAATGTTCAGAGGAAATCTATCCAGCCGCCTATCTAATTATATTGATGTAATTAGGCAGCTCCCTCAGCACTAGTGCAGATTGCAGTTTTCCATAACATCAGCACTTGGCGGGTTTTGCTTTGCCACCTCCAAAAGAATAATCATTACCACCTTATTTGTGCTGGGGGATTACGTGTCCCAGCTGGGACCAGCGTCCCGTCGCACAAGGAGCTCTCTGTAAGACAGTCCGTGCCCTAAACTTTAAACGGATAAAGAGGGTTGATTTCTCAGCCTCACCAAGAACGTCTGTGTATGCGGAGCCTGGCATGGGACTGCTAAACTGAATTGCCTCAAACACAATAAAGTCATGACAGAGCCAAAACCTGAACCCTTGGCAGCGGGATTTTGAGCCAGGCTCTGCCGGTGGCTCTTCAGGCTTCAAAATAAACTTTCACAACAAGATACGGGGCTGAGTCGCGGTGTGCACGCTCCGCCCCCCGGCACCTCTATGGGCTGGTGCTGAAAATCCCGGGAGGGCTCTCGGGTTTGTGCTGAGCGGTGCCTGTGGCAAGTCCCTGCCTCTGTCTGCAGCAACACCTGAGCTCCTCTCAGCCAAGGTGAAATTAAAATAGACAGAAACAATTACTGCAGGGAAAGTGGAAAAGTTAATAGGGGCCTTGAGCGTGCTTGTGAGACAGTTGTAGGTCTGGGTTTTGGTTGTTTTTTTTTTTTTTTTACCCTTCAGGTCTCAGAAAATAGCTCCAAAGGTAGAAAGATTTTTTTAGAAAGACTTTCACAAATGTGCATGGAAGAGCCTAGGAATGCTCTAATGATCAAGCAGGGATTTTGCTCCCCATAGTTTATCTCCTACAATCATGAGAAACCTGTAGTGGAGGAAAAGGAGAATCTGGATGACTTTTTTAGAAAACAGATTTTTAGAAAAGCAAAGCTGGCTTGGAGAAAGGAGGAAATTTGATTCATGTCTGTCTGTTCTGGTGGGAATGCATACAGAGATGTCTAAGGCCCACGGAAAACCTCTTTTTGGCATCACTGGGCGTTGGATCAGGCCCATGCGTGGCAGGAGCCGTGCTGTGCCCCAGTGCACACACACGCATTTCAGCTCCAGTACGGAGAAGCCTTCCTTTTCTACGCAGTAAGCAAACGGGTGGATAAATTGGGACCTAAAGCCTTATCGTCATCAGTCAAAACAGGAATCACCTTTACTGATGAGCTGCTCATCAGCACTTCCACTTCCAGCCGTCAGCTTTGGCCAGCAGAGACGAGCTCCGTCGGGGGCACCACGTCCACATGCCCGCACTTAAGACTGATGGCCATGAATATTCTGCTCCAGCAGCAGCTGCCCAAAGGGTTGCTATCCCCTTCACCTTTCCAAAGCAGACCTACTGTGCCCAGCTTGATAGCTTCTGCAAAACCACACGCACACATAAAAAGAACAAAAGCTGGGCTTTTTAATTTGCTTCCCCCACAAGTCAGAAAGATGGATGGTTCACTGCCCAGATGATGGTTTCTAGATATCCCTGTCTTGTCACTTAATCATACACTATATCAAGCAAACAGTCCACATTCTTAATACGACAGTGGCAATGTCTGACTGATTCTCCCCGTTCATAAACCAGATTGTTATCTCTTCCCATCTGCAAACATAAAAACCCACAGTGTTATTACACGACCGATGCCGTCGTAAAACACTCTTCATGTCCTCCCTGCCTTCCTCCCCCCCGGTCTCATTTATACATTCCCATCAACTGGACCGAGACCTTCTACCCCTCCTGCCGTCCCCTCTGCCCCCTCTCCGGAGGGTGACACAACAGTCATCTGTGCTTTTCACTTTTCTTTTCGCCAGTGGTGGTTCTCCCCCCGGCACGCTGGCTCTGTCCCCCTCCCAGTCCTCTTAGTCCCTCCGCACTCAGTACAAATCAGGGATGCTAAAGCATATTTTACTCGGAGCGTCTGCTGGAACAGCAATTAATCACTGTCAGGCTATCTGAAAATAACCATTAGTTTTTGTTTTATTCTTTACTACATAAGGAGAAGAGATATATCTCCATTCCAGTTATTAATCCTCTTGCTCGCTGGAGGAAGGCCAGACGGGAGCAGACGCCTACTGGTTGGTCCGAGGAAAGAAGAGATGGAGTTTAGGTGGAGAGGTGGAGCTTCGCTGGAAATAGGGATTGACTGAGAAAAGAGGGGGGGCTTCGCTGTGAGCGTGGAAGGGCTCATGCCTGAGGAGAGGGAGGAAGTCTTGTAGCTCTGCAAACAGATGTTAATGTCTAACAGGACACATAAAAGGAACCGCTACAAAGCTGGGAGAAAATTATTTTTCCTTTGTTAGCTTTGAGCTCTTTAGGCAGTTAATTAAAGGATAGTCTTGGAATATATCGTTTTCAAATTTAGGCACACAGCCAAAACAAGTGACCGTAAACTTGGCATCCTAGGGCTCTCTATTTAATTTTCCCTCTATGATTCTGGAGTTGTGCACTGCTTTTTAAGGTCAGAATATTGTTTTACTAATTTCTAGCATCACAAATTCTCCTTCATGAGATGCAAAAAAATCTGAGCTCTGTTTTTTTAAGCCCTAGGCTTCATTACCAGGAGACAGGGTCTCACCAGAGACTTCCAAAAGATTTTGCAAAGTCTAGTTCCCAAGTCACTGAGATGCTTTTGAAAACTCCTATGACATATAAAATTTAGGCAGCAGCACAGTGGGATATCACCTCAGTTGCTCTCTGCCAGGCTCCGCTCTGTAGGGCTAAAAGCCAAACTACCTTTAAAGTCAGCCGATGTGATTTAACGAGGAAGACAGAGAAGATCTGCTGGGAATTGACACACCATAGTCTTCTTCGCAGAGCTATACCCACATTTTGAACATACACAGCTGGAGAGTGGTAGCAATACAACATTTACATGCTGGGCATACACATTTTCAAGAGCTCTGCCAGGATGTTTCAGGCTCTCTGTGCATAAATATGTGTACATAAATATATATAAATAAATATAAATATATAAGAATATATTACATTTTATATATATAAATATGTGTGTGTCTGCACGCACACGTACACTAGTGGCTGTGTGTGACCATGTCCATAACACACACACACAAAATCATGGACTGATAATTATAAAAGGATTAATCACGCTTTTAAGCATGAAAACTGTGTGTGCATACCTAAAGCTTTCACGCCTACCAAAACTGTCTCCATGATTATAAAAAGTGGCTCCATACTGTCTATACTTCTGTGAATACATTTGAGCATATCAGATGAAAAATCCCTTTATTATTCATGCTTATCTTAATTCTGCAAAACACAGGGCTGTGTCCTGCGCTGTGCTGGGGCGGATTCCCACGGGCACTTCTGCCGCTGCCGGGTAATGGAGTTACTCCTCTAACTCCCATGGTCTAAAATAATGAATCCTCACCCTCTGCTGATGAGCTGGTGTAGAAGATCACAATGCACACACTGTGAGAGTGAGCTCATGTGCCAGTTGGAGAGCTCTGCTATTGGCATTACCCGCTCTTTTTTTTCCCCATCGGCTCAGCTTTTCCTTTGCAGTGTGCCCCTCCCCTGACCACCTACGAGCAGTGAGAAAGGCTCCACGGACCAGGTTGGCTCCCCTACTCCCCAGCCTCTTCCTCGTGTCCCATATACATGTGCGAGAGATGTCAGAGGGCTCTGTAGGACCCACTGGTGGACGTGGAGGGGGCTTCTGCATTTGCTACCATCCATTCCCAACTAAGAAAAAAACCCTAATTGCTCAGGTTTTTCCAGCTCAAAAAGTCCCTCAAAAATCTGTAAAATAGGTCCTTAATGAATCATTTCATCTCATTGATCTCTTTAACTGGAATCACTTATTTACTTAAAATTTTAGAATTTGCTACTGTCCCTCAGGTCATTTTGTTTTGAGAGATGCAGACTGCTAGGAAGCTAATTATGTAAAACTAGCAATTAATTTCTCACAGGCATGACAAATATTTGACTTAAAAGATGTATCTCTCTTCTGGTGAGCTCCAGCCAATCGCTGTGTCGTTAACTGCCGTGGCACATGCCAGGGAACGAAAGGCTGTCCTGGGAGATCAAGGTCTTCACTTTAGTTTTAAGATATACATGGTTCCTTTCTGCTCAACCCCTATTGCTTCTGTCTACATCCGTGAAAGAAGAGTGCAGGGCCATCATGTTTTCAGGGTTTTTAGGCATTTCAGTATGACTTATGCCTGAGACAAGATGCAGAAATTCTCTGAAAACCACTGCGCTTTCTTCTCAGGGGCTGAGGTTCACAGAATCACAGAATCACAGAATCGTCAGGGTTGGAAGGGACCTCTGGAGATCATCCAGTCCAACCCCCCCGCCAGAGCAGGGTCACCTACAACAGGTTGCACAGGACAGCGTCCAGGCGGGTTTTGAATGTCTCCAGAGTGGGAGACTCCACAACCTCTCTGGGCAGCCTGTTCCAGTGCTCCACCATCCTCAAAGTAAAGAAGTTCCTCCTCATGTTAAGATGGAACTT
>VZSZ01012200.1:904056-941429 GCA_013398815.1 Ibidorhyncha struthersii | reverse complement strand
GGAAAGAGAAACACGTCGCTCTGATTTTTCACGTATTCTGTGTATTTATTTACTGCGGGGGGGGCGGAGCGCGGCCCCCTCCGTGCCCGCCGTCACCGGTGGGGGCTCCGGTAGGGCCCGAGCCGGGCGCGCGCCTCCGCCGCCCGCTGGTCTCCGGTAACGGCAGCGCCCGGGCCGGACCCCGAATGGGGCGAGAGGGGGTTCGGTGAGGCGGGAAGGGTTCGGGCTGAGAAGGCGGGTCCGGTCCCCGCCGGTGCGGCGCGTGGGTGTCCTGAGCAACCGCTGAGTGGTTGCGATGCTTTGGCACGGGGAGACGCCGAAACGATGCCGAAGTGTAAGTAAGCAGACATCTGTCAGCATTAGCTATGTTCTAGTAAAAAAAAAAAAAAAAAAAGGCTACATTAAGAAATATGCAAATGCCACATTATTAATGCAAATGTCAAAATTACATTTTTTGCATCCAAACCTAAATTCTTCTTGAACATGTTGTATTACAACAGCCTCAGTCACAGTACTGCATCATTCTCCGCAGCTTTACACGTGTTTTTCGTGTAGTTTCTCCGTCCGTTTTGATACCGTTTGCCGTGCCGGAACGGGCCGGTATCGCTGTCTCAGTTACACATTGGCTCTCGTACCCCTTAGGAGAGACGGAAAGGCTTTATTCTGCGTCACAGAAGTTTGGGGGGGGGGGGGATCATCACCACATGCAACAGGCAGACTTGCCACACGTGCGCGTGTGCCCACGACTGCGTCATCAATGATTCGGAGGTAACTCAAAGCACGGGCGCGTGCCCCTTTGGGTGGTGGCACGACCTTCTCGAGATGCAGTGCGAGAGAATCAGGCTTTTACGCGTGAAACTGGCCCGGACTGCCACGCGTGCGTCTGCCATAGACTTTATCAACTGCGCGCAGTCCCTCCAAGGCTTCAGTTAAATTAGTCCAGAAAGGTCTTCGTGTCCAGTAAATTTTTGCTATTGCTCTGTACAGCTGCGCCAACCACTGCTGGGGGATACTGAGCAGAACAAGTGTCCTTTCTGTGCACGTTGTGGCATTGATGCAGCGTAAATTGTAATGGGTTATTTACAAATTAATGTATTGTTGCGTAAAGACAGAGCTGAAGCGGGAACTGGGCGTCTGTCATTTATCATTCTGCTGTCATAAAGAACTTTTATTATTATGAAATAGCCTTTCTTTCATTACTTGGACGAATAGAGCAAGTCATGGACAAGCGCGTTGTACTGGATGCCGTACAAGCAGAGAACAAAAAGATGCGCTGTGCCCCCAAAGAGCTTACAGTCTCATATAAACACAGTCCTATAGGTGTCGTAACACAGTTTGTTTCTGGAATCTGTCAGATTCTTTTAAAAGGAAAAAAAAAATATATATATATAATGCTGATAATAACAGCACAGTGTTGAACTGGAGGCGTTTGCAGTGCTCTCCATCCTCCCGAGCTGCCAATGTGAAATTCATAATTTGGACTTATTTGGCTGGATTCCACCAGGACACCTCTCTCTACCTGTTACGCTGTTGTCCTGGTTTGAGCGACACAGGACTAATATCCTTTTCAGTTATTTTACTTTTCAGTCAAGTCCCTTCTAACCCTTGGGAAAACCGCACTTTTAGAAGACTGTAGTGTCTGAATCGGTGAAAATGTTTACTCCGCAGCCAGCTATGGTGTGTGGGTTTCAAGGTCTCGGTGTTTTCGAGCTCACCAGGTGTGGGGATGAGGAGGAGCGAGATCCGAGCACCGACCCGCGCTGGCCAACAGCATTATTTCATACCATCCATGTCGCATTCACTATAAATTAGACAGTTTGCTGCAGAGTTCTCTCTCTCCCGTGGTGGCCGTGATCCTGAGAACTCCTTGCCCCGGTGCCGGAGCCCCGAGCCCTTCCCTTCCTCCCAAAGACGCAGCGTTCAGTGTCCCACATTTGCTGTCCCTGCCGGGAGCACACGGCTTCCTACGGATAGACTGGGCTGAGTATAATCCTTGTGTATTTTATATTGGTATCGGGATCAATATTGGTTCTTTAGTGTAATTAATGTTAATTATCTAGTCTTACTCTATTAAATCTGTTTATATTTCAACCCTCGGGTTTCCTTGTTTTTTTCCCGCTTCCCCTTCCCAGGTGGGGAGGGGTCATCGGGTGAGAGAATAATTGTCTAAACGACAAGAAAATAAACGGTAACATCTGTGGAGGTACATGGGAAGAAGCCCTTTTTCTGTGAATGGTGGGATGCCCGTAGCTCTGTACTCTTAAGAAGTTAAGAGGAGAGCTGTGCCCGGTGCTCAGCTTTCCTTACCTTTTCACGCGTTCGGCAGCATTCAGCGCCAGCCGTGCGCGTACACGTGCTCAGCTTCAGCACGCACCTTTTGATCAGATTCGGCTCCTGTATGTTGGCATCTTTCTCCAAGAGTGGTCCTGTTATCTTCAGTGGAAATATTTAAGTCAGGATTTTTCAACGTGTACAACCGCAGCACGGTCACATCTTTGACGATGAAAACCTCAAGCAAACTGTACTACCTGCACCATGTGCAAAATGAAAGAGTTATAATTCGGACAAATTAAAGGAAATTTTCATGGTAATGTGCAAAGGTGCTTCATGATGAAGTCCGTTTCCTTGTCAACAGTTTTTGCCTCTGCTTTTATCTACAGCCCTGCGCAAAGGAGGTTGGTATGAATGGTGAGGAGTTTTTATTTACTGGGAACCCAGATCTTGGCATCCTACGGCTGAACGCTACTCAGATCCTAAAACCAGCCTGGATAGCTTAAGCCTTTCTTTGGATCCAGAAGTGATTAAAAACGTTTTGCTGGAACTTTATTGCAAGAAAGTAAAACTGACTGGATATAAAAATACCCAATCCAAAAGGGAAACACTTCGGCAAATGGATTAAATCAGGTTGTCAAAATGCAAAAATCCTATAGGTCATCGTTTCCCCAATTCCATCTGGATACATCAAGGATACATTAGGAGAAGGCTTCCCAAGGTATGGCCATTTGCGATCTTTGCTGAGATTTGCTGAAACCATCTCTCCATTTTTTCCTAACTCGTTTATTTTGTCAGGTCATTCTCCCACCAGCTTAGACCTCATTTCCACTTTTTCTGCCGGCTGCCTCTTGCCCAGCAGCTCAGCTATAAACAGTAGCAGTCACTGTTCTTTTGTCCCTGCCTAGCAATTCGCTGAGGTCCCGATCCTTGGCAGTGTCTCCTACATGAGGCCACTAATCATAAATATTTAAAAAATATGGTATGGACTGCATTCTCCATGCATATTGTGTGTCTAGATTTGCGCAAAGCTTTTCCCCCCTTTCTTTTTGCACATAAAGTCTAAACCACAATTTTCCTTAGTGTAAGAAATCATTTTGCCATGACTCAATCTTTCCTGATGGTAGAAAATTACCTTCTTCTCTGTCCCGTTGGTTCTACAATCATTCTTCCCCTCCGTTTGCACGGGGCTTCGTGCATCCCCTTTTTCCACTGCTGGTTTATGGTCCTTGAGATAGACAGATGGACGGAAAGAAACACACGAATACTCACACGCACACATCTTACCCTCCAGAGCGCGATGCCAAATGCCACCAGCATACCTGTGTCCTGTTTAAAATGCTGCTTAAGTGGAAAACTCAGGAAATGTGGCAGTGGGGATGAAACAACGCGGTTAAAACAGCCACTGACCCTGGTCTCTCAAAACATGTATCTGCCCAAGGCAAATATCCTAATACTCAGCCATATTTTAATTTTAACAGCAGCCTTACCGCTGCTTTCTGGGGCCACCTCTGGGGAGAAAGAGGCCTCACTAGTTTCCCTGCCTCAGTGCTCGTACTCCGCATGGGCTTCACTAGACTTTATTTTGGCTTCTGCAACGCTTTCAGGGCAGACTGACCTCTTTACCAGACGCTAGCTTGTCATAACCTTTAAGCATCTGAACATTTTGTATTACCAGCGCAAGGGAATCGTTGAAATTTATTCTCCTGCCTTCTCCAACCGTGTCAGCTCCCCAGGACGAAGGTCAGCCGCCGTCGCGGAGCATTGCCCGCGTCCGCTTGAGGTGCTGCTTCTTCGAAGCTCTCGGCAGCTCCGTGCGTGGCCTCTGCCCCGCGCCCGGTGGGAGAGAGCCCCCACCACAGCCACCTCCTCTCCTCCAGGGGCTCCTGGCGTTGCCAGCTCACCTTGTCCAGGCTCCGTTTCAGGCTGAACACTTTTGTTGTCGGTAGGTGTGGGTTAATTAAGCGCGCTGGTGAGTGGTACATCTTTTACACAGTTTGGGTGAGCGTGATTTACACACCTGAAGGACACATACAGATCTTTGGACATCGCTCCTTTCCCCCCCAGAAATCTCCACTTAGAAACTGTGTTTTATAGGCTCATAAGAAGCCCCTCAATGCTAGGCAAAATGCGGGTTGCCCATTTTTACCACGTTTTCCGCTTCTTTGTCACTTTTTGCTCTGCTGTGAATTGCATCACGTACCAACGACCTTCACGGGCTCCCGACCGCAGGAAAAGGCTCAGTCTCCTCTTGGCAAGGGGACGGGAGCACAGCGCGCAGTCGGATGGACGCCGGGTGGGCAGGTTGCCGTTAACTCCTCTGCAGTGGTCGAGGTGTCTGTAGAGCCTCTCCATCCACTGCCCATCTTGTCTTTCCCAGATTTGCGGCCTTGGGTAGAAGTAACCATCTTGCCAGAACAGCGAGAGGGCTGAGCGGAATCCCTGCAGCTGCAGGAGACCGACCTCTTAAGACAAATGGAGGGGGAAAAAAAAAGAAGATTGGACATGTTTGATGTGTGCGAGACTTAAATACCAGAGTACTAATCAGACAGACCCAAACGAAGTACACTTCTTTGGCTCTGAGTGATTTCTGATGCTCCTGGCCCTAATACTACTGCAAACAGTGGCTCAAAATTGGTCCCTTCTGGAGCAAATAAAAAGCAGAAGGGAAGGAAGGATATTGTTTATTACCTCTTTCCCACACGCGTCCCCCCTTCAAACAAAGAAGTATGCAGTTACATGGGCGATTTAGGGGCAGGAGCTGAGCAGGAGTAACTATAAAATTCATGTTTTAATAACAACAACAATAATAAGCACACAGCAGCATTTATAACCCTAGTTACAGGCCTGAGATATCATATCCATAGCAACTGCCGCGAGCGGTGAATGCCGTATATTTAGAGTTCCCGTGCACCTGCCTAAAATAGCCACCGATAAATTATGCTGATGTTTGTGCCTTTTTGACAGCCTTCTAAAAGGCTGCCGATGCACTCCGCAGTCGCGCCGAGCCTTCGTGGCGTGGCACGGCCACAGCAATTTCGCTTCCCTGCCGAACCTCCGCGCTCTCATGTCTGTCTCCCCTTTCGTGTTGCTGAATGTGACAAATTAGTCAAAAAAAAGACACCTGGAAGGTGAGCGTGGCGGCACACGAGTGAGCGATAGGTGCAGGGGAACAGCTGCCACTCGCTTCCAGCGTCTGTCGGCTTCCCTGCTCCGGCACCGCCGCTGTCGAAACGTGCCTACCGTTAATGTATTGAATTAATAAACTGTTGCGAGTAATTAGGGCTCTATCCTGCTCCTGTCGCGGGCAGCAGCAACGTGATCACGCTGTATATTAATGGCCTGCGCGTAAATAGTTTACAAAGAGTTAATGAATGACCGAGCGGTGTTTGAATACACGGCTAGTCAGTTGTGGAGATTGTTACAGAGTCCAACAGGTCAATCGCGCGCTTGTAACCGTGGCTTATAAGCATCTACCAGACCATCTGTTGATGTGCTTATTACATTTTATAACACAAACTCCTGATGCCTGCAACGCGCTTATAACAGCTATTAATCTTGTATTATTAACTCTTTCGGAGCAACATATATTTTAACTTCAGTATGTAATACTACCAGCAAGAATTCCATCAACCTGAGTGGGAGAGGGATGGGACTTTTACCCCACGCGATGGGCAGAAAGGATCTGTCCCTACTATATTATACGATTTTTCTGTATTGAGCACTTTGGATTTGCGCCTCTTAAACTTCGGATGGACGTCAATCCTTATAGAACATAAACCGGGCTCAGTCGGGCGGCCCCTGGGGCGCCGCGGTGCCGACCCACGGCAGCGAGAGGGGTGTGCTGTAATCACACCCACACCTGGAAGAAACTCGCTGCATTTTCCAATCAAATAGCGACATCCATCCCCAGATCTTCAAATGTGTTTACAGGCAAATTAAATGTCACAGTTCATTCGTAAGGAGGATAATTATTGCTACCGGGAAGAAACACAGGTGCAGATTGACTCTAGTGACTTTAAGCTCACCCCTTTTGTCTGCAGGAGAATTAAAAGGACCACAAATGCTTCTAGGTGGTTTGGTTTTGTTTTAAACCTCGGGTATACAATCATTTATTTAAAATAGATTTCAAAATAAACTTCTTGTTTGTCTGTGTATTTGCTGTTGAATCCAGATGGAGCTGGATATATGAAAATTAAGATTATTTGTTCTGTTTCAGCAGAACATAAAAATGGAATGCAAAATAAAGGCAGTAGTGTGTTCAATTATGGACCATAACTATTCATTTCTATCGAATCTTTGATAGTTCTATAGAGAATAAAAAGACCTAAACCTTACATGTGCATAATACAAACAAGATCTGTATTTTTAAGTTTTCATTTATTCAGATTTCCGTCATTTCTATGACATGCTAGCAACAAAACTTCTTCAAACCTGATAAAATCCAAACTATCTTACATTTGCAAGAAGAAAGAAAAATGTTTGTTCCAGAAGATTGTAGAAAAGCGCAGCCGTAAAACTAATAAATTGGATCTCCAGCATAAAAAGCCAAAAAAAGGTTCTGAAATTTGTTGAAGAAAAAGAAAACGTGGCTCTTTCTTGGTTGAAATAGGGGTTTTGGCTGCCTATAAAAACCAGGATTGGGCCAGGTGTTTTTTCAAAGAGATCAAATTATCATTAGATTTTAGGGTAAATTAATGTACAACTGCGAATGGCTGCATATACATTGAAATGATACTGAAAATGCTTTAAAGCAGTTGGAACATATTTCCAGGTGGTTTGGGAATGTGTAAATATTAGCACATTCTGAAGGTTGGTTTTAAAAGGCCCTTCATACTCGATAGGCCCTGACATCAATTTTCCCCTAATTTACTCTGTGTGTATGTGTGTGCACGTTAGTGTACTGTGTGACCACCACATATTTTAAAACGGATGACTCACCCAGGTTCAGTGGCAGCAGAAGGAATATTGGTCTAGAGATGGAGGACGTGCAAAGCAGGTTGTTAATCATAAGCAGCTTGGAAAAGAAATTTCTAAACCGTCTTTTCCAGGACGTGCCAAATACAAGCAATTACAATATTCCTTTGAAAGGTGGCTTTCCATGGGCACCTGCATACTCACTGCCTTCATCCCATTCCTCCAGCCTTATTCTTTACACCACACATGAGTGTTCAGAGAGGGCAGGATGTTCACGCTATGAAGTGAATATGTCCTTCTCAATACGTTGGTGAGAAAACTACTGCATTTAAACAAATGAGTCGAAGGTTTAGAAGGCTCTTGTTTTGTCTGTTAATGAAGTGGGCTTGAACCAGAAGCATCAACTTCAAATATTTTCAAACTTTAGGTCAAATCAGAGTATGGGATATGGATCTAATGCTGGTTTTGTTTAGAATTTTTAAAGCATTAAAACTGTCCTTTTTTTTTTTTTTTAATGCGGGGGCTCCAAGATTATTGCTTTTATTGCGGTCTTAGTTTTCTCTTTCTGTACTTCCACTGCCTACAAACAACTTGCCAAGAATACATGTGCTATGTGACTAGACTGGATCCATAATAGAGAAATTACTCAAAAACTGGACTTTGAATCTCAGTTGTTTAAATTCCAGTTACCAGCCCACTATAACCCCAACAGAGACAAACTGTCTCCTTTACATAATGCTTTTGTTAACTCCTCTGTATTCAACGCCATGTGGACACATTCAAACTACTGCTTTTTTCTGGATGGGCTCCTCTAGCCTGTCTGTACTTTTATTCTGCCCCTGGAGACAGTCACAGCTAAAATTCAGTCCAAATTAGGAAGACGTAGTGTAGCAGCTCTTGAGACTGGCCATGGAATAGCTTATATACATATAGCATACCTTTCTTAGTGAGTTCGGACCGCTATTACAGCAAGTTAACAAATATCTGGGATAATTAAGATATTTGTCCAAATAATTTGGGCAAACCAATCAAAGCATTCCCTCTAGTATCTCTCCTAACCACACACTCCCCATTTTCTTCTCTCAGAGCGTGTCTGAAACTGGCATTCATGCAAATGAACTGGGGGAACACTGACAATTTGTCCTTCAGCATCGTGTGAGCTTCTGGATTTGTTTTGTGCGAGAGAGTTGTCATTTGCCTGGAAGTTCCCATAGTGAATTTATTGGTCTTCTGACGTTCCTGGCGCCAGGTCTGCATTCCCATAAAAGAAGCCAGAAGAAACTTTGGAAACAGAACCTTTATAGTATCCACATATTGGGCCATATTCAACTCCGAAGTCAGCAGGTGCAACTCCCATTGATTTCAGTGGGAATTCTGTCTGCTTACGCGGGAGCTGAACTTGGTCCATAGTATCTGGGCATCTTTCCCAAAAACACCCTTCCCTGAATGCAGGGAATGAACCAAAGCTTAATACACTTCTCTGCTGTCCCTAGGAAAGGAATCAGTCTGGCTTTTTAAGAGATCGTAGGGAAAAAAATACCTGCTAGTCTTGCAAAGCTGCTTTTGCCGTTGTACCCCAGTGTGAATATCTGAAATGTTCTCATGAACTCACGCTTCCGCTTGTTTAAAGATCGTCTGTCCAAGATCACCTCTTTTTTTGAGGCTTAAAAGGAAGAATTCAGCTAGTCTCCTTTTTTTTTCCACAGCACCATGTTTGTCATGCAATGATTTTTTAAACATCACTAAAAAAGCTTCTAATGCAAATGTTTTAAGAAAGAATCTTTCCTGAAAAGGAACACAATTTTGCCTGAAGAAATGCTCTTTCTGCCAAGTCATCTTACATAGAAAAATACCCAGCTGCATTAGGTAATAATTTACATAAATCCCTCAGAGGGGAAGGAAAACTCTCAGGTGTATTTTTAAGACCCTTACTCTTTAGGATGTGTCGTTGAAACTGAACATATGCTTAAGTGCATTCTTAAATAAGACGGTTTTGAATAAGGTCTTACATAACATAGCAGAGGATTTGCATTTTGTAGTATTTGCTCCAGTAAGCGTAGATGAATTAAAATAGTATTATAATCTCCAGGCGAAATTATGTGTGGGTTAAGGCATGAGATTCCCATTCGTCAGCGAAATCTGGTGAGAGCGGGTTTTTCAGAGGATGTCCACCATCGCAGGGGCAGGATCTCATCAGAGAAGGCCGTTCTCACAAGAGTTTGGCACAGATGAGTTTACGGAAATTCAGGATAAACTGCCGAGTCAGACAGGAGGATGTCTGGCTACTTTCTCCCCCTTCTCGATCCAGGTGGAAATAACTGAGACGTGGCCACGTTGTTACCTGCTCAAGTCAGGTTGTCAGAATGTTCCTCCAGTCGTTTAGTTGCACCATATTCGCTGTCAAATATGCCTTTGAAGAATCCTCTCGTAGGCTTCTAGTTGGCATAAATCTGCCCGTGTATGTTTATGAAATGTTATTTTTCACTTTTCAGCACACAAACTTGCAGGAATTTTCCTGAGGAGGCAGCAGGGGTGGTTCTACCCGAGAGAGACGTCCTGGTGAGAAAGCAAGCTGCGTGGCAGCGGTGCCGAGGAGATGCGAGCTATTTTCTCCCTTTCTTGGTGCTGGTTTTTCCCTTCGCTCCGCTCCCAATACTTATAGTAGCAGCTATTACTCAGAAATCAAACAAAACCATGCCATAATTGTGGGGTCTTTTAAATGACTCTTTATTCAGATTATTGTCTTTTGTAGGTGAACCCCTCAGAGCGGATTTCTGGTGTAACATATTAGCTTTACAGTCTCAAGGATCAAGAGCAAGCGCGTATCTGGTGTGTTGAGGGGAAACTGTGGCAGAGGACTGATTGCCTGGAGCAGGAGAAAGGATTTCTACAAAGCGCCTTCCCCCGAGGAGCCAGACGGCAGGACTGTGTCGTTCAGCAGTGCTATTCAGTGTGTCACACACCTTAAAGATACCATTTAACTAATAAAATATATTAAAGGACTATCAGCTTCTTAGGCAAAGCCAGAAGACCATGACCACAGTGCTCAGGGAAAAAAAGTCGTAAGTTTTCCGAGTCAAAAGATGGAACAGGCAATGCTAGCAGATGTGCTCCATAAAGGAGCCTTTTTCTCTTCAAACTTTTTATGCTGGTGGTCCTAAGCAGCATTCTGCATCAGCTCAAGCCAAAGCTTTTCCTCGCTAGAAATATTTGCGCAGAGCCTGGCGTGGGGAGAAAAGTATGTTACAGATCATCTTCTGATTTTACCAGGTCTGAGGTACCTCAAGAAGAGGCTTTGGAGAGTATTAGCTTTGCGGAGGATGTCATTGCTCTTGAAGAACAAGAGGAATGGACCTGTGTAGTCACTTTTTTTTTCCCCTGGATCCCGTGCATTAATCCTGACATTTAAACATTGAAGCCTCCTGGCTTCCCCACATGCCGGTGTCCCCACGGAGCACAGCACGAGCCACTCTGGCTGTACTCACGATACAGTAGTTTTATCACATGTACTGTAATATTGTCCCTTGTAAAGCATAACACTCTTGAGTAGGCATAGTAAACTGAAAGACAATCAAGATCTTAAAGGGCAATATGTTTTTATGTGTTTAGCAGCTTACGGCGCTATGTAACTTCAGAGCCCAAATGCAGCAGTGGCCTCTCCAAACCACGCTATTAATATCGTATAATGAGCAGCACTGCTACTCTTGAATTCTGGCACACCAGAGGGTGATTTCCAGCACTTCCAGTCCCGAGTAAAACTGCTGTCCTCTCTGCTGCGTATGTGCTGGGCTTGTGCTGGGCAGTGCTGCTCAGGACTGCAGTGGTGTCACTGTGATTGAAGGAGTTTTCCGCGCTGACGCTGCTGTAACCAAAGATGGGAATTTGGCTTTTTGCTGCCTAGGGATTACCTAAGTTGCAATAGAAGATAAGTTTTCAACTGCAGAATAAGTTTTGTTTGCTCATGGAACCCCTCCAGGATTTTTTTCCTCTAAGAACCGTCTCTCCTCCCCACTTTAATCCCAAGTCAGGACACGAAGCATCTCCAGCGTTGAGCAGTGTGACCTGACACGTCCCCACAGTGTGAGCAAGGCTTTGGGCATCATACCCAAGCCCCCAGACAGAATCAACATTTTTGACAACTTATTTCCCTTCTGCCCCAGCAAGAGCGCTCCTAAAGTCAGCTTGCCCATGTTCACACAAGGGATAATTGGGAAAAGATCGGAGCTGTATCGCAGTGTAGCCAACAGCCCTTTCCCCACTGAACGTAGTAGATGTGGATGATGCTCCTCCCAGCTCTGGCATTTGGCGCTTCTGCAGCCTCTGGACTTTCGTGACAGTCCAGAGAACAGACCATGTCTCCATCTTCCCATCTGCTCTCAGAGAATAGCTGGAAATTAAGTTAAAAACTGCCTTGCCTTTGGGCTTCACTTTCCTCTGCCTCCCTGCAGGAGTCACAGGAGCATCATGCCTAGAGCAGCCTCCTGGCACTACACGAGCCTTAGCAGCTCATCACGGATTTGCGTGCCCTGAAATCTTTCCTGAGATTCCATGTGAAGATGCCTGTAGAAGGACTCAAAAAAAAAAAAAAAAAACCAACCCCAAAACAACAACAAAAAAAAACCCAAACCCACATAAAACCCAAGAAACACCCCAAACCAAACAACCCCAAAAAAATCTTCTGGAGAAGGTTTCCAAGGTCACTACTGCAGATCCAGACCAAGCTCAACTTGAATTACTCATGGGGTTTTACAGGGCACTGCTGTACTTAGGAAAAGTGGATTTGAAATTACTCTTTTTTTGGAAGGACGGCTGAGCTAGAAGCAGCATTGTGACTGCAATGCTTCCCTTATTTGCCATCAGCAAGAGGTGCGTGAACAGCAGTAGCAATGTTTGCATGATGCATTGCCACTTCAGAAAACTTGGTTTCTGGTAATAAACTGTCACATATGCGAGGCTAACACAAATTAAGTCTGTGATACACCAAATGTCATCACATTTTCAAATTGAGAGCATCTTGCTCAGAAAATCTTTTTCATTTTGGGTTCCCAATGCCTTAAAACAGCTCTCCTGCAGCAAACACGTCCCAGCACCTGGGCAGCGAGCACAGGACAGAATAGAATAGTAAAGAACAGCTTTTTTTCCCCCATTAGTGGTATTTTGCTCCTTTGCACAGTAATTGGAATTCAGATAATGTTAATGTTCCCATTCTTATGTTAAAATTAATAGTAGACTGCTGGTATTTCAGCTAGACATTAATTGTATAATATTCATACGACAAATGCTATTAGTTTTAGAAATCTTCTAGATAAACTTATATAAATTAGTCACCACAAACCTAGGAAAAAATTTTCATGCATTTTGATTAGGGCTTCTCTATAGCAATGCCAGAATCCTGAATAGTCCAACGGTAGCCGCCTGCTTCTAAATAAAGGAGAATATCCAGCTGTATCACTCCATTCTTTCAGTCTTTTTTTTTTTTCCCTTTTCATTTTAAGCCCATCATTTCTCACTAGTATGTAACACTGAATAAATTACCTTCATACCAGAACTCACTTCCACAGAACATGTTGTATAACAGGTTAATATTTTACACCTATTATCTGAATATTACTTGAATTTGAGTGACTAGAAAAGGACAATACATACAGGTCTTCCGTAGAGATTTGCTGAGTGGGTGGTATACACTTCCCCAAAACAGGGGTCTGTAGCGGGAGCTCTCAAGGCCTTTTCAGCCACAGGAAAGAAACTCCATGAGCCCAGTTCGCTCCTCATGAAACGCTACTGATAGCAGCGTAACAGCAGTTTTCCGGGGGCCAGACCCTGAGCTGAGCTACGGGGCTTCGCGTGGGAAGGAAAACAAAATAATTGCAGACACACGTTGGGGGAAAGGTGCAGCTTTATGTGACGTACCAGCACTGTCCCACCAGTCGCATCCCAGCCCATCCTTGCCAACCCGTGTCTCCTCTGGGCCCCCAGCTGCCGTTCACACTCACTGCGAACCAAGAATCGGCACCTTAGAGCTCCTCTAGTACTCCTCAGGTTTTGGTCCTAAAGAGAAATACCAACTGCTTCCTCCCTTTACCATACACACGCACATAACACTCTTATTCCCCCCTGCTCATCCCTCAAGCTGGGTTTCCTCCACATCTTCCACACCTGCACGTTGTCTCCGTAAACGCCAGCCTGGGTTCCAAATAAGAGGAGATCCCCACCTGGTATAAACTATCAGAGATTCATTCAAGTCACTCTTCTGATGATCTTCCTGAATATTCTCTTGTAAAAACTAAATAGCATGTTTTATTGTTATGCTATTTGCATTAGAGTTATAATCCAGATGTTAGGATCGTTATTCTGTTGTTCCTTGAAGACTGTACCAACTATTCTTTCCTTCCAGCCCTCCACTATCTCCTCGGCTCTTCCATGGCTTACCCAAACACGCGTTTGAAGGGTCAGCTTATTTCCAAGGCGAGCGTGTAGTTTTAATCCAACCTTCTTCTATAAAAGGATGCACCAGCCCGACCACAAAGTGCAAACTGGTTTGGTAAAAAACATACCTAAGAAAGCTTTTTTTCCTAAAACAATGGAAAGGTGAAACTACTTATTTTAGTAACTGAAATGTTGGATATTAAGGCAAATAAGTATTTAGCAGTGTACAAAATCCCATAAACTCATAGACCTCAACTCTTTACTCATGACTGTTAGAAAATTACTTTCACAAATGCTCTGCAATGCTTTGTGTAACCTGAGTTTCCCCATTTCCCTTCATTGTATTCCTTTGTGCAATTCAAATTTGTAAATCATTCCAGGAAACTTTTTATTAACTCACAAGAGCCCGCCGAGACAATATCCTGTAATTTCCACTGGTCTGAGTCAGACCTAGTCGTATCAGCTGAGAAATATCCATGACCTTTCTGCGTCATTTTTCTTGTGGTGATCACAGAAAGGCAAAGCAACTTCTGGATAAAGTTCTGCTCCACGGTTTTGGACAGGAAGGTTTTGCCCGTTCTTGCAGCCCAGCTGAATTCACACTGAATAATTTCATTATGCCTCTGCAAATTCCCCTTACAGCTTAAAAGGCACCGAGCATTTTTCTTTCATTGATTACAGCTGAGTAGTCTAACGCAGCTGCATTTCAATGGAAGTGAAGTGATTCCTTTATATTATAGCTATTTTGCTAAGAGCATATGGTGTGAGGTGGATGAAAAGGACAATATTGCAGACAGCCGCAGCAGAACCTCATCTATCATACTCAGAGCCTCCCGTAGCACAATTTTTATGTCTCTCCATCACTAGCCGCCTCCTCCTCGCTGGGATGTGCGGTGACAGGAGCACTCGCGGTGTCCCCCAAGCAGCTCAGCCATGCTTCATTTCAACCCCGGCTCAGCAGAACCCGTTTCCTCTCCAAGAGCAAGAAATGCCACTACATTACGGCTGCAGGGGAAATGTTAATGAGGGTGGCTGTGTTTTCCCANCTATTGATTTCAGAAGGGACTGGTGGCACAGGGATGTGGGAACTTTTGTCCCACCGGAGCCACAGGCTATGAGATGAACTTTCGCTGTGAATATGACCTGGGCAGTGAACTACAGGCTTCAGGGCAGCCCCTCGCACAGCGGGCTCACGTTTTATTCCTGGCAACCCCAACTGGAGAACGTTCACTAATGCATCCGGAACCACCTCCTGACAAACACACCGCTTCCCAAGAAAGACAGAAACTCATCCTCTTTTGTTTTCATCTGTTTTCACAGTGTACTTCTGTTGAGCTTGACTGACGTTTGAATAAGCCCCAGGAGAATTATACCTAGGACGTTTCTACTAAATATTGCCGTTGTAGTAGGAGGGTGCAAACGCAAGGGAGGCATTTGGAAGAGACTTGTAAACAGTTGCCTTGGTACTACCTAATTAGAGTGTTACATTGTCTGGTGGGATCTACTCCCAGGAATGTGCGTAGCCTGGATTAACTTTTCCAGAGCCAGGGTGGTAGACTGCAAGCAGTCAAGATCTGGAAATCATTTGTAAAAGGAGTTGTGTCACTTTGAATCTCTTTACCTGGGGGCTTTTTTTACCGGTGAGCAGAAAAGCAGTTGTTTAGCCTGATACTATGGCAGCTGCGACTGCATGGTCCAGGTTCTTTAATAAGAGAAATTGTCATTTATCCTCTGTCTGTGGGGTTCCTCGTGTGGCATCAGTGTGGTCCAAGTAACCATTTCCAGAGGAGGATTTCAAAGTCCTGGGTTTTGTCTTCTGAGCTTGCTTTTGACCTGTTTGGCAACCGTGGCCGAGACGCTACTTCTGTCCTTCTTCATACTTTCTAAGTTTTATTTTCCTGGTCCTGAGGCTCTGCAGGTGTCCCTGTCTGTACAGGAGCCAAGGCACACTGAGGTGCTGCTGCAGCTCAGGGTCGCGCACACACACACACACACGGTAACATGTCTAAGGACATTTCCGGACCGTATCGCCTGGGTACCGTTTGTAGCACCCTTTCCTCAACACGGCCGTAAATTCTCCCATAGATCTTATCTATGGTCAAAATAAGCTTGTGCTTTTCAGCTCTTTTTTTCGGTTCTTTTATTCACTTGATCTATCACACTTGTTTATGTCAGCACACGTTATTCCTCCAGATCCTCCTATGGTTATGGAAGAGCCATCAGCTTCTTCGGAGCTAGTCAATGGCTTGGTACCTGAGCACAGAAATCACGTGCCCGCCAGCTCTACTGTCAGGGAATATGGTAGTGCTTCATCTCTGAATACTCTAAGGGAAAAAGGACACTGATTTCCTCCTCGGTTAGAATTCCCGGGAGCTTTCTGGAAGTCTTTCCTAGGTGAAGGTCTGCTGAGAACGCAAACGCTGGTACCTGAGGCTGGATAGGAGATGCTGTGCAGGAGATATCCCGGAGAAGGAAAGGAAGTGTTCTTATCCCCCAACAGAGAATCAACACCACCAGGGGGATCTTTCCTGTGCAAAGAATCAGACCCAACTTAGGACACATGAGAGATCTCATTAACACAGTCTAGCCATTTATTGCACATACTAATTACTTACTTAATGATATTGCTATTTGATTATTTAATGGCTGTAGCATCCCTTTTGATCATTCTTTTGTACATGCTTAAGTGTAACAATTTCCAATTAATTAAATGGCTTTAGATTTCATATTACTATTTTAAATAAAAAGGACAGAGGTTAAAGATACCTATTTGACTAAATTCTGGGAATCGTGAGATTTTTTTAAGCTTGTTTGCTCAGTTACAGAGGAGAAGTATTTCCAGGTTCTGAATTCTGAATGCACAGAGGGAAAAGTGCCGGGAACCCAGCTCAGCCTGCCAAACCAAGAGCGATGTTCCTATGGGGCTGCTGATAACCATCTTTGTGAAAATTCTAGATGATGTGATTTCAGCAACTTTCCCTACCATGTTTTTTTTTTTGTCTATAATGGCAGCTGAAGTGTTGCTGCATGTATTTAGAGCGGTTTTAAAAGTACCAAAAACACCAAAATGCAAACTAAATGTGACACAAACTTGACACCACAGATCTGAGTGTGAGCTCATCTAACATAATGTCCACTGGAAATTTAATCAATTCCACAATAAATTCTTTTATTAATGAGTAGCCGATTGGATTTGGTTTCTACAAGTTGACATGTGTGAGTCCACCTGCCAATTTTTGTGGCTCTAACCATCATATTTTAAAAGGTTTTTCCTCTCGCTCTCTTTACACTGTTATGAAAAAAAAAAACACGTGAAGAACAAAAGGAAACTACCTAAGTGACCGCACAGTGGAAACACTGAAACCAAATACCCTGTCCGCAAAGTGATATCGAATGAACCAAGTAAACAACCTGGAAAGAAAGAGAGAAAAGCATGCTGCTTGTCTCTTTCAGTTTGAGTAATCTTAGATGTTATTTTCGACCACAGCAAAAATCGGACAGAAAGGCAATTTTAAGAAGCTTTTAAAAAAAGGTGAGAGGACTCCGGTGGAGGCACTCCCGATTCACCCCAGCGAAGCCGAGTCTGGCTCGGTCAGGTCATGCTGTGTCTCTCCTCCCTTGGAGCCCGAGATGGCAAAATTTGGGATGTTTGCTCGCTCGGTCTGAAACGATTTCTTTATATTGGTGTTGAGTGAGTCACTAGCCAGGAACTGCATATCATGCGGACCATATGCAGGGAGCTGCAAAGATCTGACTCAGAGATGTAAATCTGTGTCGTGGTGAGGCGCCGGGGGGGTTAGCGACACTTTATTCTTTCCACCTTTTTTGCTGTTGTGAGGGTGGCAAAAAAACCCACCAAACCTTTTGTCGTTTTAGGGACGTTTACTTTGGGAGAGATCAATTTATTCTCTGAGATTTTGATCAGAGGTACGTGGAAAACGCGCCGCAGCTCGGATGCTCCCCGGGTCAATCGCCCACAGAAAAATCCCCGGAGGTCTCCGGCGCTGCGCTGAGCGGCAGCGAGATGATACGTGAATCCGATCGCTCGCATTCCTCTCGCCGGGACCACCCACATCCGATGGGAGCCGTGGAGGCATGGAAATCATTTTGCTTGCGTGTGTGTGTCTGAGCCTGTAACCTCAGAGCTAGGAGAGCCGGGCTCAGTTTTGGGGCACTAAAAGCTAAGGCCAAGCCACCGACCCGTGGCTGGTCCTCGGCAGGTCGGGGATGGCTCGGGGGGCTGCCGAGGGGTGCCCGGTGCTGCCCCGCTCCCATGGGGTGCCAGGGGGTTTGGTGGTGGGAACCAGCTGGGTGGCTTTTCCCAGCTCCTTGCCCTAGGGCTGCTCTTGGTGCCCAGCACCCATGGGTCTCCCTCTGGGTCCCGATCCCACCCGGGCGAGACTCCACTCCGGTTTTTAGGGCGCTGCATATTTTGTTCATGACATACTGGACTGTCTGGGGGTTCACGCCAAGAAGTGGGGTGGACTTCCCTTTGGGAGACCTGGATCCTCATTGAAAACCCCTCATTCATCCAGAGCAAAAAGAGGAAAAAAAACCCCAGCTGCAATGCCTGCAGGCAGGCTCTGCTCCGCTATAAATAGACGCTGTTTATTTTACACCAATTTACTGCACCGTACCACCGAATCACGAAGCAGATTTCTCTGGGTGCGGGCTGTCTCCGCCTTGGCTACCTATACTGATGTCGGTGGGCTTCGCCTTGGGTCCTTTCTTTTGCTTTGATATGGGGAATTATTGTCTGATAAAATCTTTCTGAGCCGGGATACTGAGGGAGGAGGAAATGAAAGGTGTAGGGTGTTAATGGGGATCACTCTTTCTGAGTGGCTTCTTCACGTTATTTGGAGTTGTAAAGTCTTAAGACAAGACCGCAGGTGGGCATCCTGCTGACACAGTCTTCCTTAGCGTGAGCAAAATTTTGTTCAGTGCCTTTCCCATACAAAATTGCCCTTGTGAACAGACAGAGAAGCTGCCGCAGGCTTCAGCTGGGCAGAAGAAACCTAAACTAAAGAGTTAGTTGGCCTTTTAAACTTAAACAATTAAGGTCGGACCAAGGGAACAAACAAAATCTACAAGAAAACAGCATTTCTAATGCCTCTTGCCTAAGTTCTGAGGGCTGACAGGGCTGCTCGAGGGCCCCTTACGTTGCTTGAGGTCGGGTCCTTGGTATTGCAACTGCCAGGCAGACCTTTGCGAGAGCCGCTTGAGGCTGGACCATTGCCTCACCCCCGTGAACTGCCGATGGATTTTTGCATAACTCTCCAGTTTTAATTCTGTTGTTACGGCACCCGCTGGATGTCTGCAATGGCTCCTCCGAGGAGTGCATGTTCGGAAGCTTTCCAGAGGCTGGAGCAGACAGAAGATCTTAATCTCGGCAGTGCCGTTGCTGCTGGAACAGAAGGGGTTGTGCTCTGGGGCTGTGCAGAAACTCGCCTGGGGCCCGCTGTAAGCTCGGGGAATTTCAGGACCGTCCTAATTGTTTTTCTGCTTCTCCCTAACCCTCAAAAGCTGAGCAGACCCGAAGGGAGCGAATGCAGGCTGCACATCTGCCTTCTCTGCCAGGGAAGCCCGTTAGTGGGGAATACGTTCAAGTGGCCCCATCTTTCCAGAAATCGTGACAAAGAGGTATTAGCGCAAGGCTGAAATCAGAGGGTGGCCGCCGCGTCCAGAGGGATGCACAAGAGCGGGTACGGCAGCCGCACCACGTGCAGGGCAAGAGGAGCTTGTGATGCCCCTGCGCCTCCTTCCTCCCGTCTCCCGCTGCCGCTCCTGCCAGGGAAACTTGGATTTCGTTTTGCCGCTCTCAAGAAAAGCAACTGGAGGCTGGGGGTGCTTCGTGGCAGACAGGGCGCAGTACGGGTTGGGTGAGGCAGAAATGATGTGCAATGGCAGAAAGAAAGAGGATGGGGGGGGAGAGCAGGAGCTACAGGTCTGGGCACAGTCATGCCTTCGGTAGGAATTTTGCAAGTCCCTGTCTGCATAGTGTTGTTGTTGATTTTGCCATCTTTGATCAAGGTAAACAGGACTTGTGCGCACAATGAAAACAAACAAGCCAGGCTGGAAAATATCATGAGTCAATAAGGCTCTTTCGGTGCCTCCACCTTTCTTAACCCCGAGTCAGCAAATGCTTAAGTGCTTGGCAAATCAAGGGAAGAGCCCAGGACTCAAAGCCTGGGGCAGCCCAGCCTCCGCGCTGGGCTCCAGCCGCCCGCTCCTGGTTACTTAAAAGGCCACCAATGAAATGTTTAAATACTGGGCAATCAGCGTTGTGTTATGAATAATTGTACTGACACTACTGGGAAGCAGGTTCCCTCTGCCTCTGAGCCTTGCGCTGACTGCGAAGGATCCTCCCAAATTAAATTTGTGGATCGGCAATACATCATTTTCCACTTGCTGCAGAGTAGCAGCTCGCTCCCCGTACTCCTTCTCACCCTATTCGTATAGATACCATCAGCCAGAACTCACACTTTGTTACAGCGCAGATCTTTTCTTTCATCTAGAGCCATTATTCGGGATGATGCAAAGTTTGGTTGTTTCTTAAAGTTTTCTGCATTAGGCTGATGAAAGAAAAAAAAAGACTTGGAAATCTTAAAAACATTCTCTCTTTTTGCATTTTACTTTGGCTGGATCACCTCCTACATTATTTTTACGACGAAGCACTTGTGCTTTTTGACATCAAGACAAATGCTGGTGACTTTCCAGGAGCCCGGGAAGTACAGTGCATGTTAAAAGCTGCTCTGGCTGTCTCCTGGTGTGAATGGAAGTTAGTTGGGGTGGAAAGAGTTTTTCCTGAACACCAACTCTGTGCCCTCTGACACGCTCTCTCAACTCTGCCCCTCAATACATCACCCAACTCTGCAGCCTGGGATGCTCAGAAGGTTAAATGTATATTATTAACACAGTGCAAACCAGTTGAGCACCATGTGGGTGCTTTAAATGTAGTTCTTGCAATCTTTATTCCCTTCTCAAAACACGCTCACCCTCTCCCTGCTTAAGCCAGAAGGGCCTGGCGTCTCTGAGCACCACTTAATTGCTCGTAAACCTCTTTTTAAATTTTTCTTTTAGCTCTGAGGACAGTAAGAGTCAAGCACACACTTCTTATCGTTAAGCCTTTTCTGTTTTACCTGTAGGTGAAAACTGTGATGCTCTTCCCCACTCACTGGGGACCCAACAGTGACTGATCCTGCCGAACCTGCACCGCACCGTAGGCGACGGTCCAGGGGACACGGGAGGGAAACTCCCGGCACATCTCCGACACAGAACAGTTGCTCCCCCTGTGAGTGCCCAGAGCGTGTGGGACGCATCTTTGCCTGGCGTCATCCTTCCCCGTGGGGATCCCATGTCCCAGCTTTTCCAAAAGCGAAGCTAAACACCACTGGGAGCAGTTTGTCCTTTCCAGCACGGTTTTCATGACTCCGTCTGACCTCCTAATTTGCACCCATTTTCTCTCTCTCCTTGTAAGCGTGGTTCTTTTGCCCTTACAGACCGTGGCTCAGCAAGATGCCCCAGTCATGGCTTATCTGCCCTACTCCTTAGTAGGCTTTTTTTAATGCCCCAGTACTTCAGTGATGGCCTCTCCAGAGAGAGGGCAAAAGCTGCACCTCCCACGGCGCAATATGGGACTACTGCGATGAAGATTCAAGATGCCGGGAGGAAAAAGACATTGGAGACTACCCCAGGAAACCGGGGTGGGTGTCACCTCAACAGCCTGCTCCCCTCCCCGTGATGCCTCACAGGCATGGAAAATTGTTTTGCTCCTGCGGAGATGCTGGCATCTAAATGGCTTAATGGCAATTTTTTTTTTTTTTTTATTGCTTCAAAGTAATCATGAGTGTTGGATATTTGGGAACCTAGAAAGAGAATTCAGCCCCTGCATATATTTTAAATTATATGCTTCATTAAATAAATGAACACAAGGCACTGAATGATTTCTGATTTTTGGGTGGTTTTTAATAGACAATAAAAAACCCCAAGATATTACATAACATTTTATTGCAGAATATAAATTAATCTCTGTTTAGCTAAGCAAAGATTATACCACACAGAAATTAAAGGCTGGACTCCTAAAAAGTAATAAAATTATTAAATAACATAACTAATAATAAGAACGTCCCACAGAATTATCTCTGTTTTCATCATATGTAGCTCTTAGAAGCACTTCTGATTATTCATCTATTTTATTTTCTTTTTTGGAAAAAAAACCTAGAATTTTATTTAGTTATTTCCAGATTAAAAAAAAATTGCCCACATACAAGATTAAACTTTTTTTTATTGCATTGCTGAAATTAAGTAACATTTATTCCTACCCCAAAAGTATCATATGTAAAAGTATGAAAACTAAATGGAAAGAGAATGGTAGAACTGGTCTTCTATCTGCAATATTTGATTTATTCTTCAGAACAGTTTTACCATTTTCTGTAGAAATATTTGTCTGTGCCTTTCATGAAGAACCATTAATTCTAGTTCCTCAGCAACCATTTTAATCTTTTCTTTTTAAAATTAAGTTATTTTTAAGCACAGATTTAATGTGAAACTTATCTAGACCACCATGAGTTTTTACAGTTAAACCACTTTCCACATGACACATATACCAGTCAATTGACCAGAAAACTGTTTTTTTCAAACTAACAAAACATTTTGATGTTTTTTTGTCTCCTCTAGAAAAATAATGTTTTTTTTTCAATTTAGGATTTTTAAGTAAATAGCCAGTAAATGGAATTAAACATATTCAATTTTCCAACAGATTTCTGCAGAGGTTTTGTGAAAAACAGTCCTGTACAGGGGCTGTTCACAGAGTTTCCATTTTCCGCTGAGTGTAACAGGAATTTTTACGAAAAAGGGTGTCAGGCTTTGCTTTGAGATAGACCTCAGCACTACAAGAGTAAATTGTCTTCTTTCAGTGGTGCCCGGTGATAGAACAAGAGGTAACGGGCACAAACTTGAGCAGAGGAAGTTCCATCTTAACATGAGGAGGGACTTCTTTGCTGTGAGGGTGGCAGAGCACCGGCACAGGCTGCCCAGAGAGGCGGTGGAGTCTCCCACTCTGGAGACATTCCAAACCCACCAGGACGCCGTCCTGTGCAACTGCTGTAGGTGCCCCTGCTCTGGCGGGGGGGTTGGACCAGATGATCTCCAGGGGTCCCTTCCGAGCCCTATCGTTCTGTGATTCTGTGATTCTGTAAATCAGGTGTAGCTCTGCTGCACCCAGAGGAGTTCTATTTGTGTGAAATCACCAAGATGAAGGTTAGAGGGTGAGTGCTTTAGAAATGTAGCTATTTTCTTAACAGGAATCCAACATGTAAAACTGAGTTTCTCTGATGATCTTCAATTCTCTTGAACTTGTACCCCTTTACTTTTAAAGCCCAGAGCTTCCCGCTATGTTCAACCTCCAAATTCCCAACCAGCACCCACTCCTGATGCATTTTCACCCTCCGCAGTGGTGGTGGGGACATTGCCAATGTCTCGCCTGCTGCTGCGTGGGCTGTAGGAGGTGGGAGGGTGGAGGCTCTGGGCTAAACACAGTTTAAACCTCTGGTTTGGCAGCTTGTTCAAGTTTCAGCAAGTGTAAAATACTGTCCTGGGGTTGGACTTCTAATTCATATTGTGCACCCTGGTTTTAATTTACAAGAAAAGATGTCACGGTTATTTGCTTTTAGAGATGTCCAATACCGGTCAATTCAGTGACGGCAAACCGTTTTTAAGAAGAACAAATGCTCTCTGTATCCATCACATGGGTAACCAGTAACCAGGGCCATGATAAAAAAAATCTGAGTTATTACAACCATGTGTTACAAGTAGTAACCAAAATACCAATTGTTGAAGCGCAGCCATGGCTCTGGTGGCGGCGGGGGTCTGCCCCACCCCCAGAGAAGTCAATCCTATGGCAAAGCATATGCCTGTGCTGCTTCAGAAAATAAAGATGTGATAGACTTAGTTTGTGTAGATTTATTAGCATACCTTTTTTTCTTAATTGCATAAATTGAATTGTACATGTAAGCGAGGAGTGTTAAAAACTTCACTTCTGATACCTGTGTACAGTCCTTTCATGGCGTTAACGGCCATCATTAGGATTATTAGAATACTGCCTGGAAAACCCAGCTATGAAATGTGATGCCGGCGTCCCAGAAGCTGTACAAACTCGGAGCCAAAAAGATAATCCTTAAATTCCTCAACCTAAATAAATCACAGTGGTTTTCAGGAAGTGTTTGCAGGATTGGTAACTTTTGCTTAAACTGCTATTTTGATTTTAAATTTGTGATGGCAAAACTACTAGCTCGAATGAAATTAAACCAAAATGATACCTTTCTGTAGAATCAGTCATAATTTTCCCGTCACAGTTTTGTTACATATTATATATATTTATTATATATTATATTTAATATATTTATTATATATTATATAATTGCATGTATTGTTTAGGCTTGCATCAAAATAGGAAAAATGCATTGCAGGCATTTTTAATCATCTTAAAAAAAAAACAAATGAAAGTGTAAAACTAATGGTTTTTCATTAGCCTTTTTTTGCAAGTAAATTAGTAACTTTTCAATCTGATATGCTTTTTTCCCATTCACTCCTGTGTTTCCTGATTGCAGCCATGACCTGGGTCAGAAATGATAAAACTCAATGAGAAAGGACAATTCCCAGAGCTTTCTGAGCCTCAGAGGTTAGGATCATTCAAATAAAGATCAGCATGATATCAGAACTTTCGTCTCTCTCTCCGAACAGCTGAGTCTTTTCCAGCTGGCCCATCACAGCTCAATAATCATATAGAGTTATATCAGTGATGCTCATTCATATTTCACAGGCTATAATAAACACAGCAAAAATTAGATGAGGTTCCACTTGAGGTTAAATGTTTCCATGAGGTAATAATTTCTGTTTATAACAAGGAAAAAAAAAAAAAAAAGACCACTGGTCTATTTTTAAAACCTAATTTAGACCCACCCGGTATCCAAAATATCAGTTCACAACAGACCATGAATGAGACAGGATTATGCTCTCTTCTTCATAGTTTTAGATGTAAATGAGGGTGTCGTTGGGAGCCCTGTGCGGAGGCTGAGCGAGGGGGAGCCGCAAGCCTTTGTCTTGCCCTTGTTGCAGGTGGTTTTCATTGTATCATCCCCAAGGATTCTCAGGATAACAGATTTTCCTGCCCTGTCCAGGGCAGAGCTTTTACATCCTTCTGCCACATTCTGGTCTCTTCCTAAAACTTGAAATCATCCCAAGGAAAAGGCACCGCATCCCTTTCCCCTTCCATGCAGCTGCGTAGGGGTTTTGCGGTCCAGCCCTGGGGAGCTCCTGCCAGTGCCACAGGGAGGATGGGATGTCGCTGGCTGGGACGTTGCTGGCTGGGACGTCGCTGGCTGGGATGTTGCAGTCTCACACAAGCACGATGAAGCGGGGAAGCGATAACACAAAGCTCACGCTAGGAGGGATGCAGCCTCCGCTGCCAGGCAGCTCACCCGGGGCTGCGGGCACGTGGGAACGGGCAATGTCTGCTGAGGAGTGGAGGCTCAAAGCCCAGGACTGTCTAGCGCAACTGTAAATTTTGCTGTTTGTCGGTGGGAACCCTCAAACAAGCACTTAGAACGTACCCCCCATTGATCACACCAAAACGTGGTTATTTGGAGCTGTAGGTAAGCAGGACCCCAGTAGGGAGAGCGATGCTGCTGCCTAACTAAAGGAGAGCAGCACTGGAGAGTTATCATTAACTGTACCTTACCAGTATGTTCAAGGCTCAGCTGAGGTTTGAGCCGCGATGTGCTGGGTGATGAGCAAATGCACCAGCAAAACACGGTTCCTTGGTGCAAAGAGCTTCCCAGCCAGATCAAAGGGTGAGAGGTAAATGCATTAGTCTTGTTTTGCAGTTTGGAAACAGCAGCAGCAAAACATTTGCAGGTGATTTTCCCTAAGGTCCTACTAAAAGTCCAAGATAAAGGTTGAGCAGACCTCGGAGGCTGTGTTCAGCACCGTAATCACCACCTCTTCTCCCTACTTGAGCTTGCGGCTGCCTTTCCTGCCCTCTCCTTGACTTCAATAGATTTTTTAGAGCACGCAGAGAATAAAACTTCCATAATTACAGGCAGTGATGTGTTAAAGAGCACTCCAAATGCTTTTCTCTGGTTTTGCATCGGAGCAAGAAGGGATAGTTTCTTTTTCCCTAAATCATGTGGTTATTCGGAGGTTCGGCACTCCTGCCTACGGAGCTGTACGTTCTGGTTTTATGCCGTGTTGTTTGTGAGCCATAGGCTGCAGTCTCTTTTCAATGAGAAAACAATAAAATGACTTGCTTTTGTTTCTTTTCAGACACAGAACACTATACTAGCTAAAAAGTGACTTTTAGAAAGATAGCTTTGCTCGTGGGAGAGGGCTGTTAACATGTTAACCCGTCTTCCAGCAACTGTAATTCATTGTGCCATTAAGACGGTGTCATGTGCTGATAGCAAAATAAATAGCTATGAGAAAACGTTCAGTAAATTATTTTGCCACTTGAGTTTATTAAAAGGGTGTCCTTTAGCCTGTCTGCCTTAGAAAATTTAGGCAAGGCAACAGGGGCTGATTCTACTCTCCCTGGGGTGGACAGAAAGATGTCCTGGGAAACCCAGCAGGTCCCACCATGAGGAAGGAGATCTGTGGCTGCCAACCCACCCGTGGGATGGAGCTCCCTCCGGCCATGGCACAGGTTCCCTTACTGCTCTGCAGGCAGCTTGGGCGAGAGGCTTAAAATCACGGTCTACAGGAAAAACCTACATTAGTGCAGGTGGAAACCACATTTCCATCACGGGAGTGAAGAAATCTCAGATAACTCCAGCAACCTGACCCTGCAATAAACTCCGGCACAGGGTCCCGGAGCCGTCATTCTCAGGCACATGCATTTTTACCGATTGCTTTTCAGAAAAGCGCAGAGCCGGCTATCAAGTGTCCACACGAAAATCTCCAATTCTGGAAGTTTTGTTGTCGTAGAGCCAGATAAGCTCAGAAACGTGAAGCTAAGGCTTCAAAATCAGACAGCCAGTAAGTGCTTTTTGAGAGTCTGCAATCTGGAAGCCCTGTCTCTAGAGACGAGTGACGAAGCTCCTTTCCACCGAGGAGGACCAGGAGCAATGGGCTCCTGCCCAGCTAAGGGCACACAGCGCGCGAGCTGAGGGGTAACGGGATTTTTCAGCCTACAGGTAGCAGCACCAAGACAATTAGTAAAATTGATATTCCCTGGAGTGTGTTTTCATTCCTCCTTCCAGTGAGATGTAACTAAGAGGCCATCTTATGTCAAAATCTGGAAAAATTCAGGAATTGTGAGAGTTAAGGCTTCCTTCCCAAAAAATAAATCCCATTTGGCAGAGACATAGCTGCCCATTCAAAGAGGCAACGAGCTGAGAGAGGTGGGGAGGGATTTTGGACATCTAAGCAGTGTTTAAATGTCCTTAGATGTGGCTTTTCTTTTTTCTGCTAGACAGGTAACTGGGAAAGTTATGCACAGCCCAGTTTGGGACTGGGGATACCCCGTATGTTTTGCACATTACCCTCATGCTAAGTGTGCTCAATGGGGGCTACTGCAGCCCCCCAGAATCCCTCCCCTCCAAAAAAATCCCATACACAAGCCCTTTCCCGCAGCCAGCCCGTCTCGCCTCCCCAGCGCCCACCAGTGCTGGGGGCCGGATCCTGGGCTCCGGGGTGGGTTCCCAGCAGGCCTGGCAGAGTGGAAAACTCCTTTGAGCAGATTTTGCACTTCCAGGTGAAAAGGCTTGACGAAGTGGGAAACGGAAAAATCCTCCGCAATTTCCTCAGTTTAATGACTTTTAAATTGGGTGGCATTGATTATTTTAGTGATGAAGTGTATTTGGAATACGGAGACAACACAAAAGCATGAATGAAGATTAACTCTTTTTTTCTAACCCTAGAAAACATTAAAAAGAGTTACCAGAGTATTTGAAAATATTTTTAATAGTTTGGAACAACTAAATTTAGCAAAGCTGCACATAGGCCTCTCTCTATTACAGCTAGAGTTACTATGGCAACATGCTACAATTATTTATCGCCATGACGATCCACTGTAGATTTTTTAAATGCATTATCTATTTTTGTTTGCATTGTCATTCCTGCCAGGGGAGGGAAGACACCAATTTGGTGCGCTGTGAAATGGTCAACATTTCATCCAGGCGATGGTGGGGTGGAGGCTGGGGAGATTTTAAAATGAGCAGCAGTAAAAGCCAAGGAACAACCACTCTCAGAATATTTTTTTCCTTTTTTAATGTAAAATAGGTTACTCTTTCTAACTGACAAGTGAATAGGGGCTTGTTCTTTGCCGGTCTTCCTCCTGATCGCTCTTTGATAGTCTGAGATACCAGAAACAAATGTGAATGAACGAAGTTCTGCGATACCCATGGACTGTTATTATCTCTGCCACGGAGAAAGGGAAACGCAAACGAGCTATATTAGGCAACTTCTCTAAAGTCACATCACCAGGCGGAGATAAGGATGCGATTAGGCCCTGCTTCCTTGGCCACGTTCTCCAGTGTGGTGGCAACGTCGCGATTACAGTGCCACTGTCACAAGTCCTCTGCGTCTTTATTATATATACCAGGTCAGGGGAAATCGGAAAAGCCTGTCCATCCCTAGTTCACAGGAGAGAGAGAAGGATATCTGCTATGTGCTGCAGCTTCAGTTGTTTAGCTGTGACAGTACAGGCGCTCCACCAGCTCACTAAAGCTTGTGGGACTTTTTTGGGGTAAAGCGTGGGTTTCCACTGGCCTCGCTCAGCCCATGCCAGCGTTTCAGGGTGGTGGAAGCCAGATGCTCCAACCTGGAGATGTCTTGCCCCAGCAAAGGCACAGCAGACCTCCCTCCGTCCCAGGGCATGGTGTGTGGGCAACCCTGCCTCATGCAGGAAACACACCACCCATCTCCCTGCACCCCTCTGCGGGAAGATGCTCGAGTGGAGTGGACGTGCTTGAGGAAAGGATGGTGGATATTATTTTAACACATCCAAATAATGCTCTGCTGGTATTGTCCAGGGTGATGGTTAAGTAATCCTAAGGAGGACTTGGAAAGAGTTCCCTTTGTGGCTCTCTGACTAATGAAAAGCCCTTTATATAATCCTTCAATCAACTGCATGGGGCTGCTTGGACCGGTAATTGGGCTACGAACGGGCTCCATTTACGGGAGATTATGTAATTTACCATTCGGTCATCGTCTGCTCCCAAAACTGTGATTCTTTCTCCAAGGCTTACATTCCCAGAGATACAAGTAATGACCAAGAGTTGGCTCTTTGCATCTTAGATCATGACCAGGATCTTTCCGGATGCGGCTTATTTGGATTAAACCTGACTCCCCAGTGTGCTAAGGTGGGGAATCTCCTGGTGGGAGAGTCCAGATTTTCACTCTCGTACAGCACATGTAGGGGTGAAAGTGATGGGCACTCAAGAAATGAATAGACAGGCAAGCTAGATAGAGGCTTGGACTGTATCCTTGCTTCTTTCTTATCAGTGGGTGTCCCTGAGGGCTTTGTACAGTGGGTAAAATGAGAAAGGTATTTTAGCTGAAAGGTGTACCTCAATAAAAAAGGACGTAGCATGCAGAGACAGAAAATGCTCCATCAAACATCCAAAGGTTGGGCTGGCAGAGAATTTCCAGAGCTATTTGAATTAGCAAAGCATTAAAGAAGAGATAAGTGTTACTTTTATGAAATGAAACCAAACCTTTTGCTCTTTTAGTGTTCAAGGTCTAGAGACAAGCAATGACTGCCCACTAACAAATGCCAACGACAGCTGGTGAAACTGGGGAGGAAAGCTCGCTGGTCTTACACATTGAGAAAGACTCCCTGGGGCAAGAACCGTTTTGAAATACCTCTGTACTCTCCTGAACCAAAACCACATCATTTTAATGCTTGAGAACATGGGCTACATTGAAAAAAAACGCTCACTTGTATAGCAGTTTTGAAATTATAAACCAGCAAAGACACCCTCCTACTAAGGGAGCTCTTGGGTCACACATCTCCTGCTCCTCAGTCTAGTAGAGCAGGTAGTGCTGGTGCTCACCCCTGGTGTCTCCTGGTACTTTATACTGCAGAGCAACCTGATATTTGCTACTTGCGAGGTGTTGGAGCCAGGTCTTTACTCGTTAGCAAAAAAGCAGGGCACGCTGCTTCCCACTCCTCTGTTGCCAAACACGGACCCAGCAACGCTGAAGCAGAGAAGAGTTTTTACAACAGCCCCAGCAGTGACTCACCCGTTGGCTTCCTGGTCCTTATCGGGGGAGATCCGCTTTGCAGAACAAGCACAGTGCGGCTCTGCGTCCCCGGGCCCAGGCAGCTTCATCCCCACCACTGCCCCTGTATACAGGTACCAAACAACGGCAAACGTGGCGGCGTTCCCCAGAGCTGGCGCCCACAGTTTGCAAACTCAACCGGTGTGTGAAAGATGGAGGGAGCGAGCAAAGGGAGTGGGATGAAAGGGGTTTGTGTTGTGTGCCCCGGCGGCCAAGAAGGCCAATGGCATCCTGGGGTGCATCAAGAAGAGTGCGGCCAGCAGGTGGAGTGAGGTCATCCTCTCCCTCTACTCTGCCCTGGTGAGGCCACACCTGGAGCACTGTGTCCAGTTCTGGGCTCCCGGTTCAAGAAGGACAGGGAACTGCTGGAGAGGGTCCAGCAAAGGGCTACAAAGATGATGAGGGGATTGGAGCATCTTTCTTATGAGGAAAGGCTGAGGGACTTGGGTCTCTTTAGTCTAGAGAAAAGAAGACTGAGGGGGGATCTTATCAATACTTATAAATACTTAAAGGGAGCGTGCCAGGGGGATGGGAACAATCTTTTTTCAGTGGTGCCCGGTGGTAGAACAAAAGGTAACAGGCACAAACTTGAGCAGAGGAAGTTCCATCTTAACATGAGGAGGGACTTATTTCCTTTGAGGGTGGCAGAGCACCGGCACAGGCTGCCCAGAGAGGCGGTGGAGTCTCCCACTCCCACTCTGGAGACATTCCAAACCCACCAGGACGCCGTCCTGTGCAACCTGCTGTAGGTGACCCTGCTCTGGCAGGGGGGTTGGACTAGACGATCTCCAGGGGTCCTTTCCAACCCTGACCATTCTGTGATTCTGGGTTGCAATAAGCCCAGTGGGATTTCACATGGATTTGGTGGGTACCGAGCTTTCAGGGTGGCAACCTGCTGCTGTCAGATGTATGTGGAATAACAAAAAAGCCTCACCATCTCCAAAGGACAGTTTAGCGTTGCGCTGAGATATTAGGACTAGCTATATGCAGCTTTGTGCGATGCTTTGCCATGGGAAATTCATCCCACTTCTCAGAGAGGGCTGTTTGTCCAAGCAAGGCGTCCCGTGAAAGCGGCTGTGGGACTCGCTGTGCCTGAGCGGAGCCCGATGGACATTTCCCAGAGGGTTGCACTCTATTCATGAGACTATTTCCAATAGTCTTCAAGGACGATCTTGCTGGAGGTCAGCACTGCAAGACCAACAACCAGACTGAAAAATATAAAAAAAACAAGCATAAGAAAGGTGTGCTTTCCAGCCCTGTTTCTGAGGTGATGGTTCCCTACCTTTGGCACACGCTGCGGGACAGAGACTCCTTCTGAGCGGTACGTGGTCCTGCCTGCAAAGCCCCATGCCACGTCCTGTGGCAAATCAACTGAGATGCATGGCTGTAGCGAGCCCCAGAGTGTTCCTGCTGCCATGTCAATAGTCCCTGGGCAAAACACGTTTGGGAACTGCTGGTTTAGACCAGAGAGGTTAACAGTCATTGATTTAATACCTTTTCTGCACCCTCCAAGGTTGAGCCATTGCTGAGTAGCTGTGCTCTGTCGCTTTTCCCTGACTATGTGAAGCACAGGTCTGAGTGCAAAATCCACTGGTGACTGCTAATAAAAGCCACAGAAGCATTTGCAGAAAGCCTGAGCACAATCAGGCTCTGTGGCAGGAGTGTTTGGTGGGTAATGGTTGGGTTACATTGAATAACAACTTTTTTCCATCTGGCAGTGGAAATATCACTTGAAGGAACAGACAGAGGCAGGACCAAAACTGTTAAGACCTCCAGAGTCCATTGCTGCCACAAGGGTCACCAGGCAGAGAGAGCGGGAGCATCTCTGCCATCACGGTTCGAGACCCTGAGGATATGGAATGTGCGTTGCAGTGAATGGGGTTTCCCTGATTTTGCCGGCTTGATGTCAGGATGGGAATGGGGCAAACAAACGTACTCCTGATGTCGAAGGCCAGAGGGACATAAGGCCACTTTTGCAATGCACAGCGTGAGATGACAGCTGCAGCACAAGTTCCCGCAAACGGGAATTCTGCAAGTCACTTTGTCCCCCACGTTACTCTGCTCCTGTATGGGAAGCTGTGGGTGTAGGTGGATTATATTTTATGAGTTTTGCAGGACTAGAGAAAACCTATGAGGAATCAGGCCCTTGTTGTACTAAGCACTGCAAATAAGCAAAGGACAATATCTGTCTCCAGCTGCTTGTGATCTGTAAAAAGAAAAGGTGGGTTTTCAACAGGAAACTGGAAACGGGGTATATTCAGTGAATTTTTCACGTTGACACACACAACGGAGTGTTTTCTTTGCTCAGACTATTTACTGATGTGAAAAACAAAATCCTGCTTGTAAAATCAGGCACGTGCTGTTCGGAAAGATGTTTTCTACAAATTAAATCTAGTGAACATCCTGAGCCAATCTTTGCAGTGACTACTGCATGGGATGCAGGAGGACAGATTTAGTTTTAGGACAGGTCTGTGGGATTACAATGAGCTCTCTGACGTTTCTCAAGTGATGAATTATTTCAAGGAATAACCTGGGCTTTAGCAGCCTCTGTGTCATGGTGGCAGGGTGAGAGAGGAACACTTTTAAATGTTAATTAGTAGGGAAGAGCTGTCTTGCACACTAACCACAAAGATCTCCGGTGATGGCGGGAGGCAAAGGAGAGCAACAGAGCATTTCATTTGTAATGCATGTTTTTATTTCACCTTGGAGATCCGCTCATTGATGGATTTGGCATGCAGATAATGAAACTGCATTGCTGCGGGGTTCCTGACTGCAAGGTGCTTAAGCACAAAAGGAAGCCCCCAGGAAACCTCCTGGCAGGGGGCAGGAACCCTGACACTTGGGTTATGGGAAGAGGTAGCAGGAAAGAGCCGTACCTGCAAGCAGGTTAGAAACAGCAGAGGCTGCTGATGCCCAGTCCCCAGCTGGGCAAGGCGGGGGGGGAAATGGCAGAGGGAGATGAAGCAGTCCTACGCAAGTAAGACAAAATGGATGAGCTGGGCGATGGGGACAGTGCAAGCTCTCGTGCCCCTTTCTGTTGCTTCCTTTTTCATGTTGAGGATCTTCTAAGCAAATCCCACTCATACACCTTTGCCATCAAGCTGGGAATGGTTTCCAGTCCTCCACCTTTGTTTCCCATCTCACACATCCTTTTCCATAAGCGGACAGAGGTGCCATGGCTCTACCATGTGCAGTTTTGAAACATGGCCAAACTAGGGGCATGGTTCTCCTCCGCCTTGCCCCGGCGTCGTACTTTGCACCGGGGCAAAGTGGGTGGGGAACGCTGCCGCATCGGAGCAGTTACGGCTCTTGAGCTACATGGGGTTTTGCTGGAGTGGTGATGTGCCAGATGCCCCCCCAGCGGCCACCGTCTCAGAGCAGACCTCCGCCCTACCGCTCTGCTTTGTTTTCCTCTGCTGGGCTCAAACTCATGCTGCCATGAGGGTCACCTCTGCCCCAGCCTGTCCTGTGAAGAACGACGGTGGGGTAATGCCACCCTCCATCCCGAGCTGGGGGCACATTTCAGCCATTTCTTGGGTTGCAACAAAAACCACCTACAGGCCCTCCTGAACTGGTGTAAATTAGGAATGACCTCACTGATGTCAGAAGGGCCAAATACAGTGTCAGACAAGAATGAAGCCAAATGTTCGTGCCTGAATTCTTCCCTCTAATTAAACTTAAATTAAAAAAATAATAATAATACTGGGCAGGGGAACCGGCTGATAACGCGTGCTGGGCTGGTGCAACCAGCGGCTGCATCTCGCCTCGGGGTGTTTGACTTCAGTGGCTGCATTTTGCTCAGTTGCCCGGAGTTTTTAAAGTGCTTTTTGATCTGTAGTGCTGTATAAATGTAACATTCCCTTGTACAGCTGTCTGTCTGTCAATCCCCAGAGCCCCGTCTGCAGCTTGCTTGTTTTCTGCGGTTAAGGGGAACCGCAGTTACAACACTCCTGCATGTTTAACACTATTTCAAAGTCCCTCTTGACTTCCCTTTTCATCCTTCTTCAGGGCTATGTTTAGACTCCGATTCCCAATCTGCTGGACTGAGATTGTTATTAAAATGCAGCACTGGTAATGCTCCATGTGCCCCAGCCATAACAAACCACTGCAGGCGAGCACAGCACTGGGGAGAGCAGGGGACCACGTAGTGTTTAGGCTTTAAAACCAGTCAGGTTTGCTTTGTTTATATAGATCTAAAGGCTATTCCTATCTACTATATACAAATATGGCAACAGGGAAAGGGGGGGAGAAAGGAGGCATGAGAGTGTAATCTGCAGAACCAAATGTAAGGGCTATAATTAATCAGGTAATTGCAGCATTTGCGCGGAGTGTCTGTAAATATTACCTCTATTTCTAAGTATAGTACTTTGGACCACGTATCTTATCATGAAACAAACCGTCAAATAGAAAACACATCCACTTGACTGGAATATAATGAGTATTAGGTCAGACAAAATGCAAACTGACTAAATTAATTTGTAGTTGTGTACCAACTGATGTTGGTGCGATAATTTAATGAAACCCTTCAAATAAATATCCGCTGGGGGAATAACGAGGAGGAGCAAATGGAGTGCGCACTGGAGGATTACGAGGGGTTTGTGCAGTAACAGAAGGAGGTCCCAGAGAGCGGACAGGAGCAAGGGGTGATCTGGCAGCGCGCAGGGGAGGATGCAAGAGCTGAGCAGGGGGCCCTGGAGATGCTTTGCAGAGAGCTTTGGACCTTGGCGCTGCCCCTGAAGGACCTCAGCTGGGACACCCACGGCTGGACTCGGCCCTCCGGAGTGAGCGTGACGCAGGAGGAGGCTCCGTGGGTGGCCCTTGGCTCATGCGGGGCTCTGGCTGCCCCCGACGCCGCGTCGTGCCGCTCTCCGGGAAAGCTGTTGGTTGACGTGACGGCGACTTGTAGCTGTTTGAGAAATGCTGTCACGGTCTCGTGAGAAACGCAGAGTGAAATGAACGGGTTTAAATCCCGCTTTAAATGCTTTGGTTCCTCAGTCAGGTGATTTGGGGGTTTCAAAAAAGTGAAATACTCTCTATTTGTGCTTTTTTCAAATCCCTCTGTTTCCTTTTTTGTTTGGGCAAGGTCAAAATAACCATTGAAATAGCTCATTTGAGGAGCCACGTTATGCTGATCCCAATGGGAATGTGGGGGAACGAGCCGCTTTTGAAGGGGGAACGTGTCCGTCCTCTGCCCTGGGAGGGGCGTTGCCCATCACTCCAGCACACACTGGATGGGATGTTATTTCCACGGGAAAGCACAGCTGAGAAATAGGGTGCTCAGGCAAGACCCTGAGCAGTGCAGCGGGGCTCAGGGCCACCCTCTCGCGCAGCCTTATGGCCCCACCATGCAGAGCACAGGCCATGCGAGGCTCCTGCTGGGACAACCTCCCAGAGCATCACGCCTCCCCAACCACAGCCCAGGAGCTGTGCAGATTGAAGTCTCTCAGCAGCAAGGCTGAGCGACCCATGAGAAATGTTGGTCCTGATGGTACCATCCCCCCTGAGTGCCCCGTTGGCAGGTGGGGTGTCCCTCGTCCTGCTGGGGTCCCGGCCCAGCAATGCAGCACACTTACCCTGTGAGGACCAGACCTCCAGGCTGGGAACCGGTCTGCCTCTGAGCTGCCAAATCTTCCAGTGCAAACCTGACTCCTGCAGTGCCATGGACAGTCCGAGAGCAGCTCCAAGACATGAGCTGCCTCCTCTCAGGGGGGTCTGTTTTCTACACTTCCCACAGGAAATGCACTTTGCTCTATGTCCAGAAACTCAGTTTCAATTTGGATGGCACAAACAAAGAAATGAGTGAGTTAAAGCGTGAAAAATGGCTAAGGAACAATTCGTGCTATTCTAGTAGTTGGTGAGTGGAAAGCTCCCCCTAGGAGCTAAACACCCATCTCATCTCCAGCTCAGCACAGGTGTTTCACAGTGGTCGGAGCTGCTGCCCCATGGTCGCAGTGGTGAGAGGGGAATCCCTCTGACCCGAAAAGCTCCGGTGCTGTGTTCTCAGGGAAGGACAGTAGCTAATTTATTGATGTTGACATGCCCTTGAATTTGAGGGGTGGGGGCTGTCTATTAATTTGCCCACATGGTGCATGGGTCACACCAGGAGAGAATGAGCAGGAGCTGCTTGGGGGTTGCAAGTGGCCACACTGATGAACCAACACGTGTCCCACTGGGAGAGCCCAGAGGAGAGGCCACAGAGTGCCCTCACCCTCTCTAAGGCGGATCAAAGTTACCTCTCCTCCTCCGGGATGCAGAGGATGTTTGTGCAGACTGATATTGGAGGGGTTGTGCGGGGTCCTTCCTGCAGCCAAAAAGTAGGAGAGCAGATGGGGGGAATATGGACTGAAGGTTGAGGAGCAAACAGGCTCATTCCAGGAGCGGGAGACCTGACAGGATGGGCTGCGTCAAAGGTGAAGGCAGACAAACGCCCACATTAAGGGACAGGAGTCGCTGCAAGGCTGCACTAAATGCACCTTCTGCCACAAACAAGAGGACCCAACATTAACTCTCAAACTCATTATGATGAGAAATACCCTCCCATATCACCATGGGGTGACATAAACATCAGCACAGGATAAAACAAAAAAAATATTAAGCACATAAGGGTAGAGACAGAAGGAACTGATGGTCTTTCTTAGCATGGATGCACTTACCCCACACGACGTAGGTGTAACTGTCCCCACACAACCCGAGGCACCACCATCTCCCAGTGCTGCTGCATGTTGGCTGGTGGCTGTGGATACCCTTGACAGCTCCAACCTCTACATTTAGCCCATCTGGCACGTGGGATTTGTTGGGTAAGCGCTGTAGCTGCATTCCCAAGGTGGCCCTGGGTGTGGGCCGTGGGCTCTCCCTTCCCCGAGGCAATCCAGATGCTGCCCAGTGAGGTCCTGGGGAGTTTCTCTCCCACCAGCCGGCTCTGCTGGCTCTGGCGTAGCATTGCCATAACTTGAAGAGCAGGAGGAGGAAGGAAGCTCTCCTCCTCGCCTTGCTGCTCGGCTGTGGGGGCAGGGAGGGGAGGATGCCATGGAAGGGCTCTCCAAAAAGTGCCTCGGAGGCAGAGAGAACCACCTCTGTGCAGAAACCTGCCTGTGCCAGTCCGGGCAGAGCCTCCCATGACATCAGCTCGCAACCGGCTTCACAACTTCATGCTGGAGGAGACCCTGCCGTACGCCACGGAGGGAACATGCTCCCGGCCGTGGCAGAGGCATGCTGCAAACCAGAGACAGCCTGGCCCTGGTGACACTCGGAGGGACTCTCTGCTCTGTCCCCAGAGCCTCTGGGACTTTGCCTGCCACCCAGATCCCCAGCAGGGGCAAAGAGGATGCTCCTGTGCCTATAGAGGTGGGCTTCATCTTAAGCAGTACTGGTCTAACACAGGCTCAGATCACACCGGGACTGCACTTTTGATAACTGGGCATTTTATATAGGTTTAATCACTCCTTCACATCCTGCCCCCCCCCCCCCCGAAACCACCCCCC
>VZSZ01012200.1:837359-889128 GCA_013398815.1 Ibidorhyncha struthersii | reverse complement strand
GCGGCTGGAGCAGGAGCTGCTGGCCTTGCAGGACCGCCGCGGCGCCGAGGTGGAGGAGTACCAGGTGGGTGGCAGTGCCCCGCCGCCGCGGCGGGTCGGTCCCGGGCCGGTGTCCCCGTGGGCCCGGGCCTCTCCCGGCCCTCTTGGCCGTGCTTGTTTGGGTGCTTCCTTTGGTCTCCTTCCGCCTTCCCACCCGCTTTTTCCCGTTCGGTTTTGGCCCATCGGGAGAGATGAGCCCGAGTTCGCGTGAGCCCGAGTTCGCGTGAGCCCGGCACTCCGCTCCCTTAGGCTCACTCCCGTCCCTCCTGTCCCTCTGCTGCGGGAACTGCCCAGACCCCTCTGGAGGCTCCCTCTGACCCTGACCCTCTGACCGCTTCCTCGCCCCGCTTTGCCTCCCCGCAGTAGGGTTCCCCCGGCTGGAAGAGGAGGTGGCCCAGCAGGAGCTGGTTGCTGCTGAGCCCTTCTTTGGGGGGAGCAGGGAGTCCCTTCCGAGACCCACTGCTCCGTTTGGGGAGAGCTGGGTGCGAAGGGTGGGGATCAAAAGGGAGACGGTGACCCTGAGGACATCTTCCTGGTGACAGGTGCTCCCTTCCCAACCTGCCCTCGGCGAGTACCCAAGAGCATGGAGCTGGCGCGAGGGCTTGCCAGGGCTCCTGCTGGGGTTGTCGTGGGCACATGGGACATGGAGCAGTCCCTGGGTGCAAGCGAACCGAGTCCCCGTGCGGTGGGACGCAAAGCTTCCCTTCTCGCCTGATGAGACTTGAGGTTGACCTCTTGCGATCAGAGAAATGATCTGAATCTTCCTCCTGCGTCGCAGACGCTCTTGTTCAGCCAGAGCCTAGAGAAAAGCTTGTGGGCCCCAGCATCGTTAAGGGCACCTTTAGTTGTTTAAAGGCAGGAAGACCCATTAACGTGCTACAGGCAGTGAGCAGAGTGGGAATTTTTTGAAATAAAACTTCAACGGTGTAGACGACCGGTATCTGTTCGAGGTGGATGTTTGGTGTCGTTAGACAGAGGGTTACAGCATCTGCAGCTGAGAATTTGCTTGCTGTCAGAATAACGTTTGGTATAACGAAGTATAATCACCCTGTGCGTGTGAACAGATCAGCAAATGCCGGAAAGGCAAAATATCAGTTCATCAAATTTGGAGTGGAGAGTACGTATTAGATCATCCAGACCATCAACCGATATCCTGAGGGCAACGTTTCTTTTGTTCATTGTTAGACCTTTTATTAACACTCTGCTGGAGCTCGGTGTTTGTCTGAACCCCGTGTGCTGATGATCACATTGTGTCCGGCAGCCGTGGTAGATTATGGAGATGCTGGCAGTTGGGAAAGGACTGGGACCTGTTGCTGTGTCTCTGGTTTTTGTACATTGCTAGATTGTTTGCAAGTTGGGAGGTTTGCAGACACTGTGAACTGAAGCAGATTAGGTATGTAAGAAGTAATCAGAAAGGCTTTTAACTTTTAAATCAATCTTACTTTATTTTTGATGGGACAATTAATTCTTCCAGTCATGTTTTCAAAGCTTTAGAAGATGTTATATGTAAATCCCTCATTAATTAAATCTATCTATCAGTCAAAGCCAGGTGAAAACGTAAAGAAGAAAAAAAAAAAACCTCTTCATTTTTTCCCCATTTTTAAGGTGTATAAGTTTATATAAAGGTACATAAGCCTACCAATAGTTAAAGTTACTTTGATTTCCAAAATGTGTCCTCCTTGCTGTCTGTATTTGTTATTAGGGATTTATAATGAAAGCTTCATTGATCTTCAGTCATCATTGCTCGAATGGAAGACCTTTCAATATGGTGCTATTTTAATAAGAGCATTTTGTATAGCTCACTCTCCGTGCTGCAAGTTTTTCTGCTAAAGCCAGTTCGACTGGGTGTGTTCAGATACCTACTCTTTCTTTCAGCTCAGCAAGGTGTTTTTATACCAGTGTGTTGTCTCTCTATCTGGTTGCAATTTTGAAGAATTTTATTCAGAAGAGCAAGTGGAGACAGAGCAACGCGTTGTAGAAGTCAGATAATCAAAATCAATGCATGCCCTTGAATTGTCCTGATTCAGTGCTTAAAAATGGATTATTTAGATATTGAGAAAAGAACCTTCTGTTGTACTCTCACAAGCATTTGCCATGATTTGGGTTTTACAGGAACAATAGCTTCCAATCTCAGTAATACAAGAAGAAAAAAAAAGTTCTGTGATAGCCAACCTGAAAACGTGTGAGCTGTCTGATCTTTGAATGTACATCTACGTAATATTGAAATTCTGATGAAAATGATATCATAAGGATTATAACTTCTGAATGTTTTCATATTTAAAATGTTTGGCTTCTAATGAGAAAAGCCTTTTTCAGTGGCTAGTCTACTGTACATGAGAAGCAAAATATCTTTTGCTCACATCTAGGAAGAAAAACTACAGACTGTGTAGAAGCAGCTGTTTCAGGTTTTGTTCTTGCGATCAAAGCTTTTTTCCCCCTCCCTCATTGTTTCTTTTATTGGTGAAAGTATGTTCTGCATGGATGTTAAACTACTCCTTAAAGCACATCAATTCCATGCTTATTTGTGAAGTGCCACATAGAAATGGTATGTATGTACAGATTTAAGTCAAGTGATTATTGTTCATTGCAGCTGAAATGGCAATTAGATTTATTCATATTTTCCATATATCATGCAGTTGCCTTATATGTCCATCTTTGCCTCCTGCATTGTCCTTATCCTCACTGAAGCTTTCAGCAATGTTAAATAGAAATATGTATTTGGAGCCATCATTTAGCTGAACCAGGCCAGCTGTAAATCATATGTTGTTTGGAAAACTTCCACTGGTCCTGGGTGCTAAAGGGATGAACTCAGTAGGTCTCTTCCATAATTCTAGCTGTGTGCTGTGACAGTACTTACGCACAAACTCTCAGGGATTTGAGAAAGCCCTGTATTTTTCCGATGTAAAAATGGCCACGGCTCATCCTGCTGCTTTGAAAAGAGGCAGAAATTTTACACTGATGCAGTGGGTTTAGGATGGGTTCCTGCGTCGGTGTTGTGAGCTCCAGAGAAGAAGAAAACACCTTGCCAAATGAACATACAATATCAATATGTCGTGTGCATTTTTCTGTGTACCAGTTTCTAGCCGGCTAAGCGCAGTGTCAGTTCCTGCCCTGCTGAGCCACTGAATGAGCTATGGGATTGGTAAATGGTACCAGATGGAAAGGGCTGGAGCCTGGAAACCTCTTTTTATTCCCTGAATAGGGACAGCTTGGACAACCCAAGTAAATTCTTTTCCCCCTACTGCCCTTCTAAAATTTCCCACTGCTGCCTGGAAAGGAACATCTGAAGGGGGAGAAAATCACTTCTGTTCAGTTACTGAGTTCTAGCAGGACATCACTGGGATCTGGGGGAGGATGGGTTTGATGTGGTTGAGCAAGAAATCTTTCCAAGAAAAGTCCTGCGTGAAGCAAACACAGCTGCAACAATACAGGTTACCCTTTGCAAAGTGGAAGTTTGTCGCCTTGCGGTCCCCTGAACTGTGCCAAAGTCGTTCATGTACTTTCTGGCATGCTTGGAAATGGGACTTAAGACCAATTGTCCTCTGCATTATGTTTAAGCATCGGTGACTGGAGGGCTAGACGGGTGGCTCTCTGCCATCCAGTCTATACAATGTCTGCTGCTGTTGGAATGAATTCCTTTGGAACTGTTACACAGCCGGCTGAGTTATGTAGCTCCTTATGGTAATTGTTAGGACACTGCATTTAACTCAAATTTTTGGATTCTGAGTGCTCTCCAAATCCAGTGGATAGAGTCTAGGTGGCTTTTCAAACCCAGACTGCAGAACTGGGGGGCGAGGGACTGAACTTCCCATGTCTTAAGACAGCTGTGAATATCCCCAGTATCTCAGAGCTGCGCACACCCTGTAGTCCAGCATACAGATTCCCTGTATAGTTTCTTCCGGGACTGGAGCAAGACCTGTGCGTTATGAAGCTCTTTTTAACATATGCATGCACATGTATAGGTTAGGCTCTATGTTTAACTGGGGAGGCAACCAACACCTGAATCACTTCATGGTTTGTACCAGAGCTCTTACCCCCCTTAGGGGTTGGTCCCATAGACATCCAGCCTTTCTTGTCGTTTGCTGCTGGTGCTGGCTCCTCTGGTTCTGCCAACATCCTGTCCGTTCTTGCTTGATAGCCTTTTCCTTTTAAAAGCAGGGCCTGGCACTTCCTTTCTCATCTTGGGATTTTCCATTGTGTCAGTTCTTGAACAGGATTGTTGCCTCGGAGCCGCTAAAGGTCAGCGTTTCTGCTTGCCGCTGTGCGTGACCGTGCAGGACGTTACCTCCGCTGCGGTCTGGATGAGGCTGTTGGGTGGTTGATAGGGCTTTTTCGGATACGCAGATATGATTGGTCTTCTGCCACGAAAAGGGAGTTTTAGGTACATTGAAGGCTGTAGGCAAGGTTTGTCGTGTCACAGAAAACATCAGTGTAATTGTTTAACAACAGCTGCAAATGGAGAAATAGATTAACATGTGTTAGAGAGAGATATACGCACACGTACATGAAGATACAGTTAGTTTCCTTTATAAAGCTTTCTTTTTGCTTTTACTTAAAAGAAAAAAAAAAAGGATTATTAATGTTTGAAATGCCAGCACTTTATATTCTTACCTCTTAAACCTTACTTCTGCCTAGCGTATCATAGTGGCATTAACCCATCTGGGGAGTCCCCTGCTATATCTTCATTTTTATGCTATTGCTCGTATGCGATACTTGAATGCTTGCTGCATATAAATGATGTATTTTGAGTTTTTTTAAAACTGGACTATCAGTGTCTTGATTTTCCAGTTTGTATTGCATTGTGTTTGTTAGGATGCAATCTAAAATATGCTCTCATGAATTCCTGTTCAGTGTGGTGCGTGTGTATGAGATTTTGCTCTGTAAATGACAGTTCAGTGTCCTTGCATAGTGCTGAGTGATGTGAACAAAATCGAGTCAGGCCTTTGCTGAGGTTTAATTTCTGTCTTCCCAGCCCCCGAAACAAAGTGTAATCTATAGCACTTCGGTTAGCATCAATCTGCTGGCGGAGGAGAATTGATCTGGGTTAGTAGATTCTATCTACAGCGAGGAAACCATTAAGAACCGAACTGAACAGCGAACACTGATACTTTTAAGTTCTGAGTCTGTACCCAACAAGCTCCTCTCAATTGTCAGGGGAGAGCTTATTTTCCGGAAGATGGCAACTTGCCCTTCATGTGAGATGTAACACCAGTTATTAAAGCACTTGCTTTCTGCGATGTTCTTTTCAAGAGCATGAGAGTCAGTTGTCTTGGTCTAACTCAAATGTTCTGTTGCGTGGGTCTTCATTGCTTTTTCTGTTGTGTGCAGTTATTCAGTATTAACCGTCCATTTAGTATTTCAGAGCACGTTCAAATTTAGATCATTTCGAATTTTGGTATTTTTCTGCTCATCAGTCCCATTCTCCATTTCAAAAACTTGTTAAAGAAAGGTGGGCAGTCCTTACCTACTATCTTGTCAGTGCTGCTGCTCTCAAGTCATTTGTAGGTGTCATAAACTGCATCCCGCCCATACACACACAGACCTATGAAGGTACCAAGTGATATTTAGTTATCGAGATGAAAATGAGCAATCATAGAATCGTTGAGGTTGGAAGGGACCTTTAAGATCATCGAGTCCAACCATTAACCTAACCTGACAAAACCACTTCTAAACCATACCCCCAAGTACCACGTCTGCCCTTTTTTTAAACACCTCCAGAGATGGCGAATCCACCACCTCCCTGGGCAGCCTATTCCAATGCTGGATAACCCTTTCAGTGAAAATTTTTTTTCCTAATATCCAACCTAAACCTCGCCTGGCTTAACTTGAACCCATTTCCTCTCGTCCTATCACTTGTCACTAGGGAGAAGGGTCAGTCCCCATCTCTCTACACCCTCCTTTCAGGTAGTTGTAGAGAGTGACAAGGTCTCCCCTCAGCCTCCTCTTCTCCAGGCTAAACAGCCCCAGTTCCCTCAGTCATTCCTCGTAAGACTTGTCCCCCAGATCCCTTCTGTATCTTTTGAGTAGCAGTTAGGACAAAGCTGGGTGGACTACAAAGCAGGTATCCAAATATTGTAGAAAGTTTGGCTCAAAGGAAATGCTGGAGGTTCATCCTTCACCTTCTAGGCACTACGAATATCTCCAGATGCTAGAATCCAAAAAATGATTTGGACCTACATGTCTATGGAACTGATAAAGAGAAATAGGCCAGGTTCTCATGGCAAAGCAGTTGCCAAAATTCCTGATCTCAAGTATGATTTAAACATGTACATCTGCACCCTTAATATGGCAAAAAGCATCACATTTATAAAGGACTGTATTTTCCTTGCTCTGTATATTGGATAACTCTTGTACAGGGCATCCGAACAGGTTTTACTTAAATATTTAACTAGCTTAGTAACGCATACAATGAAATCTTAGCATAAAACTCTGCTTCAGCAACAATGTGTTTCAGATTGTATATGGGGAGGTCCCGGACCTGATTTGTTCTGGTTTTCAAAGTGACAGAACATATTGATTTATTGTTCTCTCAGTTGTTTTTTTCTTAAGTAAAAGTTGTAAGTTATTAGTCTTTGAAGCACACAGATTTTTATGTTAGTTCAAAACTAAAACCCGGTATTTCTCTTTAGAGGATAATCGATGCCCTAGAAGAAGAAAAGCAGTTCCTGACCATGTCAATCACAGATTACCTGAAGGACTATCAAGAACTACTCCAGGTGAAAGCAGGCCTCATCCTCGAAATTGAAACCTACAGGTAAGAGTTGCAGTCGCACTACATTGTCTAACTGGAGGATAATTTAAATCCCTCTCTGTATCCATCCCCTGTTCACCCTCTTGCCAGCATTTAAAATACAGACAGCTGCTTGTAGAGTCTCGGATCAAGACTCCTTGTACGTATTGCGGTTTGTTAAATAGAGTGAATGGACCCCTAATATCAGTTTTTAGCTCGCTGTTGGCTTGTTCTGTGACACGGGTCACCGTGCCATTCTGTGCTTGACTGTGCTGTGAAAGGAAGATAACGCCTCTTCAGAAGGCTGCTAATGCACGTGGAGTTGTCTGACATCTCTGGGAAAACTGTAATAATAGTAAAATACCGTTATTCATCAGTAACACTGATAAGCGTTACCAATGGCAGAGGTGACTGGAATTTGGTCACTTGAGCAAAACTGTCTCTGGTAGTAATTCATTCTGTTCCTCTGTACCCAGAACAACGTGTTGGAGAAGCCAATGTAATCCATAGGAATCCTATTAACTTTGTACAAATATATTGATATGTAAGAAACCTTCTTAGTCCTGGTCAAGGTGATATCAAATTGATGTGAATTGTTGACGCAATATTTGATTACAAGCTGAGGAGCCAGTATCCCTAAATGGCAAACAATAAAACACAAGGCAGTGTAGTTGCCATCGGTCAACTTATATGGCACATTTCATCGTTTAAATATGTTAATTAGCGTCCAGTGAGTTCCCTGTTCTTGTTTCAGTTGCAGAATAGTGGGAAGATAACAGAAGTCTGATTAAATCTGGGCTTCTTCACCTTTGTTTTTTTTATGGATCAAGTATGAGATATCAACAGACATCATCTCTGCTAATGAATCTTCAGTGCTGTACATCTCTCTAGCCACTTAGCCGTGGGGTTGAAAAGCCAGAGTAATTCTCCTGATGTATCAGTTGGCATGTGGCATAAAAGCAATTCAGAAGGGGAAAAAAGCAACCAACCAAACCTATGAACTGGAGGTAGATCCTACTTTATTGTAAAGATCATGTTTTTTTTTTCTACAACTAGGACAATATTTTCAATAAATTTCATTGAGCTATTGATCTTCAAAACCAGAGAAGTGCAGTTCTTATTGAGCCAAGTAATAATTTGTGAAAATTTAATGTCATCCTACTTTCATATTACTTTTAAGGAGTATGCCTCAGTCATTAGCTTGTCCATATTGTGTGCATTATTCATCTTCAACCTGTGTAAAGAGAAAGTGGCATTACCAGTTATGTATGATATAGGCTTCTGTGTCCTAAAGCATTAACACCGTGTCCTAAGCGTGTAACGTTGCCCTGAACCAGTAAGCATCTAAGTCTGGATAAAGATGGCACCAGCTGAATTATGGGTGAAATGTGCAGACTACAGCAATCCACTGATAAACATGAAATTTAATTGTAGTTGCATAACTGAAAATACGAGAAGCTTGAAAGAGTAACTTCTCAGTAGCTTGGTAACACTAGTGAGCAAAGGATGTCTGTCGTCCATCAAAGAGCAAAACCAGTCTGTTCAAGATGCCTGGAGTATTGTGTGCTATGAGGTACAGAGCAAGGCTGGCCTCTGGACGAGGTGAAATCCCAGCTGGTGAGCAATAGTACCTGGATGTTTGTTGGTGGAGTGGGATCCCTGTGATCCTTGGAAAGGCAGCAGTGGCTGGAGCATTACTAGTAGAAGAGAAACTGTGGAAACGGCAGCCAGTTGTGATCCTTAGCTGTGTGTGTTAATTCTGTTAGCTTTGCTAAAACATATGGTTCTTATAAATGTAATCCTAGCTCTGATGTTGACTTTTACTGTTGTCACTTAAATTTTCTCCCTTGCTTTGTTCATCTGCAAAACGGGATTAGCGCTTTCACAATAACAGAATTATCAGAATTGTTTCGATGATTAGTATTCATCCAGAAGTAGGAATGATAATGCCCAGATATTTAGTTGTTTGGACACGCTCTTAGTTAATAAGCGAACCATCAGCGCTTCTGCTCTGTAAGACCTTGTCAGCCCGTTAAATTCTGGAACTTCTCCAGAGGTTGTATCACTGATTATTTGAGCATTATTGGTTTGTCTAAGGATTCCCTGCCCTCGTTAACGAAAGGAGAACAATTCACAACACCTGCAGCGTGTGTTTGCTGCCCAGTTAAGAAGCCGCCTTTACCTGTAGGGTTTCTTCATCTGATAGTAGTGAATGCAACTTGTGTCACTGATTGCCGTGGCGAGGCAGACTTCAGTGGACGAATGACCTACTGAAGAAGATCTACAGATGAAAGCAGAAAAGTGGGCCTTGCTGTGGATCAGAAAACGGGCTATCTAATGCTGCTGAAAAGTGATTGTTTTGATTTGTCTTTTTACATTCATGCAGTTTTACCTATTCCTCTTTTCTTCTTGTTCACCCTTAACTTAAGAAAATGCCGCCTTCCCTACTGTGTGCCCTTATCATCACTGCTGTGGGAAGGAACTAGTATGGATCCAGTTAGTAAGTTGTTTAGTAAGAGAATTCTGGACTGCTTGTCTATGTACTTCCTCAAATCCAGGTCTTTCTGTCCATGATAACCAGGGCACGTGAAGCTACCTCCTCTCCTCCTGGCATTATAGGTTAAGGGTGTGGTATCTGGTCTACTTCTTGGAGCTTTCTTTGTACCTCCCACCGTGTATTTTCTCTTTGATTCACAACTCCTACAGGTCCTGTTTTGAAGCCAGTTCTTTCCGTTAGTCAGTATTGCTCCTGGGCTGGCAAGAAGGATCACTGTTGCGAGGAACACCCTTCCCCAAGGACCAAGTGTACTTCCTCTCTGATTCTGCTCACCCTTCCCGCTCTGGGAGCGGAGGCTCACTCAGGAAGTGAAATATATGTCTTATGTGGCTTTATGAAGTTACACCTCATGGGTATCTTCATTTTTCCATTTTTACCAGTGTTGAAGTAAATATTTATGAAGTGTCTTGCAGTTTTGTTCTGTGTTCTTGGAACCCTGCAAAACCACAGCTACTTCGACTATGCTTAGGTTTTACTTCCAGAGAGAAGTGGTGAATTATTTGCTGTGTAAGACCCTTAATTTTAAAAGGAGACAGAAAATCTGCCTAGGATCAGAGTTACTCTCAAGCCTTTCTCCTCAGCTATGAGAAGCTGCTTCTCTTCAAATCGCAGAGGCTGCCCAGAGCCTGTGCCATAGGATAAGTAGTGTCATGCAGATGTTCTGTTCTAGGTTGCCACTCTGCATTTTGAAGCAGCAGATGCTACAAAGCTCTTCTTTTTTTTTTTTTCCTCCTCCTTTTTTTGTCGTGGCCATTGTCAGGATCTCTTAATACGTTTGTCAGGCATACTTTCCGGTCCCCCTTCGGTTGGTTTCCTCCATCAACACTTCTTCTGACCCTTTCCATGCCTTCCTCGAGATCATCGTCAGCATTAATGCCTCCTCAGCTACTCACCACAGCTTTCTCAATCAGTTTCATTATTTCGTGTTTACAACTTGTACCATCCAATATGTCCTATTCCTGTATTTGTTTTATTTTGAGAACATTCTGAGTTTTCTACGCTCAGGGAATTTAACACGCAGTCAGTTACCTGTTCTTCACGCCGTCTTTGTCCTGCCATCCTGTGATGGAAAACAAGACGTGGAGTGGCCTTTGCTCCTAAAAATGCTTCCTCCATTCCATTTCCTGGAGAGTTTGTTTTTTAACTCTTCCCAAATACCCAGGATAGAGAGGATGAATTTTTATGGCCTGCTGGCTAACGGCCCCTATCTGAGATTTTGGGTTTCTGTAGTTGAAATAAAGTTACTGCTGTTGTGAATGACCATGATAACATTTGCACTGAATCCTTTTGTTTTTGTTAACTTCTCTTTCTCCACCCCACCCGGTTTATCTCATCCACCTGCTTTCCTGGAGTAGTTATTTCTGTTGTCATCCAGCACACTGCGGGGCTCCAGGCTGGCTAGCGTGTCACTGCTAACTTTAGATAAATGACATTAATAATGAGATGAGTTAAAGGGGCGGTTGGAGTATTTTCTGGCAACACTTAAACGTAAGTATTAACGCAATGTAGCATTGACACAATATGTCATTTGGGATTTGATTTCCAGGAAGTAGCTGACATGGTTATTTTTTAGAAGAGTGCAGCTTGGAAGAACGTTTTTCATTATTACTGTGAATACTAAAATAGTTCATACAGTTGAGATTAACACCCTGTTCTTCAGGCAGTTTAAGTTTAAAAGCAGTCCTCACCGTGAAGAGCTTATGGTTGAAATGATTAGTGTTAGGAAAGGATGCAGAGGAAGAGAGAAGCAAAATGACTTGAATAAACTGAAGCTCTGGTCAGGCTGAGGATGGTAACCTGAGTTTGCTGGCTTCCAAGCCCATGCCTAGTACGTTATGCTACAGTTTCTCATGCTAGTTTATTAAGCCAAAGTCAGTTTAACATTTTCTTGTTTTTCTGATAAGCTTGAGGAAATACATATTATGAACCGTGTCAAGTAAAACACCGACTCACTGTCCAATTTTATGGAGGTTTTGTGAAGCTTTGCCTTTCAGTTTCAAATACAACATTTTCAGTAGTAATATTTCAGATCCAGCTTTTCTGTGTGCTGTTGCCCTTTGCCATATACAGTTACCTCTTGGAACTTATTTTTAGTGACTTCATACGTTGCTGCAGCAACTGAACAACTGTTGTTTTAACAGCAGCCAGAAATCCTGAGTCAAACTACCCGCATTCCTACTTTCCTTCGTCATGGTTAACGCTTTCACTGCCAGCTCCTTAATATCTTTCTGAGAAGTCACCCCCAGCTTCTGTAGCGCGTGTCTATCAGAGCAATTTGTTAGGCACTGGCTGGCTTCATCAGATCGGATGTTTGGTCTTGGGAAAATTCTCTGTACATGCTGAAGTGATCTAATTCCTACAAAGCCTCTCTTAACATGGAGGAAGATAAACTGCTTTTACTTTGGCTTTAAGGTTACCCTAGGGTGGAATCTGACTAACAAAAGAGAAGTAAAGGTGTCCATCTGAGCCTGTTTTAAGGGGGAAAGTGACCTGTAAATATGTTAGGTAATTCTAATCTGGCGTTTCTTCTGAATTTGAGCAAATCCATGGTTGCAAAGAAAACCTTACTACTAATATTTTGCTGATGTAGCATTGTCCTACTGAAGAATCTAGAGGCAGTCAGAAACCAAAAGAAGCATAAAATGTCCAAAGTGACCAGTCATGTGAATTGTGAAATCTACAGATGACATTTAAAGTGCCTGCTTTGTTAATTTTGACGGAAATGCCCAGCAAATATGTGTGCACCACAATCCTAAATTGCTTTCAGCCACCCCCGAGGGAGCCAGAAGCCTTGGCTATCGTAATCCTCCAGCCTTATTCTTGACAACTTTCATGTTGCAGCTGTATGTTATCAGTGCAAAACATCTGGCAATTCCAAAACTGGAAATGATGAAACAGTTATCTCACTAGTAGAAGCGAATATTAAAAACACCAAACTTACCATACTGATTATAGCATTCAGTTGCATATTGAAAGAACCTGCCGTAGAATTTCTAGGCTGTTGCACCAGAATGCTGCAGTTCAGTGCTTTTTTTGGGGGGGGGGGATAACACAGCTTGTGGCCCTGCAACAGGGGGAAAGGGACAAACTGCTTTTTTTCTTCTTTTTTTTTTTTTTTTAATGGCTGTACATATTTTATGTCAGACAGTACAAGTATATAGACAGCAGGAGGGAAGAAAAGCAAACAAAGATTTCCAGAGAACTTATCAAGAATTCTGCGATCCAGTCTTACTGAATAACCATCTCTAAAACTTCTAGGACTGAATAAGATCACCCTAGTGTCTACTTGTTGTACTTGGTATACGGAAGAAGCCAACAATTTTGTTTTATTTTTTTAGAACAGTTGGGTAATTCTAGAAGAATGCACTTAGTCTTCTGCCCCCCTGAGAGGACAAAAGTACGCTGTGTGCCTGTTTGAATATTCTTAATGCAGAGCAATTACTCCTGAAAATGTTTTGCCCCTCCGTTGTGCTAATTCCTGTGGGAATTGTACCTCTGGAGTATTTGCCACCACTGTAGAAAGGAGAAAATGTAGGGTAGTAACCTTTTGCAGGAACAGAACGAGCCTGTGGCTGCTGTCAGATGGGTCTTGAGGGAGTGGGGTCCTTGTACGTGCAGTGCTGTATGGGGAACAAAGTTTGGCATAAAGGAGGACAGCCAGTGTTCTCAAGCAATCAGCTGGGTCTGTCTTCAAGAATAGCTAATGTGTGTCACCAGCATAAAACAGGCAACTCAAAGTCTCCGTTCTGCGTGTCAGCACACCAAGAATAGGTAGTAGACGAAATTATGAAGCAGCTTATCAACAGTCGTTGCCTGCTTCTGCTATTTGCTTGTAGTGATATCATTTCCACAAAGTAAAGGTAAGCAAATTGGTGTCCTGTCCTTTTCTGATCACTTGCTGCTGAGCTAACGTGATGTCTTGGTTGGTCGACAAGAGGAAGCCTTGACCACAGTACTCCTGTGGAACTGGTGGCTTCCTGGAACCACGGAAGCTATTGGAGAGTCACTGCAAAAAAGAATGAATGGAAGGCTGAGGAACAGAGGGGACAAACAGAGATGTCCTTGAAAGAAACCAAGCAGTTTCTGTCACAAAGGATTTTCCTAGTCTCTTGTTGTAGAATATTTTGTGTTGATTTCAGATTGAATAGGAACTAAGAATAGCTACTTTAATACTGTAAGTCCTTTCCTCCAGCACTAGTCAGAGTTTGACAGTAGAGGTAATGCTTTCCTTCAATTTTCATTTGAAAAGGGTAGAACGTACAAATCCTGGGTGTAACGGTTCCCTCATACCTGCAACGCTGCAACACCACCTTTGGTACTATATTACCAGCAGGAAAGCTACTGACTATTTGCTTGCAAATATGTGGGTTTTTTTTTTTCATTTTTGCCTTTTCTTTATAAAACATCTCCATGTGCTTCTCTCAGAAAGCTTTACTGAATATCCGTTAAGCTTTGTTTGGCTTTGTTTTCTCCTAACTCTGTAAGTTCATCGTTGTGGGAAAATTTGCTAGCTTGTATGATTCCACAGTGGAAATCAGTGGATTTTGTCCATGTCAGGAAGCAGTATATTGACTTATGTGGAAGATTTGATCTAAAATTGTACTGTGTCTGCTGCTGTCACCAACTATAAGTCTGTTGCATTGTTCTCAAGAACCAGAATCTGCAAATTAAGAGTCTGGAAGATGCTAAGGATTTCTCATTCCTAGTAAAAAAACATACGGAGCGTGAAAAACCCTCAGGACCTGACACAACTGCAGGATAATTGTTTCCATTTCTAAGGCTTTTAAATGTTAAATATTATGGTTATTCTTCCCAATATTTTAATGGAATGCCTTTTTCTGTGTTTTGCAGAGCTTTGTTAGAAGGGGAGAGCAACCAGTGGATTATTACATGGAGAGATCAGCATACAGGGAAATTGCCTCAAGGTAAAAAAATGAATGTTGAATGAAATTAAATATAGCTGGAAGCTATTGTGTTATAGTATTCCTGAAGCATACTTTTTACAAGTGTATTGCAAAGTGAATAGTGAACTGGTTTTGAGTGTTAGTATTTTAAATCATTACAGTGCTATTCGATATGAGATAATTTATAAAATCATGACTCAAGTGAAGAAGTTAAGTAGGGAATGATGTTTCATAGCTCTAATAGTGCAAGAACTTTTGGATGCCCGTAGCTCATAAGAGAGTTTTGAAGCATAAAGCAAGGGGTATTTAACAAAACATAGTTAAAACCATGAAATTCATCATCACAAGGTGTTGTGAAGTGTTTAAAACATTTACATGGGTTTAAAGAGAAATTTTAGCAGAGTAATGAAAGAAAAATCAAAGACTTACTAAACATAAAGATACCATTTCTATCTTAGGAGCTGCAAATCTCTGGAGGCTGTGAGAGTATACCAGGGAAGTATCACAATTTACTTGCCCTGTTCTTATACTCTTCCCTATGTATCTACTGTTGGTCATTGTGAACAGGATACTAGATGAGCCGGACCTTTGATTTGACTGCTATGGCCATAGCAGTCATTAATAACAGAATTAGTCTTGATAATACTCCTGAGTTTAACAACGTGCAGTCTTAAAATAATCAGACTATCATACACAGCAGTCCCAGAGGAGAGTTGAAGGCTGTGTCTGTAGTAGCAAGTTAAACAGACTAGGGCCGAGGCTGGAGTGCTCACGAAGAATTGCCCGTGCTGTTAAATTGTTAGCACTGTCCCTGGCACGGTTTTGATCCGGACTAGCTAGTACTTTTGCAGACAATGCTCAAGGCATGTTCGGTGGCTACCACAGACCAGGAGGGACTACCAAAAGTCAGAGGAGATGTGACTAGCTTTCTAGGAGTAGGAGATTTGAGTTGCGCAGTGCTGGCTGGTTTTAGAGCCTGAAAATGATTCCTCATCCATTTTATTAAATCGTATAGATATAGCCTAAAAGGTTCTTTATTTCTCTCCCTTGTTGTATCTTGTGGCTATGAAGGGTTGTATTTGCATTTTCAATTTCCAGTACGTGGTGGCAGGTATGCCATTAATTCTCAATAGGAACGGAGAAATTTCAAGCCACTTTGACGAATGAAGCAAAAAACCAAGCTTAGGGTATTAGCGTACATTGTTTAATAAGAAGTTGTAAGTGTAAATGAACATTAATATAAATACAGGGGGTGTAATTCTTAAGTAAATGCCATAATACCCGGTAGCTCACAACAGGTAAAATTAGCAAGAACATGCAACTTAGTAAAAAGCTTTGCTTTCAGTTTTAATATAACTTATGCATAGAGTTAATTATCATGCAATACCTACAGGAATGCCTTTACAAAGCTGCACTGAAAATGAAGCTATTATTTCTTTTAAAAATTTAGTATAAAATTTCTCAGCTCATGCTCTCTAATTTATATTATTTTAGACACAAGCCATTATTTTAACGTTTGGTCACTTATGCTCTTTTTGCAGATATTATAAACACTTCATATAACTACACTGATATTTACTCTACTTATCAAGAAAGAAATAGAAATAAAGCTTCACCTGCTATCAGGATCACTGATAAAAGACACAGAATGCCGGTGACAAATACTAGCAGTTCCGCACATTATTCAGCTCAATCAACACGGGCTGGATCACACACAGCAGCTAGTGGAAGAGCTTTTGGAAGAGATGTACTTGGTTCAATATATCACCCTTCAACAACTGTTACAAAGGATGAAAGGATTGTGACAGACCACAAAGAATTAAGAACATTTACTCCAGCCTATAGTAGCTGGAAAAACACTGAAATGCAGCAAAAGACGATTCCAGAAAGAAAGAAAACAGAAATTACAACTTCCTCCACAGTATCTTTTTCAAAAGAATCAGCACGTGCTGAAAGATCAGACAAGGACCACAAGGCTGACACAAAGCCAGGGGTTTCAGAAAATATAAGAACAAAACCAAGCTTCACTAGATTTCCAACTTACGAGCTGGATACCACTTTTAAACCATCTAAATATGAAGAAACCATAACCGAAACCCGGACCACACTAAAAGAAAAAAGAGGAGGCAGCAAACCAACTGAAGAGAAAAAATCTCTGCTGAGAGAAAAAGATAAGCTAGAGAAAGAAACAAAGGAGGAGAAAAAGAAAACAGATGAGAAACCTTTTATAGAAGAAAGAAGTGTTGATTTTGGAAGGAAGACTGAGCAGAAGTATGTCCGGGAGGAAGTCTTTAACCAGAAGTTAACGGGGCGTGATATTTCTAATGCAAGAAGTTTGAAAAGCGAATCAACCGAAAAAGATACAAATGTGACCTTGGAATCAAGAAGCAAAGAAGTCACTGAGATACCTATCAGTCTTGAAATGCCCACTCCTGACAAAGAATTTCAGAATAATAAAGAAATAAGGTTACAAGGTTTTAAAACTTCCATAGGAAGACAAACAGATGACCATGTAACTAAGCCTGCTGAAATTCACAAAGTGAGTATTTCAGAAACAGAATCCAATCTGAAAGATGAAGAGAGAATTAGTGACAGAAGTCATAAAAGGGGAACTCTGTCAACTGAAAATATAGCAGAGAATATTGTTGCTGACATTCTTAAAAGTTTCACACAGTCTTCTAGTTCACAAGTATCAACAGACACAAAAGTGACCTATTTTAATAAGAAAGAACAACCAGATGATGGGAAAATAAAGACTGAGATCACAGTGCAATCTCAAGTTCAAGAAAACGTAGATATTTCTGATGAGGCTGACCTAGGAGGTCTATCAAACCAGGATGTTAGAAAAGTGGTTCGAGAGGGTGTTCAGGGAACTCCTTCCAAAGAAGAAATAGAAGATATAGTACATCACGGCCTGAAAGGAAATGAGGGCAGAAAGAACATATCTGTTAATGTTGAGATTGTAGAGGAGCCACTAGATTATGCCACGGATGAAAGGACTGATTTTTCAACACCTTTTGAAGTAGAGGAAGTGGAAGATACATTCCCTGAGAGAGAGAGGCGTTACGGTGATGAAGAGGAACAAAACATAACATTCACGTATGAAGATGTTAAAAAGAAGAAACAACGCCATGAGAGTTTCACTCATGTGGAAGAAGTAACTGAGGAAGATGACTCACCTATTGAACAAAAATATTTTGTATCTGTTCCTGATGATCATCCTATCATTAATGAAAAAGATGATGACTCAGTATATGGGCAAATTCATATAGAAGAAGAATCAACTATTAAATATTCTTGGCAAGATGAATTTTTGCAAGGCACACAAAGTAAGAGAGATGAAGGTGTAAGCTCTCCAGAAGAAACGTATCAAGTGGTAGGGGAGGAAGCAAGTGCACATATTTTAAAAGAGAATCCTGAAGCTGAAACATCCCATGTTGAATCCATCGTTATTGAGAAAGAAATTAAAATTCCCCATGAGTTTCAGACTTCCATAAAAGGGCTTTTATCAAAGGAAACGAAGGACCCTAAGCATCAACTGAAGGAAGCTTTGGAGCAGTTGGAGGGCAGTCTCCCAGAAAGTGTGAAAGAGGAGCTGTCTGCATTAACAAAAGAAAATCAAGCTGACTCTAGTAGCTTAGAATTTGATATCAAAAAGGTTGATCAAACGGAGGAGGGTGGCTTAGTGACAATTGTTGCTGAAGTCAATCTGTCACAGACCCTTAATACTGATGAATTCGATGTAGCTCAGCTCGGTGAAGTAATTGCAAGTGAGAAGGAGAAGGCAACATTGCATGCTCTGAAAAAAGAGAGATCGGAGAGAGCTGTTGATGGTAAAAGCGATATAGAAATAGATGCTTCTTCCCACAGTGATAAATACGCTCCTTTCGCTGATCAAGAAATCTATAACTCATCCACAATCAGGAGGAGTGGTAGCGCAGGGTATCATACCACTGAAAAAGTTATTTATGACGGTTCAGTTTTGGAAACTGCAGATTTTGGAGAGGTCTCTCACTCACCACAATCAACTGATGAGACCAAATCCATAAGGCATATTAGGGTTGGTCCAGCAGAAGTTCAGAGCTTTGAGCAGATCGTATATGAAGGCCCTGGTTCTGAAACACTGGAGCTCACTGCTACAGAAGATCTTGTTGAGACAGAAGGATTGTCCGAGTTTAGCCGATCTGTGAGACATTTTAAACTGGGTCCTAGAGAAATTCAAACCACAGAAGAAGTAATTTATACAGGCCCTATTACTACCACTGCAGAAGAGATTGATTCTGGAAATCTTTCTCAGAAGGTTTCAACAGACTTCAGCAGGTCCACAAGACATGTCACAGTAGGATCAAGGCAAGTAACTGAAGAAGTCTCTTTTGAAGGGCCTGTTTCAGACTCTCTGCAGCTCAATAGCTCAGGTAGCCTTTCTCAGACAGAAGGGTCTGTGGATGCCAGCAGATCAATAAGGCGCTTCAGATTAGGTCCAAAAGAGGTTCATACCGAGCAAGTTATCTTTGAAGGACCAATCTCCGGTAAATTGGAGGTCAGTGAAACTAGAGACTTCTCACAGACAGAAAGTTCAGTCCGACACATTCAGTTGGGTCCCCAAGAGTTTATGACAGCTGAAAAAATCATCTACCAGGGGCCTGTCTCTGAGCACACAGAAATCAGTGAACTGGAAGACCAGACTCTTTCAGAAGGCTCAGTAAAGCATTTTAGACTAGGTCAAGTGGGAGTTAAAACCACTGAACAAATCGTGTATCACGGCTCCCTCTCTGAAACTCCAGAGCTCATTGACAAAGGAGGACATCCTTCAGAGAATGAAGGAAGCTCAGATATCAGTAGATCTTTCAGGCACGTTAAAATAAGTCCTGTAGAAACTCATGCTGAGCAAATAATCTTTACAAGACCTATTTCTGAAACACTGGAAGATCTTTCACAAACAGAAGAGTCATCTGAGAGCAGTAGGTCTGTAAAGCATATTAAAGTAGGATCCAAGGAAACATCTTTTACTTTTCAAATGGATGTTTCCAATATGGGTGGAATATCCACAGTAAAAAGTGGAGAACAAGCAACAATGCTCATATCCAATAAGCAAGACCCTTCTGTTAGTCAGTCACAGATTGTAGTTGACAGTGACCAGATTGTAGAAAACGAAAATGCAAGAGGCTATGTTCTCTCCAGTTTTTCTCAAGATCATGGTGAAAAGGTAGTGGAAAAGTCCTCTTTTGATCAAACTGTACAGTTGCAAAGAATGGTAGACCAAAGATCAGTTATTTCTGATGAAAAGAAAGTTGCTCTTCTCTATCTGGACCATGAGGAGGAAGATGATGATGATAATGATGGACAGTGGTTCTGAAAGGACTCTTTAATGAAGTCTACTTAGTAATTTGTTTATACAGATTTTTGATTATCCTTTTTTTAAAAAAAAAAAAGAAAAAAAGGGATGGGGAAACACCCACACTATTTACATGATTAGTAGTGGGCTGAGAAGTATTGAATCTAAGCCTCTACCTATTCAGCACACTTTTTACTTTATTAGAAACTTTATTTTTTGGAGAAATCATGCTATTAATATGTTTTTCCTCAGAGACCTGTGTCCAATAATTTCAGATTTTTCCACCCATAGAGGCAGGAATTTGCTACTGGGGAGTTCAAAGGATTATATTTTTTTCTTTGTTCTATAACAGGTCAATTAATAATTGTGTGGTTGAATAGGACTTTTCCGTTTTGTTTTTTTTTTTTTTTTTTAAAATACTGTATCGTACTTGGTTACTAAAATATTCAACAATTCTGTTTAAATCTCGAGCTACTAACCACAAATAGAATATAAGACTAATGAGAGTGGCAGGTAGCTGATTTTCAGTTCCATTTCTGTGTACTTATATGCAATACCTAATGAAAACATCTTAAGATACAGTTATTACAGCTATAAAAAATAAATACAATTCTGTAGGATCCAACTAAGCATAGAAAGAATTGACAAAGATTGTATTATTGGTATAGGTAGAATGCAGTGCAAAAAAAAAGGTAACACTGAAGCAAGAATTTTTCACAGTATTCAAATGAGAAATAGTGACTTTTATGGTTAGACAGTAGTACATTTAATATCTTTCACAAGAGAACAAATAGGTTGGATATTATTTCCACTGAAGGAAGGAGAACTCTTTACAGCTTCAGTTGCTATGTACGTTAATTACATTGACTTATTTTGCAATATGTGGGTTATCTTGATAATAGGTATTGCTAAAGGTAAATGTGAAGTGTCAAACGTTATTACATAATGCCTAATTTCTTAATACAGTGAAATTAGCTAATATGTGTTCTATTCTAAAGAAAGCTTGTAAAAAAAATAGCATTGATGACACTTACGATCATTGTGTGTCAAGTAATTTCCAGGTAAACCTTTCTTTGTTTACAAACGAGAGGATGCCCTTTTCAGTTACTAGCCCTGCAAACCCAACCGGAGATTTGAATTTTCCTTCCCCGCCCCCTTTCTTTTTTTCTGGTTGTAACATTTGCCTCAGGCCAAAGTTGGTTTCTACTTAAATCATTTGAAAATAAGCTAATTTCACTTGGATTGCACATTGGTAAAATGAAGGACGTAATTTAACTTTACAATTCTAATTCAGTGATTTAAGTCCAGATCAGAAGCCAGCACCTGTAACTGTACTAAACCCTGCAGTGCTAGCAGAAGCAAAAATAGCGGCTGAAATATTTTTGTCACTGGGGTAAGAAGATACCATACCGGACACATACGAGAAATGAGAGACACAAATGAGAAGCTGCTATTTTTACATGCACACACACACGCGCGTGCGCGCACACTCACTCACTCACACCTCTGCAGAGTAGAAACACACCTGTACCGGGGCGGCTGTGTTGTGCCAGTCCGGTGGTCTCCGACTCAGAATTTTTGTCCTATGCAAGCATAGTTTTGTGTACGCTAATCCAGATTAGAATCCAGTTAAACTCTCAGTCTGGCACGGCTAGTCACTTTTCAGATTCCTTAGCGTTAACAGAAGCTAGATTTTTTTCAAAACTGACTGCTACTTTATAATATTGAATGTAAACGCAAAGCTAAAGAGAAGCCCCATGCTGACTGACGTATCATGCTGTTTCAGATCTGGGACAGTTTAATTGTTGTGTGCCTTAGTTACTAAGTTTGAAACTGTACAAAGCTGTTAACGTTCCAAAGATTAACTCATGAGGTTTGTCTGCACTGCAAAATTTTCTGTACATTTTCCTCATTTTGTATAAGTGTGAGTACCAGTGTAGATCGAGATTGGATATTTTGCGATCATGTACTATGAAATCATTTGTTGAAATTGGAAGTGTAACCAACAGCTGGAAAATGAATAGGAAACTGAGTTGTGTAGAAGCACTAAAGGCATGTATGCTAAGGTTATTTATACTGTTCACTGTGTAATGGATAATAATATCTTTTCAAAATTATTCATATGTGCTCAAAAAAGATCTTGTGTTTCCATTTATAGATAGGGTGTTGTTAATTGTAATACTTCTAATATCATCCTATGCTTTTGTTTCCTTAGCTGACCATATGATTTTAAAGATGGTAACATCTTTGTGTTTATTTTAATAATTGTTTATAAGCCAGAATTTTAAAGCTAGGTGCCTCACTGCAAGCAATCAGATTCTGTATTTCAGGTATTAAATAACAGCGTAAAGGAAGAAGTCAGGTCTATAATAAGCAGCACAGTGAAAAAATAATCTGTGCTAGCGTTCTTGAAGTTTTATTCTAAGTTGAAACTTAAACATTCTCTGTGAAATAGATATAAGAATATCTGCAGAAAAGGTATTTTGTAACCAACAAAAAGCTTACAAGGTCAAACCCGTTTATTGATACCTTGTGGAATCTTTGACAGACACGCTCCTCAGGAACAACTATACCAACACTCTGATGTTGATCTTCACCTGCTCAGAGGATTATAATGTCAGATGAAGGAATAAACCAGTGAGGAGCAAGTGAATCATAAAGTGTAGATGGCCTCAGCATTGAAGGAGGGAGAAAAAAAGTATTGTTTCCACTGAGGCAACAACAGCTCTTTAAAAATTGCTTTACGTATCACTGTCAGATGTAGTAGGTTATACGAAGATCCATTTCCGTTTTGATTGTCTGGAGGGAAAAATGTCTTCCGTGTACTTTCTTTAGTTCTATTTAAGATCAGGATTTTAATCAGCTGTTGGAAAGTTCATTTATGGTAGGGAACTGGAAATGTGCATTAGCATAACATGTAAAGATATGCACAGTTCCTTTGCATGAATACTTTTGGGCTGTGAAAACAAAGGTATCTCACGTAAAAAGGCTTTGAGTTTTAAAATCATTTGTGTAAGCGGCCCATTTTCCATTTAGTTCTCATTAACCTGAGACACACTGACATAACGATAGCTTTTGGATACGGCTGCCTTCAGGCAACAAAACGTACTTAGGTGGACAGTCGCATCCTGCAGGCCTAATGGTTGCACTCGCAGAATCAGGGCCATAGGTACGTGCATTACCGGTGAGAGCAAATACATCCGACTGTCTGCTGTACTAACTCAGCCTGTATCATCACTTTCTGCAGAAGTATTATAACCTGTGGCTGAAAGGATTGGTGGTATAACCTCGGTCAGCATGCACTTCTGAAGCTTACTTATATAAGTTGTGCTTTTCATTAAATAAAAATAAGAACTTTACTGCTGAGTTTGGATTAAACAAAACGCTTTTAAAATATAATTAGTAATTTGGTGGGTAAAAACTATGTATTTATATGCTGATATAGATCGGAAGTGGGACACTGTTTTCCAAATGTGTAAACCACTGGTCTAGAAAGCAAATATAACATAGAATATAAAGAAAGATGTGCGAGAGACCTAGAACTCTGTATTGACTAATGTTTGTGAATAGCAGGTGTTTAAAAAGACGGTAAGAATGTTGAAACTGGGTTTGTTGGTGTCAGCTGTGTGAAACTTTGCAGGCAGCTTGTGTTTTGGTCATTTGCAATGAAACTGCATTTTTGTGGTGGTATAAGCTTTGTGATTTTACACTTTTTCACTCTTGAGTATTAAACAATCAAAATCAACGCAGATGCTTCTCTTTCTTCCTGTCTGATGTTTTTAAGGTTGCGTTGTGAAAGAAAAAGGACTTCATGTCTATAAATACCTGGCTCTAAGGCCTCTCAGACTGATGAGTTAATTTCGGTTCAAAGAATGAACGTCACTTTTCCTTCCAGCAAAGGCATACCTCTTTCACATTGATCATAGAAAGGGTGGCAAAACATAACCATACTCTTTTTTGCAACTACACACAACATGGGGGGACAAGCAGTGGTTCTTGAGTTCATCAGCAGGTAGTGGGAGAGGCAGAGTATAAAATAACACAGAAGGTGGAACTCCTGGAGTCGCCAGCGTCATAGACTTCCTTGGATCCTGGGATTTGACCAAGGTAAGTCTTAACTTTTACTCTTTTCTAGCAAAGACAACCTTTATATGCAAGTTTAGACCGTTAATGGAAAAGGATGGGTTTTTAAACAGTACCTCTCTCTGTGCTGTGAAGTTTAGTCTTCTCTTTAACCACATACTTTATTTGTAATGAAGGAAATATCGTGCCTTTAACCCAATTTTCTGTTGATTAAAGAAATGGATCATAATGAGTTTTTTGTGTGAAAGACCGAGATTTTCTGAAGAGGTCACCCTTTCTTAATACACTGAGGAAAAACACGTGGTTTTCTGTTTCTTGCAAAACAGGGAAAAACAGTCTCTGAAGCTACTGAGAAATCACAGCATATTCTGCAGACGATTAAATGATTAGCAAAATGGTTTCTACTGAAACCGGCTACTGTCAGAAAAACGTGTTTTCAGCCCTCATCTACTAAGTTAAGTAGTATTGCTGTTTAGACTGTCAATGGGGAAGATCTGCTTTCTCTGAAACTGTGTGTCTCTGAACAGTAAGGGGGTTTGGACTAGATGATCTCCAGAGGTCCCTTCCAACCCTGACGATTCTGTGATTCTGTGAATGCGACTCGCGGTGGGTTGGTGTTTAAAGCACCGTTTAAGATTTCTTTTTGGTTTCCTGGGTTTGACACACTTATCAGTTGAGATAACGTTTTAAAGATGCAATGAAAATATGGGTGTCTCTCCATGTTAAATTCTAGAAATTATGCTAGAATTCTGCTTAAATGGGGGGGGAAGGTATTTATTCATACTCCAAATTTAAATAGTTTCAAAGGTAAAACTGTGTTTTCCTGATGTATCCCTGCAACCAAATGGAAGCAAAATAACAAGCAACATGCCCAACAAACAAGGAAAAGCTTTTCTTCAGCTAGTAAAAACTGTGTTTTGAGACATGCTATCTCTAGCTATTGGGTTATCACAAACCACTAGTATTAGGTTTGGTTTTCATTTCCAAATCACGATGTAAAGTTGGTGCGGCAGGAATTTACAGCTGCAATCAAACCTACTTTGTTCAACTACAGACCCTTTTTTTCAGGTGAGAAAGAGTTACGAGATGCTGGACGCTAATACTACGTAGAATTTGCTTCAGGTTTTATAGACCTGATAGGAAAAGCAATAGACTTCAACCAAATTGCCTCTGACAGGCTAAAATTTCTACTTTCCTTTTAGTTCTGTGATTCATTCTACAGTGAGAAAGTTACCTTGGATAGACTAGAAAATTAAAATATAGATCTGTGCAAGTTAGTAAGTTGATTTGTAATCCACAAGCAGATATGGCTGCCTGAATTTTATTTTTATTTTACTACTTTTTTACTGAATTTCGGTCCGTTTATTTAACTAAGGAAAATAAAAACCAGTTTATATACATATTCTGAAAAGACAAAGAGTGTAAGAAATATGCTCACCTGTATTCATTTTATTCCTGTACTCATCTATGTAACCAAACTACCCTCAAGGATTTTTTTTTTTTCCAGTATTTAATGTGAAGAAGGGACACTGGGTCTTCATGGTGGATAGGAGAAACGGAATAAATTCACTCATTTTTGTTAAGAATGAGAAGCCTGTCCTACTGGCCTTGTTTCCTGATAGCAATGTTGTGCTTTGGGGCAATAGTCAGAGGGAGACTCGTGGCAGGTTGATGTTTCAGTGTGTTGGTCCATCTTATTTGATTTTTGTTCTGTCAGCTTTTTTGTGGCCCTGGAAAACAGGCAGGGAGATGGAGGTTATAGTTTATTATCAGGTCAACATTATTTGCCATTTTAATTGTGTGTTGCAGAGAGTGTATGCCTGCAAGATACCCAGCTATTTCATACAACTCTGTAAAAAGGCAAATTCTCTAAGTGGAAACTGCTGCTTTCGGTTGGTTGATTTTTCTCAAAATTTTGGCTTTACTTTCCGTTAATGATATTGCATCATCCTGTGAAAACGATGAGATACTGTATGACCATTATTTGCTGTTATCACTTAAACAGAGGAGTTAACCAAGAGAATTACTGATTTTCTTTCTATGAGTTAGGAATAAAATTGAAGGTGAACCATATCCTCTTCTTATTTTTCACTTGCTGCTTTGATTAATCAAGAAGGGTGATGGTGGCACATTATCAAATCTATTCAGGCAGTGGCTGTTAAATCGGTGACACATCTGACATTTAGTGGAGGAAAAAGTCTGAAGAGTTAGCGATCTGAACTGCTGCCCTGGGAACTTTCCTACAGTTTGACTCATCTGTCTTTTCCACCAGGCATTTGTGTGACTCTTGTGCCTAAACATCTCTGAGAAGTGCAAAGGAACATAGGTTCTAACAATGCAAAAAGATGCTCAGCCAAGAAGAGGCCTAATTAAAAACTCGCTTGGAATATATCGGCAGTTTCTTGAATTGCTATCAATCATTTTTTTAATTGTGGGTGCCAAATGAGATTTGTAAGTGAAGGCAGTATGATGTATAATTCAACGATATACATTTCTTAGGCTCTCAGTGGAGTAAACTGATAAAGAGACAACTGAAATACATCCATTTTCCACTAGTATATACAGCTGCATTGAAAACCACTGTTACTCTGAGTAATGCAGTTAGCCCTGTGACAGTCAAATTAAGGATATGGTTGATTTCATTAAACCTCTCAGCTTTCATAAAAGCATTGCCTCTGGAGCTGTGCAGTGAGGCGGGAGTGTGATTAAGGTAACTTTGTATTTGCTATCACATTGCTGGGAAGTACAGTATATTTGTTGTAGATGGCTTTGACTACACAGTGGTGAGCATTTACGTCGGTGATAATGCAGACTAGGTTCTCTTCAGCAGGGGGTTCTGGTGAGAACTTGACCTGAAGGTTAATATGTATTTTGGTCCAGGCAAAGGGAATTGCTTTTCTAGCACAGCCCTAGAAATTTGCATTAGGATTTTTAAAAGAAATTACTCTAAAATTCTTAGATTACCAACCAAAGCCAGGAAAGAACACCCTGAAAATGAATAAGTTACAATATTACTTACTACCATGTTTTTGTTTTTTCCTTTGAACCTATAAGCTGATGTTTTTCTTTTCCCTCTTTTATCATGGCAATTTTATGCAAGGCGAAGGATGTTTAGAGGGAATAAATAATCTGGGGCCACAATATTAGTCCTTAGGGAGTTGAGGGGTGAGAAAGGGGTTTGAGGCTCAATGTTTTAAGACTGTATTTACTAAATCTGAAAGTAAAGATTGNAAAAAAAAAAAAAAAAAAAAACAACAAAAAACCTTTCCAGATCAACTCATAGAGTTAGAAAAGAAAACAAATGTTTTCAGGTACATGATTCTTTCCTGTGTTTAGGAGACTGATAATATTATTTATTCTCACTTACGTGATACTTTCCAATTGAATGCAGCATGTGCTGGGTATTATACCCATAGACAAAGATAATGTGGTGCTATTTATGCAGAGCCTGCTTCATCCACATTTTAAGTAGTACAAGAAATTGATTTTTAATAACTAGTTTTATGGTTGCTTTTAAATGCAATACTATAAAGTATTAACCTTTAATTTTGTTGTTATCAGTTAGATACAAACTTGCGAGTTTTCTGAGATCCATCTTTCAAATGCCAGTGATTCTTCATGCAAAGGTAGATCTTGTTCCTGTAGTGGGAGGAAATCTGAATGCTTTCAGCCCACTAGCTCTAAATGTCGGGATTTAATTTCAACACTCAGTATATTTAAAATAATTCATTTACCGTCACCTCCACAAATGCTGAGTGGCAGTAACTGAGAGATGGACATTGATATGTGGTAACTGGCACTCCATCTGAAAAAATCAGATGGTTTTTATCATCTGGCTGACTGTTCATGGTATAATATACATTTAAGGATCCTGCAGTGGTTTGGAGAGAAAGTAGAGGAGAAGGAGTCTGAAAATTAGTCCTGTAGAAATATGCTACAGAACACCAGAGGATATGCATATCCCCCTCCCTGTGAATCCTCAGAATCCCAGATTGGTCAGAATCCCAGATTAGGTGAGTCAATTGAAAAGCTGTGACTTTTTCAGTTTGGTATTTTAAGCTACTCCTCTAATTCAGCAGTAGGAAGTGGTACACTATACGCAGCCCAGCTGCTTCATAGTCGACATACAGTAATACAGTAGAGTAATCTATAACGGTAGACTGTACGGAGCAAAACTTCAGATAATTATAAGGTGATGCACAGATATTGGCCTTTGTTAAACACCAGTGTATCTCTGAAGGGGGGAAGAGTTAAAGTTTAGAATTCCTGAACCTAAAGATGCTTTTCTGGTAGGTAAGTTGTACCTTTGCAGAATTTGTTTAGACTGTGAGATCCCATCTCATTGCACGGTAACTAATTTGATCAGTTGGATAGCTGGTAATCTATCCTTTCCTTGTGTGAGAAAGTAATTACATATAACATACAGCATCAGTGGGTATTTTTTATGTATTATGTGTATAAAATCGATTTTCTGAAGCCTCAATAAAAATCCTTCTAACTTTATATAGATTATTAGACAATTTGTATTACTGGGAGGGGAAAAAGAAAAACTTGGCGGGGGGAGAAGACTTTGACACGTTTTTGCATCACTCTCCAGATTAAGCCCTGTGGAACCATCACAGTTTTTAGGTAGGCAGGTTCTTTGAGCTGAGCATTGATTAAAGCTGCTTACTGCTAAAGCTGCAGTCACAACTTGAGGTTTGCTCTTCATACTGAAGAGCCAGACTGTTTGGCACACACAAGCCTACATCTGGAAAAACTTATATTGAAATGGTTTCCGAACAGCTATGCTGGAAATTACGCCTGCGGCTGCTGTTATAATGCAGAATGGACAGTTAAAATACTCCACAAAACCAGTCTCTGCTAAGAGACCCCTGGCCTCGCTTTTTGAATCCTGAATCGGGCAACGTTTGTGGCTTGGATGCAGCTTTACAAGTTTTGTCTTTTGTTAGGTGTTGCTACTCCGCATTAGATTAGTTGTTACAAAGGAAGAATTTGCACAGTTCTCACTGAAAAAATTTTCTCTAAAAATTGGTCAAGTTTAATGCATTTCTTCCAGTTAGACCAGTAACAGCACGTTACTGTGTAGAATAGTAGAATTTTCTTGCAGAAGGAAAATATCAGCTTCTGAGCAATGTAATGTGAAAAATATTCTTACTGTGTTCTGTATTCTTTTTTTAAGAATTAAGTGAGCCATAATATCTCCTGGACTGCTATAGATTGCTTTGAAATAAAGTAAGACTGCAATTTCATAAAATCCAACAAGCTACTTTCATTTTTCTCTAGGAAATGTTTGTAACAAGTGATTGTTACTGTGAATACTGAATTTACCAAAGATGGGAAGACAAGTAGGCTAATTTCTCGCTTTCTTTTAAAGAAAGAAAATAAAATATAAAACATTATATTAGTTGCTTAAAGGGAAATGTAACACAGCTCAATTTTTCTTTAATAACTAACTGTACATCTTATTTTGCACCATGGTTCAATTAAGAGTAAATGACATAGCAATACGTTAAACTGGTGTTATAAAATCTAAATTGGAGATCTGCTGTTTATTCTATGTGACACCAAATATGGTTTTGCTCTCTTGTAGTTGAAAATAGATTAATCTTATCTGAAGCATGGGAATTTACTTTAACTGTACTAGGGAAAAACAAAAAGATCAGTAAAATTTGTGCTAGCATTCCGAAGTGGATATAATTCTCGGTCAGAACAAAAACATAGTTCTCTATAATAAATGGATTAGTTTTCCCTTTTCTGGAAACCTACAAAGGACATGCTCCTTATTAAAATCACTCCACTGACTTGTGAAGTTAAATTGTTCCATGTAAACCAGTTGCTGGCTGGCCATGCAATATATTGACGGCTCGTTGATTGCACTCGTATCCTGGCACAAATGCCTTTCAGCTGGGGGGAGAAGAAAAAGCATGTTTCTTGGCAATTATTTGAATATGGTATGATTTGCAAAGAACGGCTGATAGTTGGGCCCTGATCCCACATCATTAAAGTAAATAGTAAGTGGGGCATTAACTTCACGCGAGAGATGACCAAACCCATAGCAATGTAACCTGGTGACTCCCTTTTAGGACTTGTTTTCACAGGAATAAGATTGAAAAGGTTATTTTTGGAAAGCAAACAGTGACGACCCCTCTTCTTTTGTCTTGAAGCAGAGCAAATATCATATTATATCATAAATAAAACACTTCCTGCTGGTAAGAGCGGAGGGGAGGGACCTCCCGTTATCAGTGCCTGTGAACCACCAGCCAAATTCCCAAGAGTGTAGGAGGGCTGAGGCAGATGGGCTCTGTCACTTGAGGAGATTATTGCCCCCCAGTTATCTGCCAACAATTAGCCAGCACTGTATCAAGGACAACAGAAGGCGACACGTACAAGTTCTTCAGCTTCTACAGTCCACAGACACGAGTGTCAGCTTAGACTGAATTAGCTAATGGTTAAATTTCTGCTTGAACCATATAGCTGGCTGCAAGTTCTGGATCCGAGCAGATGAACAGTCTTCTGTGCTGCTCTGGCAGGGACCTGGTGTCTCCTAGTCCTGTACACTGATGGTCTAACTGATGCCCGCTTGTTGCCGCAACGCCATGATTCGCAGCAGGGGAAAGTAGGGAAGTTAGCAGAGTTCATGGCATAGTCCGGTGTTGCTTATGGAGAAAAGTACCTGCCTCCTACCACAGCAAAGTTTTCGAAAGTGCTGACAGAATAAGAAATAAGTTAGATACAGGTTAATAGTAGATGGCAGAGCTGAAAAGCGTAACTTTTTCCATGAGTTACGGAGTGCAGATGCCAGCGTCAGACTCTCCAGCAAAATCATTCAACAGCAACTACAAATATGGGATTTATCTTCACTGCTGGCTTTCGCGCTCCCCTTCTTCTGTGGATGATTTGGATGAGCCAAGTTCCTGTTACTGAGATGAAGAACCCTGCTCATTACAAAGAGTCAGCCAGAATAAGATCTGCCAGGGTATAAACTGCATATCTGAAAAGCATCTTTATAACATTGCCAACTCCTAAGCTAACGGTTGTACCTACTTAGGTTTCATCTGTGCTGTATTTGTGTGCCCTTTTACCCATTCTGTCACTTCGAGGCGCCCCTCTGTCTTGGTTACTTCTGGGCTAAGATTCCTGTATGGAACCATTTTGACTCCTACAAATTCCAATTCCTACAAACCCCAGATTTTTTCTGTATGTGGCCTAATCTTAAACCGCTCTTAGTCAAGACAGCACGTGAGTGCCTAAACTGTACGTGTAAGATAACATCAGGTGTTCCCACCTGAATTTCTTTATCTTAGCACAGGGAAGCCATTAAAAAAAAAAACCACCAAAACTCCCAAACAACCAAAAGCTTACTTTCTGGGATTTAACTAAGGAAGGCAATAGTTTCCTGTGTTTCTGCCAACTTGCTTTTGCAAACTGCCTCATCCAAAGCTTTCTGAATAGAGAGGAGATCTTGCCATTGTATTCCATGAGTTTTAGTTTCATACTGTAATTATTATCCTTAAATGTAATCCAAATGTATTTATCAGAGTTTTTGTCTGTAAAGCCTGTTGATTCACTGTGCTAATACTTGCAAAATCCAGAATGTGGAAAAAATGCAAATAAGGTCTCTCTTAGTAACAATAAAAGAAGCAAATTGTGGCTAACAGAGCAAATACATAGTTGTGAAAATTTTCCACTGCGGAAGTGCTCTCCTAGCACACTGGAAATCTGCACGACGTATTCAAGAGCCTCCTTTTGTCGGTGGCAATAGCATAGTAAGCCTGAAGTAACCCATTGCCTTCTGCTTTCATTAGCACATGAGATTGCTAACAGCACCAATACACAAGCAAACTGGTATCGAGGCACTGCAAATAAAATTCCTAACAATCATAACCTGTTGTAACTAATTTGGTGGGAGGAAGAAGACCAAATTGTTATCTATGTTTCTCTTTTTCTTTGTCTTTTCTTTCTTTATTGCTATTCGTGGTAAGTTGAAGAAAATTATAGTATTCCGTGGAAAGACTATAGCAAAAAAAATACTCACTGCTGTTGGTGGACGATGTTAGCAAGCAAAGACGGGCATGCTGTGGTGGTTTTTGTTTTGAGGCTGTAAGAAACAGACAGGAACAATCCTCAGTTTTAAAGCATTATTTTCCATATTGCCTTCAGCTTCCTCGAAAAAATTCTGAAAGTGTTTTCCAGCCACCTAAACAAAAGCTAAATGCGGTCTCTTGAATTCTATAAAAATGCATCCGTTAGGAATTATCTAAGATACAACACAATACATCTTTAATACTAATTTTTTTCCAAATACATTTTTCAACAAACTTGTAGTAAAAAAAAAAATCCAATTCCAATAATTTAGTTTCTAATTTTGTTTTGAATGCTTTGAATTTTATTTGAATTTTAATTGAATTGTAAATTTATACTTGAATTGTTAATTCAAATGTTATTTACAAGCAGCTCTACTAGGAATCTGACTGAAACATACTGTAGCTCCTTATAACACTGAAAAATAAAGCAATTTGCTGTTCCTCAGTATAAATGGTATAAATTATCTATTTCAACAGAAAAAAAGAAAGTACACAGGTTTAGCTTTTAATAATAAATCTATAAATAAATAGTAAGAGGAACAAGTTAAGAATTACTTATTTGAGAATTTCTGAATATTTAATGATTGGATTAGTTCAAAGTGACAATGCACAATTCTTTATTTTTACTAAAATGTTTTTGTCCTGCTTCTTTAAAATGAGCTCAGGATGAAAAACCACAGTTATTGACTTCTTTCTGTTAAGAGAAAGAATCCGAGACATCTCCCATATGAATTCTTTGGGGTTTTGCTCAATCATTGCCCCGTTAAAGAACATGCTTCGGGGCTTTCCTTTCTGCTGCGCTGTCCCTGTGCCCTCAAAATCATGACTATGTTATGTTTCCTCTGGTATGCTGAATGCTTTATTTTCCTTTCAGCACGCTTTCGACAGGCTTTTCACTCGCTTCCAGGGAAGGTTTAGGGCAGCAGAAAGGTAATGACTGATCTTGTACGCTTTGAAAGAGGTGTGTGTAACTTCTGCCCTTCATTTGCTGAATTACAAATAAAACTAAAATATTTATGCACGTACATCTTATATCCTATTTTTCTAACTGAACATGAAGCTAAGAAACACTTAACTTGGTCCTGTTCAAAAGCAAATAATTGAATTGTTACTGCTTTCTGTGTTTGTGTTACTGAGTAGCGTTAAGTTCTGATCTTGACTCCGAAGTTACCCAATATATATATATAGTCTTGTTTAGAGCATTAGCTCACTTTCGAAACCCTTGGCATTTGGGCCAGTCTGTACCTCAGTGGAAGCTATTTTAATCTTTCCTATGATCGCTAGTCACTACCTGGTGAAGTTAAGGAGCTCTTTCTCTCATTTTATTCGGGTGCTATGCAAGTGGAAGGAAGCGTTTCTCCTGCAACTCACTTATAATTATCTTAATTCTGTCAATGGCAATTCAGGTCCGTGAAGAAGGGCGTAGCTGCTATTCCAATATACTCTGTTTGTAACATTTGTTTATACATACAAATATATACATTAGAAGTGCCTTTCTAGTTTGTTGTACTCAAGCACATGCTATTTTAGGCTGACATTTTCCAACCGGGCCTGAGGGAGTTAGATGTCTAAATTAAACTCAGTTTGACCGATTTGGACATTGAACATCTCTGAACTAAAATCCTAGTGAGAGAGAGCGGGCCTGTGCTAAAATTACATTATTAGCTCTTCAGTAATGCAAAAAATGTACATCTAATTTTTTTCAACGAAATTGCTATATAATTGACTTGCAAATGCAAATATAGGACTTCAAGACTGTATTATAGTATTTTATTAAGTGAACATGCAAGATATATATGCTGAAAGTGAAGCTGCCATAGTGGCAAAACCACTGAGCTGTTCTGATTTGGAGATGATATAAGCACTTCCTATGGAAACTCTATACTCTCGTTGATTTAAATAGATATGTATTTTATTGAGCAACAAGCAAGTCATTCATTCTAGCTGGTTCTCTCATGAAAAAGAATTTGCATTTTTCATGCTTGACTTTTGGTGGTAGAGTTTAAATGTTGAAAACCAATAGCATTGAACACGGTCCATGTTAAACCTCTGATTGTTGCCTCAGGCTAGTATTATACGATGGTATTTCTGGAGAGACGTGTGAATAAGAATTTGGGTTCTATTGCCAAATCCTCGCTTACTTATTATGAGCATTTTTAGTAAAAGGACATGGGTATTTTGAATCTCAGTTTAATCATCTCTCAAATGAGTTTTTAAAAAACCCAACAGGCTTAATGAGGCACAGAACTGTTTATGAAACGTTCTTAGATTGTCACATCAAAGGTGCCATGAAATTATAATACCATAATTTATACAATAAATTGTAAGGAAAGTACTAATGTGTTTTGCATAGTGTAAGGGTTGGCATATATAAGCATGAAATATAAATTGGGAAGTTTACTGCAAATGGAACTGATTCCAAAATAACTGTGAACATGGCCTAAATCCGCTGTTGAAATTCAGTACAATTAGCCTCGTACTGAACTGTGACAACTGCAACCTGGGGAAGAACAGCAGAGTTAAAGAAATGTCTCTCTGCCTAGTGCCTGCTGCGTTGTGCAGACTCTCTCAAACGCTCTTTAAAGAACACAGCCTGGAAGGGGCTCAAGCGTTGAAAAGCAAAGAGGGAAACAATTCCAAACAAGGCTGCCTGTGTGCCGCTCTGTTTCTGGTATCACCCTTTGAAGGTTTACTCTTTGCCTCACAAGCTACTTCAGATTAATATCATTTATGGAAAGAGCTATAAACAAGAGGCAAATGTCTTGAATGCTTTTCAGTGCTGGGGAGAAGTGTTATTGTAAAAGTCGGATACCAGCTGATGCTGGCCACCCTGGTAGGGCTCGCCTGCCTCAGGTTATCATCATCTGGCAGGCCAGCATAGTAGAAAATAGCTACAAGGTTGTAGTTCATAGACTTTCCCTCTCCTAATCGATTGTGCATCCAGTAGAGTTGTAATGAGAAAGAGACCAAAATTTGTCCGATACAGCTGTTTCTGCAGTCATCTAAACCAGTATGAGCAGTTACCCAATACGGCCTGTAAAACTTGGAACTGGGAGAAAATGTTAACTTATATTCCAAAGGCTTCGGGAAGATGATTATTTGTGGCCTGTATGTCTTTGGAGTGTTAGAAAGTCTAATAAAAATAGTCATAGTGATAACATGAGAACCTTGATAAATGACCTCAGAAGGGACGTGTATGCCCTTCTCGCACGCAGACCAGACAGCCGCTACAAGCACATACGCATTGAAACTCCTTTTGAAATGAACCGAAATTCAGGATGGCAACATATTCTACCTAAATGTGCACTATCAATTTGCTTTCAGTGCAATTCAGTTACAATTTCATAAGCCCTGACTGTTCTGAGAGCTGGTTTGCCTGTGATGCCTTGTCACCAGCAATGTTAATTAAGAAAGGCAGGCCATTCCTTTTAATGTCATCTACAATTGACTGCCTTTTGAAATTGACGACAAAAGTCTTTGCAGAAAGTTCTCACCTCTGGGAATGACTGTTCACGGCACTTCCGTGCCTCAGGACATAGTCTAAAACATTTTTAATTTTTTCACCCTCTTTCTTCAATCAATCTAACAATAGGATGATCAGACTGTAGAAACTTTTCTGGCTGCAGCAAGAGCAGTGGCTTTTCTTAACCTTTTAAGGAAGTTCTCTCTGTGGTCTTTAAGATTTGTAAATAGCTCCAGGAAATTAAAGCACTTAAAAATCTCAAGTGGACAATTTACATGTACAGTTGCAGTGTGCTGGGAAAAGAGCTGACTAGTAATCTGTAGCTAGAATTTATATGGTATGGTTGTCCCAAATCTGGGTTCTTCACCCGCTGTGCAAGCCAATAACACATAGAGCAGAGGTATTTCTCAGTTTATTCTATCAATGTGCGGACATGGGGTGTTCCTCCCAAAACAGGAGCGCAGCTTGGTTTCAAAAATCTTTACTTTTATACATTGATTAGTACATATTCAAACAATTAATACATATTCGTTGTTATTCTCCTTCATGATTGGTCAAGATTTCTTCACTTCCCATGTAAATTAGTGTGCAGACTCTGTCTTCTTCCATTGTTCTCTTTTGAGTAGGTGGTACCATTTGGGTAGGTGGTCAATGAGTTGGTGGTCATGATCTCCCCCTGCCGGAATTACCTCTTATCTACTTCTCCTCTGATCTTGGAAGATGTTGGTTTGCTGACCAGGCCTACAGTCCATCGCTCTCTTGACAGGAATACCTTGCTCATCAACAATACTACGTTGGCTGGCGGTTAGTTCCTTAACTGAATCATAGATAAATCATGTCTAGTTACTATTTCTCTATTTTAATATAAGGTAAATAATTAAATAGGGTTGGGGCAGTACAGAGGACTTGAGCAGCAGCAGGTTTCCTTAGTTGCTTCAATTACATTTTACATTTCATTTTCCTAGTTTATGTCAATTTTACTACAACAGTATTGCAGTCATCAAATATTACTAACCTTGTAAGTTGCACTGGTGAACTTGCCATCTTAAAATGTTTATCACTGTCCCCCCCACTGGAGATTCAGTGCAGCTGTAGGTTCCCAGCAGTGATTCAGTTCTAACTCAGGATTTATCTATACTGATACGTTAACCTGGAGCCCAAACTTTGATCACCACGCTGGCTATATATGGGTTCCTTCCTGCCTCTCCAGGGAGGGTTAGTCATGGAGGAGGAGGAGGACTTGTACCTAAGCCCTATACCTAAGGGCTGTCTGGATGCCACTAGCTAGAGCTATACAGAGCCATCAGCAAGAGCCCTCTTTGGAATGTAATGCAGATATAGAATCAATGGTAGATCCTGCCGAGAGCTGCAAATTTGTTGGAACGGAACAGAAGTTGAAGGGGTACGGTGCTACCTGAGGTGGCCCAGTTAAAAAAAAAAAAAAACTATAGGAAAGCTGTTGTCTGCAATAGAAGATTACATGTGGACAAAGATATTGGTGTTCTACTCACCATGAGCATGGGGCTGAATCAAGACTATAGTACCCTGACATAATCAAAGCTCTTTGCTGCAATGCTCAGCAAAAATCGGCAACTCTGCTTAGAAGATGTTGCCATGGTTTCTTCCTAAGTTCTTGAAGCAAGAAAGCATAACTCCTAATAATCCAACTGTTAAGTGAAAACAAGAAGGAATATACACCGAAAAGCACAAAGGAAATAAAATGTTGGCTAAAATACTGGTAAGGTTAATATAAACTTAGATATGATAGTAAGTTTGCTTTTCTGATTAGTTCATATTTCTACTTCTGTAATTTCACTGGACTTAATATCTAAGCTTTTTGAAGATAGCTCATCTCTTCATTGAGGGATGGGAAAGAAGAACAGTCCAAGGGATCTGAAAACAGTGGGGAACACACTGTTTTGTGTCATGAACAAAATGCTGTAAGTTTGCTTATGTCCATCACGTGGTTTGGGAAAGTCAAATACTGCGGGAAAGGGTTTTTTATTTCCCTTCCATTTATTTTCCTTTTATAAACTTGCCATCCACAAATCTTTCATGGCCTTCCCATCTCTGGTCACTTGAAATAGCTTTTTAAAATATGCATGAAACTACTTCGCTAGCAGCACTTTTAGAAACCAATGAAATACTGAGCATAAATCATTCTGTGGAAATAGCTTCTCCCCACACACTGCATTTGAGTGATCTGCTTGAACTGGATAGCTAGTGCACGTAGGAAGGTTAAAGGATATGGGCCTGTCTTTACCTTTGAGTGACCCTCCACCTGCAGCAAACGTACTAGAAATATTCTAAAATAATTTACTCGGTTCTGCAAAATCCCTGTTTTGCCTTGGTTCCTCCTTCAAAGCAATTTCTAGTAAATAAGCATAGTTTCTTCCTTGCACTAACATTCACTGGACTCTGCTCTCATTGAACTTCCAGAGATGAGAGCCTGTACAACCCTCTGGACATTTCATGTTACTGCACTTAGAGCCATAATGTAGAATGCAATATTATGAATCAAATCGCAGAGTTCTCTGCATTGAGCTGAATTTTGGTTTTACTGAGTAATGTCTTCCCCCCCCCCCCAAAGATCGTCCCCCATTCTAGCTTTGTATAAATAAAAGCATAGAGAAATACTACTAGCTTTCACGTAGTGCTGCAGTGTTCTTCTTTCGATATTTGCATATTGCCAAGTTCTGTGCCACAGAGAGAATTTAAGGTGGAAAGATAAAACTGAAAAATCCCAAGAAAAAAAGAAAATCAAATAGGACAACATGCTAGTTGTGGAAGAATCCTAAACAGACGTTAGTTTAGGTGGGAAAACTTGATGGTGTTGCCCCTGAGATCAGTGTTTTTCAGTTGCAGCAAAGCTGTCCAGAAATTTACTCAAACTTATGGTTAGTTTAATGTTACACAAAGCTAAGCCTTATCATTACTTTATGGTGTGTCACAAAGCAGCTGTTCATGTTACTTCAAGTCTCTCTATAGCTCCACGTGGTAACTTAGATACTGCTCCAAAAAGCCACGGATTAGACAGAGGGAGGGCACAGGGTATTACATAGCACAGAAAACTGCCAAGGTGTCCTGAGAAAAAGCAGTATTCCATCAAAAGTACCAGGCAAAATGAAATGAAAGTCCAAATATTCGACTTGCTGATACAAATATGATCGCCTTCTATGGGTTAAGAAAAAAATAAGTAGTAGGAATATCTTTTCTGAGGGAATCAAACATTATAAATGCAGTATCCTATGCATACTAACATGCGTTTACCTCATTGCCTTCAGCTGACTTTGTATCAGACATTTAGCTACTAAATACATTCGTTAGTCATATAAATCAGCTTCCATTCTGAAGTAAAGGGCCTTAGTCTACAGAGCGGGTTTTTATGAACTTGCTGATTTAACTAAATAGCCATGTCATTTATGAGACATAAATGAGCTCACCTCCTTTGTAACAGTCACTGAAATGTTTAAGCGAGGGAAAAATAGAAAATTCCTTCTTACTTACATACCTGAGTTGCTGTTGTTCACGGGAAAGTGTGTATACTACAACAACAAAAACACCCAACTCAGCAGTATTTTGAGAAACTTAAATCAGCAACAAGAAGGGCAGTGATAATTTTTAACTTACTACAGACCACCTGTTGTGGTTTAACCGCAGTAGGCGGCTAAGCACCACACAGCCTCCACCCGCAGAGGGAGGGGGAAAGAGGAAAGGAAGAGTAAGAGCAAGAAAACTGGGGGGGCAAGATAAAAGTTGTTTAATAAGTGAAGAAGTGGAAGAAGAGAGAAAGCCATTGCACAGATTATTAACGAATGTGAAACACGCCAAGCAAACCGAGTGGGTAAAGCCTCACTGGTATAAAGGACAGCGGCTGCAATATCAAGGTCACACTGCTCTGCACCTGCCAAGGCCAGTGTCATTTGCTGACCGTGGTGGCAGTAACAACTAGGGAGGCAGAGTGAGAAACAAAAGAGGCCTTGATGCTATGTAAACACTGTTTACAGCTAAAATATTAGTGTGTTATCAATATTGTCTTGGTCACAATTCTAAAACAGCACAGTTTGAGCTGCTATGAAGAAAAACAACACTATCTCAGCCAGGTCCAGTACCCCTTCTAAATCTGCCAGATTCAAAAGTACTTTTAAACTAGTATACAAACTGTGCAAAAATACTTTTCTTCAAATACTGAAACTAAACAGTCCGACACTGCTCAAGAAGGAAGGTACTTAGGTACTTAACATGGAGCCACAATACTAAATTTAACAGAGCGCCTTACAATAAATGCTCATTGCTAGTTCTCTGAAAGATGGTGCTTCTGTCTGAATAGTGCTGTCTATCATGGCGTAACTTCCATCCTTACTGAACAAGGAAATTCCCCTTGACGTGCTACACCTTCTGTGTTTTTTGGACTCTTTCTATCATATATTGAACAAACTCAAACACTTTATGACAGCAGCAGAGGTCAGAGCACTGAGACTCATTTAAGCACTTATGTTGTGATGCTTTTATCTACTTATCTTTGCTCCTTTCCCTTTTTGCTCTTATCTTTCAATATTGCTGTTGTGCATTGATCCTTGACTTTGTCTTTCAGCAAGGAAAAATATCTTTAATAGTTATTTCATGTCCTTTCAGTACAGTCATAGAATCATAGAATTGTTTTGGTTGGAAGAGACCTTTAAGATCATCAAGTCCAACTTTTAACCTAACACTGCCAAGTTACCACTAAACTATGTCCCTCAGCACTACACCTACCTGTCTTTTAAATACCTCCAGAGGTGGTGACTCAACCACTTCCCTGGGCAGCCTGTTCCAATGTTTGATAACCCTTTCAATGAAGAATTTTTTCCTAATATCCAGTCTAAACCTCCCCTGGCGCAACTTGAGGCCATTTCCTCTTGTTCTATCACCTGTTACTTGGGAGAAGAGACCGACCCCCACCTCGCTCCAACCTCCTTTGAGGGAGCTGTAGAGAGTGATAAGGTCTCCCCTCAGTCTCCTTTTCTCCAGGCTGAACACCCCAATTCCCTCAGCCACTCCTCACAAGACCCCTCACCAGCTTCACTGCCCTCTCTGGACCCACTCCAGCACCCCAGTGTCCCTCCTGCAGTGAGGGGCCCAAAGCTGAACACAGTATTTGAGCTGCAGCCTTACCAGTGCTGAGTACAGTAGGAAAATCACTGCCCTAGTCCTGCTGGCCACACTATTTCTAACACAAGCCAGGATACTATTGGCCTTTTTGGCCACCCGGGCACACTGCTGGCTCATATTCATCCTTCTGTTGACCAACACCCCCAGGTCCTTCTCCGCCGGGCAGCTTTCCAGCCACTCTGCCCCAAGCCTGTAGCGCCGCATGGGGGTGGTNTGGGGTTGGTGTGACCCAAGGGCAGGACCCGGCACTTGGCCTTGTTGCACCTCACACCGTTGGCCTCGGCCCATCGACCCAGCCTGTCCAGACCCCTCTGTAGAGCCTTCCTACCCTCAAGCAGATCAACACTCCTGCCCCTAGCTTGGTGTTGTCTGCAAACTTATTGAGGGCACACTCGATCCCCTCATCCAGATCATTGATAAAGGTATTAAACAGAACAGGCCCCAATACTGAGCCCCGGGGAACACCACTTGTGACTGGCCACCAACTGGATTTAACTCCACTCACCACAACTTTTTGGGCCCAAACTTCTCGCCGTTTTTTTACCCAGCAAAGCATATGCCCACCTAAGCCACGAGCAGCCAGTTTCTCCAGGAGGATGTTGTGGGAAATGGTGTCAAAAGCTTTACTAAGTCTAGGTAGACAACATCCACAGCCTTTCCCTCATCCACTAAGTGGGTCACCTCGTCATAGGAGGACAACTTAGTCAAGCAGGACCTGCCTTTCATAAGCCCATGCTGACTGGGCCTGATCACCTGGTTGTCCTGAATGTCCCGTGTGACGGCACTCAAGACGATCTGCTCCATAATCTTCCCTGGCACCGAGGTCAGACTGACAGGCCTGTAATTCCCCGGATCCTCCTTGTGACCCTCCTTGCAGATGGGTGTCACATTTGCTAGCCTCCAGTCAACACCAGTCCTTCCCCTAAGGAACTGAAGGAAAACGACTGGAGATTTTTCAAACACAAAGGTTTTTCCATTCACCCTGTATTGCTTTGAAAATCACAAATGTGTGGTGAAGAGGTCAGGGAGGGAACACCTGCAAATGGAAGTAGGAAAAAATTATTAGTTTCACTGACACAGTTTTCTCTGCATCAGGGATGGTCAAGTCATTGAGACCCGAGCCCCCCCATTCAGCAAAATAAAACTTATCCTGTCATCAACCCATGCACACTTGACGTACGCTGTTACATGTTGGCATACTGTACCACATAAATCTTCCATGGAAGTGTGCTTCTCCATTTCATAATATCAGAACACCTTGTCAGTTTCGTCTCTTTCTCCACTTGTTGAAGGGTATATTAGGACTATTTAAATGGATTTTTCAAAACATAAAGTAGAGGCCAAACTGCGGTGCACTTACCCACCTGTTTTGTAAATCCGGACTGATCTATTTCTCATCACACTGGCTATCTCAAGCTAGAATAAGGAAATAATTTCAACTAAAAAAAAAAAATCATAGCTGTTAGGATATAATGGTACAGGATGAAACAACAACAACAAAATCCAAAACAAAACAGGTTTCATCTAAGCTATATGCATTCTTTGAACTTCTGTTAGTGTAAGCAATGCACTAGCATTCTGGTTTTAAAAAGGTACTGAGCTTTATCCAAGAAGTCTCCACGAGCCAAAGGCAGTCACTTTAAATTGCTAGCAGTAGCACACTTTGGAGGGAAAGGCAGGAGATCACCTAGAATTGCTTTCACTCAAAATAAACTGTCCACCCAGGAGAAGATGAAGCAAACAAATTGCCTATATGAAAGAGGTAGCGCTGCCTCTGAGCTGATGCTAAACTAGGTATCACCAATATACTACCCGAGTTGCTTTCTTCAGCATGTGGAATAACGACAGTTACTACCTTAGTCACTGTAACACCCCAACAGATAGATCTTGCACAAGAACAACGGCACTAGTAGTTCCTCAGGCCAAAATTATGACATGGGGGCAAACACTGCTTTCGCTCTATCTAATTTCCAATCTCAGTCATGGCTACATTTGGTAGGAGACTACGTTATTATTCTTAATTTTCTAGCCCTTCTATGCTTGCCTGTATTTTCCTGTACATTGTTAAAGATGTACACATTAAAACATTTGTCATGTTTGATTGCAGAGTAAAATCTGGGAAGATCAGGAGTGATGTTACTTACTAGTCATCTCTAAAGACAGGATACACACAGAAAATGCCCATTTTTTGAAAATATAAACACCACAAAACAGTTCTGGTATAAGTTTCTCCTTAGATGTATAATACTGTTAAAAATTAAATGTGAAATATTAAATTCTTTTTTTTTTCTTTTTTTTTTTTTTTTCCTGATAGCAGTGTGCTAAGGATGTCTACCCATAGACCCACACGATCATAGGACTGGAAGGAAATATTTTGTCAGAGGTACCATTTGATGTTTCAACCAAGGAAAGGACCTCGCCCAGGCTGAAAGACCAGAGAGGGAAAGCCTCAAAGGCTTTTTAAAATGCCATATCTACTCGGTGCAAAGCTGTTCTGCCCAGTCTATAACAAGGACTGACTAATGCTATAGCAATAACCCCATTAGTTATAATAGCAGCAAGAGCACTTTCCCCACAAGGGAACTCAGGAGGCCAAGTGGCCCACCCTCACTGCTCAGAGCAGAACTAACTTGAGTGTTAGATCAGGTTTCTCGCTACCCTAATTCCCTTTATTTATAAATTCTCTATAAATTACAAGCAGAGGTGTGGAGATTGTCTATTTTAATGCTACTACACTGCAAAGTCCTGTGTCTGTAGCTTAGAAATAGAATTCCTGTCAGATGGCTATTTAGCAGCCTGATCAAAGTGCTCAGGAACTGTAAGAGAACAGTAAGAGAACTGATAAATCTAGAGCAAGCCCATGTTTGTTTAACTACATACTTCTGCTTTTCCTGATTTTTGCTTTCTTTTCCTAGATTATGTTAGCCTGCAGAACTTGGTCAGCTGTTCTTCACTTAAGCAAAGAAAAAAAAAGTCCTTTTCTGTTCTTGTTTCCATAAAGTAATTGGAACCTGCCAAAAGAGCAAATGATTAAATGAGTAGTCCATTTGTATGTTGGGTAGAATGTTGAAGTCATATAGTAGTAAGAGTACTTAAAAAAATAAATAAATAATGTAACGACATTATCTTGGAAGTTTTGTGTGCCAAAAGAACACTGGAAGAGGAAACACGGTGTAGAAAATGAACAGATCTTCAACAGTGCTGAAGCAATGAATGAAGCTGTAGCATTTTCCAGGTTCTCTGGTATGCGATCACTCTAAAGAACTATAAGAAAATGACCGATACATAAATAGATTCCAAGATGCACATCTTATTGCAAGCTGTCTTTCCTTTGTCTACCAATACCAAATTCCTCAAGTTAAAACTATGTCTCTCTTTACATCTTGATTCTTTGAAACATTTAAAGCTGTGATTAGTCTTTAATGTAGGGCATAGTCCTGCTCATGTACAACAAGATTATTGAATACGTGTGTGTTTAAGGTACTAAGTACAAAAAAGGCTATTTGATTAATGCAAGGACTAAAAAATCTTTTAGAGGTTTTTACCACACATTTGAGAATGATAACAGAAACATACACAGAACCAATATATGTTCTAAAATATTTATATTCATAAATGTATTGGTAAACTCAGATTGTTATTTCGTTTCTTTCTTTTTCTCCAATGAAATAAAAGGAAAATTGCTTTTGACAATAAATGACAGATTGTAGCCTTGATTAAATTAGAAACATTATGTTCCTGCAACAAAATAACACGTAGGTGGGTAAAAACATATTTTAAATTAGTTTCCTTTCCTGTTGTTTTAAGAGGTCCTCAGTAATTCACTGAGGACACACTGGCTTACTGATCCACGAATTCAAGGCAGAGTAAAATGTGACAGAACCAAAAGTCCATCTATGAAAATTCCTTCTCACAGAAGGACTGCAGCATTGGTACACTGATGGGCACGTATTCTCCAGCAGCCAAATTTTGTAAGTGTTTTGTATGTAGTTGTCTGGCTGGCTTCTATTTTATGAAAGAAACAAATACTAAATTAAGGATTTTAATCAAGTTGCAGCTATGCTTCTTTGGTATTCTGCATTGGTAGGGCTAGCTCTAATTTGTAGCTCTCTGTATCTATGCATTACCATTATAAAGGTGCAGTCACTCGCTAGGGGATAGCTGTTCTCACTATATCAATATGTATTTAAGAAACTTGAACTCATTGAGCATGACTTCAATGCTAAAAGCACTTGGTCACTAAAAGGGTTTAATAGACCTAATTACTTCACTGTCCCCAAATTAAGGGGTATTAATCCCTGGAAGAGAGTAAAAGGTACATGACTCTCTTTCCTATGCCACTGGTGAAAACTGAAAAATAGTTTCAGTGTGAGGGTCCAGTTGTAGTCAGTTGAAATTACTCTGAGTCTCCATTCCTGATTTTGAATAGAGGCTAAATTAGCTCCTTTTGTCAGACAGAACATGTTAACCTGCTACAGACACATGGCCGGCCTGGAATAGCTCCCTAGGAGCAGGGCTGGTGCCAGACACAATGCCATATTGTCCAAAACACTCCTTTCGCCAAGCAAAATGGGAGCTGGTAGCTAGTATTATGCCACAATTTTATAATTTGGAAAAGTCTTTATCAGCGTTGTATTGCAAATGCGACAAAACCAGGAAGGAGGCAAGAACTTGAAAAAAGTACATATGCTAAGCAGTCACTACTGCAAGGCTGTAATTGACCACTACCTGAGAGCCTCCTCAAGCCCAATTATGTCTTGATTTTTGTCACCTGTTTTAGCTCAAATTTTGCCTGTTAGACTTCTCAACAACAAAGTACTCAGGAATTCACATGAAAAATTTCTGAAAGGATACACAGAGCATAACAAGAAAACAAATATATTTGACTTCTCTGGTTTGCTCTTGAAAACTGAAAAATCTGCATTTCACAGGAAGCAGTCTATTGAGTGTCTCCCGAGCATGTGGAACATCCTGGTGTATATTCCAGCTATTCCCAGTGTGCTCAATAAAAAGAAAGGTCAGACTCCAGCTGTAACCAGAGGGATGGTTTACGTGAAAAGACGAAAACCCAGCAAGCTCTCTAAAAGCAAATCTCCCACTTGTCTCAGGAACAGAAGATTTCTATATCTGACTTCACTATAACAGGTTCCACAATATGATTGCACAAATGAAGGAGCTGTGTATACACCACGCTTCCCCCCTTCACTATTTATATTCACTTGGAATGAAAAATAGCTTACCACCTGCCTCCTTTCTATCACAATGTAACAGGCCAGAGTTAACACCCTTCCGATATGAATGGCAGAATAAAATCACAAAAAAGGTCACTCTTACACAGCCAAGACATCTGGCACCGCACTTGGAACTCTTCCCTAAGAAATACAAACATCTCATAAATATATGAAAATATGTTATTTCGAGTATGTGTATTATGTGTAACTAAAACCCAGGTGCAGCATGAACTTCCATTTCAAGTTTACATGTACTAAAATTATGGAACTGCATGGATAAGAGTATAAGGATTTAACATTTTATGAAAGGTTTTAAGTATATTTATAGGAACAATGGAGCTTTAGTGGAGTCTCTCTGTAAAACATAACTTTGTTCCCACACACAGAAGAGCACGGGATTTCTCCCTCAGAACAATAAATGGCGAAGAAAGGAGAAAGAAAATGACATTAGGCAGTAATAGTCCTATCAGATTAAAGAATTGGAGTAAGTCTGGTATCTGGAAGCAGGAACAGCTTCAGAATAAGCTTAAAACCCCCATTTTCAGGTGAATGAATAACAACTTTTGGTCTTATTAGATCCAATGAATCATGAGAAATACTCAGGAATCTTTTGACAATTATTGAAAATGCAGCAAATCTATGGGTTGAACTGAAAAGAAGTGCAGTGAACATGAAAAGAAAGCAGATCTTGGGCCAGGCAGAAAGACAAAGGAAAAAAAAAACAACTTACAGCCCCAATGACAGCAGAGGGTGGTAGTAAAAAATAATACTATCGAGGCCATATAAAAATAGACCAAATAACATTTCATGCCATTTTCTACCTGAAACTAATAAACATCCATGCGCTGCCTAAATTTGCTATTTACATTTCACTACTTTTCTGGTTTAAAGTGAAGCAGAACTGGAGGTAATATTCTAAGTGGATTTAATTGAGCTGAATCATTCAAGTTTAAGGAGTTTCATAAAGTGAATTTCAAAAGATAAATAAAGTTTTATTCATTAATGCATTTGTGACACACAACAATGCTGATAAGTTGAAAAATAACACTTGCTTAACTGAAATTAATTTGAAAGCCTTGATTATCTTGTCAACAAGAGGTAACACAAAATATGTCCATATCAGCTACGTGCACCTCTAGCAGTCATTAAAGAAGGACTAACAACTGAATAAGCCATGGAGAGATGGCTGATTTGTTACCTTTGTGGTGATCCCATATTGAGATTTCCCGATGGAGCAGAGGCAGAAATGTTGACTCTGCCTATTGTTACATTTGCTTAGCACATTAACAGAGGAATTTGGTTTCTGGGGCAGTCAGTGAGGCATTGTTCTTTTTCCAATTGAGATTAATTAGATCAGCGGGAATTTAGAATGAGCAGAGACTGCATCATCAGGGCCAAAATCCACTGCTCGCTTATTCTGTGTTAGGGTCGTTCCGTTCAAATTGCAGTTTGTCCAAATTATTAGTACTTTCCATTACTTCTTAGGAAATCTATTCCACAACATAATCAATGTGATTACCAGGAAATTTTCCTCAAAGAAGACGTTCGGCCCAAATAAGCGATAGACTGTTTTAAAAGCTTTCATTTTGAGCAATGCTGATTTGAACCATACCAGGCAGCACGAGTGACTTTCTTCCAAATTAGCTTTTTCATTAGCATTACTGTGTCAGTGAAAAAGGAGTCAGTTTAACAAAACCAACAACAAATAAACTGAAAATAAAAAGACTTGAGCCAAAGATAGATGATGTCTAAACATTACATACAGGCATGTTGGCACTTGGCATGCAGGAGCTCCATCTGCCTTCCAGTTTTCGGTACTGCTGCAGAAGCCAGAGTTTTAAGTAAAAGATTTATGGAACCAAAGTTAGCAGTGCTGTGATGAGTCACTGTAACTTTATTCCACTCATATAAGACAGCTTTGTCCCTACACCAAAATGACTAACTGGAAGTTAGGAAAGATCTCCTAAGAAGAGCCAGGACTTTCTGGAGAATGGATTCTTTCTCTATCAGTAAAACCAGAATATTTTAGTGAGTTTGTTTCTTCCTGGTATGAGACACAAATCAGCGAATGTATGTGTAATGCAAAAAAAGGTCCTATGGAAAGAACACATCCTAAATTCTCAAAATTTATACCAATTGAGATCTTGTATCATTGTGTATATAAAAGCTGTATATACTGAAAAAGCATTTTGTAAGACATTGTAATGTGAAAACAAGGGTAAGTAGAATTCATATATTTGAAATTCTAGAGGAAAGAAAGCAAACTGAAAAAATTCTCAGTAGTGACAATCACACCATAGCATATTTCATTTTTCCAGTAAAGTAGGAAAGTATGCTTCTTAAATTCTCAGTTTGGAGAATCTGGTGATGGCACAAGGCCCTCGGCTCTTGTTAGAACAAAAATGTAAGTCAGTCATCCCCAGAGATGAGGGAGAAAGCCACCCTCAGCATCTGCAAGAGCAGAAAAACGAAATTGTGTACTCAACTGCATGAGAACTTCCAAAATTCTAGGCGAAGTACATTTTCCAGGGACAAGCAGAAGACAAAAGGACAGCACAAACCATTGAGCCCCCATACTGGAATCCTGCCACCTAAGAGAGCGCTCTGCCATTTTCCTAGACCATTTCAAACATCCCAGGCACGTGTTAAGCAGATTCTTCTCCTGTCTGACCATGAAAAAGAGGTTCACTGGCTGTGAGACCTGACAGATTTACCGGACAGTCCACAGGGTCACTACTGCTTTCCACGCTTGTGCACGTCGTATGCTAACACACTAGTGTACGCCAACCCTCCAGCAAGCAGAAGCTAAAGGAAGGCTGTCATGCATCAGTCACACTAAACTTTCTTGTTACTAAAACCTGACCTTTCATTGCTCAGTGAATATTTTAAGCATAATCCAAACTTACAAAGTCTAATTTAATGCACATGATTCAATATAAGTGGTATCCACAGTACTGGGTGGAAAAGACTCACCCAGGATTATTAGGGAGAACCTCAGCGTTCAGAACTCAAATTCAAAAGCTCAGTAAGACATTTGGATCTCCTAGTTCTGTAAAATTGAGAGCTGGGCATCTTGTCACAAAAATCTCAATAAAAACAATTTCTTCATGTTTCATTTGTCAAAACAAAAGAATGGGGTTGCATAAAGCTTTACTACACCACGATATTTCCAATTGCATCTTCCCAGAGTTGTTGGTCTCAAATAGTTACCTTGTGTAATAAATCTGATAACTTATCATCTCTCTTTATTCACACTACATTCATCTGGCTTGTATAGGTCTGGCACAAACAAGGGATCACCAGTGGACCTGCGCCCATTTGCTCCAGTTACTGGATTTTTTCCAGTAAACAAACTGATGAAGATGGGTCTTTAAGACACTGGCAACTGCAAACTACTTAAATAGATGTACTTCTTCAAAGTTGCACTTCAAAACAAGTTTTATTAGTTTCTTCCTGTAGGCACAGATAAAATCAGTCATCCTGAGCAAGATGTAAATTTCAAGCCCCTCTGTTCCTTGCTCTTACAAGCATAGAATTAAGAATTAGACTAGGGTAAAGAAACAGTAAAAATCTACTTAGCAAAGGGCATCCCACTGGTCTCACTTGTTAGATGGGAAGGACTTGGCAACCACGAGGCAAGGACTCTCCTTAACAGAAGATCAGATTCCCATGTTCCCCGCTCTGCTCATCATTTTTAGCTTTGTGACTACACAGGCAAGACTGTACACCTGTGCTGTGCAGGATCAGAGCTTCAGAGATCAGCTTTCACATCTGAGAGCGCAGCACTTTTTAGAAGCACTGCACAGAATTTGATGACACAAGCCGGGGAGATCATGATGGCGCTCGTCAAGGGAAAAAAAACATAGTAATCAGCCTGAGAATGAATGAGTGTGATGATTGCAGGCTACGCAAGACAATAAAGAGAGAATCCTGAGTGACTGCTTCAGGAGGGAAGACACAAGATGAAGTGATGTGTGAACACTCAAATCACATTAGAAATTCTTGTGGATATCATAAAGCTATGAAGTAACTGGCACTTACCTCTATATAGCTGGTATGAACCTGATACTGCTCTGGAACAAGCAAGAAAAATGTAATACTGTTGAGGTGGGTGAGGATGTTTGTCTTAGCAAACAGCTCATCTCATTCTACGTACTCTTCAGCCAACTGAAAAAGAGTCTGGAGGGAATCACATACATTACTCTATTACCAGTTGGGAGAAAACATTTTAAATACTGCTAGTAGGAACCCTCTCACTCCGAAAACAAAAGAGATTTAAAAAAGACTCTTTCAAATCCTCACTTTTAAAACTTCCCACTGAAATATTGACAGCCCCAGTGCTTTATATATACTATTAACATCTTCAATAGTTTCAGTGATCTTAAACCGCTTCAGCAGTTTACACTGAATCCGTGTGTGTAGTATGTTTTATAACCACTGAATGCACACCCTGAGAGCTGAATTTGTTTCGTGACAGAGCAGAACCAAAGACATTTTAGCATTGCTCTGATCTCTGTAGCCCCTTTGTTGGTGTGAGCAGAAAAGAAGAAACTGACAAAATTTTGCTCTCAAAAATATCAGAGTGCAGTAATCTTATCTCGTCCCTATTACTGTCTCAAAAAAATCCCCAACCAAAAAAAACAAAACCATTACAACTTATGTGTAAAGAAACACATTAAGTATCCTGGCTTTGTTAAGAGCAGGTCTCCTGAGAAAAAGTTTCATCTTTCCTCGCTGTATTTCAGTGGAAAAAGGCAGGAACACAGTTTATGTCCTGATCAATGACTTAATATCCTGGAGAACATTTGGTTTGACACATCATTGAATTCCCTCTGAGCAATGCGTTGCTAACTGTGCGCATATTCAGCTTCTACTTTGGTCTGAAGTATGCTTAACTTCTAATTTCTCAGATATTTATAATGTGGGACCGAAGCTACATTAAGAAGTATGATGCAGTTGCTGTTTTTAAAACCGTGGTAGTATACAAGCAGGCCACTTCCTGTAATTTAACATCCAACTGAGAAAAACAGACAAGTACTATCAACCACAGTAAAAAAAAGTATGCAGTATGACATGATAAATATAGAGGACGTTGAATTTTGAAGGGTAAATTATTTAATCTCAAATTATTTCAACAAAATCCAATCTATTTATCTGAAAAAACAACTCCAAAAAGACTGTAAGTGGCAAGTAAGACTGAGCAAGTGTACTTGTCAAAATCAATTATTGCCTTTCAAGTGTAGGAAAATGACAAATGAGCAATTAAGGATTGATATTCTTTATTTAGAACTGAAAAAGAGAGAAATGAGTCTGCAAGAAAAAATCCTAAGCTTTTTCTGCACGTTGCCTTGCTTCAGGTCAAAGTTCTGTGAATACACAGGAGAGACGAAATGCCTTCTGCAAGGTATTAATCTACATTCAGCTTCTTCGTTGCCTTGCAGACCTGCTACGTGAATCCTGTTAAGACAAGTTTATGTTAATTAGCCTGTGGGAACTAGAAAGAGGATTTCTCCAGCTGGGATTCCTTTTTTAGGCAGCTGGTAGGGCTAATCTTCAGAAAAGAAGAATTTTTAATATCCAGTAATGTTAAATATTCTAAGTATGAGGGAATTTGCTGTCATTAAAGGATTTATGTATTGCATCATTGCAACATGTGTGAAAACACATGGATTTAAATCCAGATCAGGTGAACAGTGCGTAGGTAAGTTGAGCTTCCATGATTCCTTTACCTGTTTCAACAGGTCAACCATCATGGGTAAAAACGATCTTGATGGGCATGCTGAGGGTGTAGGCAGGATTGCCTAAGGGCCTCCAGTCTGCTGTTAACAAAGAAATAAAAGGCAGTGTTAGTTGCACTTAAATTTGGCTGGAAAGATGGCCCCTGGCCACTGCAACTTCTACCTGCCAATGACACTCTCCTTCAAAACCTGTCAAGCAGGGATAACTACTGCTCACACCAGGAACCGTGTTTTAAGGGGGGGGAGGCACCAGCTGAGGCACAGGGGAGGCAAGTTGAGCCTGCGTGTTGCCCCAGGAAGACCCACTGGAGGGCGACCCTCCGCGGCCACCGCCGGGCAGACCTCCACACCGTCCCTCGGCCACAGCAGGAAGCGGGCGAGGCGCTGAGGTGGGGCGCCCTCCCATTGGCTGATAGAGGAGTGGGCTCAAGGTGAGGAGAGGAGGGAACTT
>VZSZ01012200.1:800539-836860 GCA_013398815.1 Ibidorhyncha struthersii | reverse complement strand
CCCGTCCGTGTGCGCTCTTTCCCCCCAAGCAGTCCCAGCTCGGCCAGAGGCGGCCCGCAGGTCTGGGGGTCTCCTGAGCCTCCCGCTGTCAGCCCTCCGCTCGCCTGCGCCGGGGCTCCGCTCCCTGTCCTCTGTCTCTGTCTTTCCCATCCTCTGTGAAACGGCAGTTTTCTCCCCTGAATAACCTGATTGCTCACAGGGCCATCATCACTGGTTGTTTATTTTCCGTCCTCATCCTCTCTTTTTACCTTCCTTAAAGACCGTGATTTTGTCTGTTCCTTTTTGGCTGTGTCTCATCTCTGGAAAAAGATTATTTAGAGTTAAAAAGTTTGGCTGGTGGTGGAAGGGAGTAGGAGGACTTTCCTTTGAAGTAAGAGCCAAACTAGAGTACGTTATGACCGGGCTTTGCATTTGTGGGCTTGCATGTCTGTGTATTCATGTGTGCCATGGCTAAATGTGGTCCAGTTGGTTTATGCAGTTACAACTTTGAGAAGTTCACAATTACAGAACACCTAAAAAGCATCTCTGGGCAAATTGGAAGGTTATTGGATATTCATGTGTGTGGTTTTTGACTTCACAGCTTTTCATTAAAAAAAAAAAAATCAGGGAAAGGTGGGCTTTTCTTCACCGATTCTGATATTATAGCAGTAAATGCTCACATACTCTCAGCCTATGCACATTAAAATTCTAATGCTTTTCCTTGAATTATTTTAATGCTGATCACAGATGTGGAGTTTAGAATTGTAGTGACTTAATTTCCTTTATCTGCTGAAATAAGGGAGCTTCAATGTTGCTAGTGCCAAGGGCCAGCAGTGTCTGTACCCACTGTCCTCAAGACAGCTAATGAAGGCAACTGTTAAGCCATGGTTCTTCTTATATGAATACTGTTTAACCAGACTTGGACTGATACTTCCTAATCTTATATAGACTTCTCAACAGGGTAATCGTTTGCTTGCAGAACTGATCTTAGCATGGCTTCAACTGGGGATAACTCAAGACTAGAAAAGTGTGCAGGATATTGCACCCAAGTTGTAATTTGTTGTGCTTATGGGGCTCTAAGAAAATAAATGCTGTATTCTTCCAGAAGGACATAGGTCACTGGTAAAAGCTGCTTATCCGGAAATCAAGGGAATTACTGAAACTGATAAAGTAGCTTGATTTACATGCATGGTCCAGTTGTTAGTCTTCAGCTGGGAAGAAGCTTTATTTACAACTACTGTGTAATCAGGTAGGATTCTTGATTGTAAGTCAGTACCTTCATTTCCAATATCTGTTATGATTAGAAATCTGTCTTTCAGTAAAGGAATGAACTAAAATAGAAAATGTTATTGGTGGAAAGCAGTTACAATTCCTTGCCTTTTGTTAATGGAAATTAGTTTCTACATGAGTCTAGCAAACTGGTAACTTTAATTTAATAAATAGTCTGGATTTATTATGTTCTCCTGACTTCTGAGCCACTTGAAAAGATGTAGTAGTGCTGTTGCTATCTAAATCTATACAAACATAATAATGACTAGAATTTTGGTGATACATGAAAAACAAGCTAAATAAAGTCTGGTTTCAGATACGAGTTAATTTTTAATTTGTCTTCGTACTTTGGTTTTCTGGTTTTGAAATTGTCAGTTAAAGATTGATGTTCAGTTCTTTCTGGTTTTATTTTTAGTAAAGAGAGCTGAAAATCTGCTGTCACATCTCACTCTTTATAAATTTTCTTGGTGTAAATTTTGCATTTCTCATATATTAGTTTATTATTTTAAAGTGTCCTTACTGGCTGTCCATCCCCCATATCTCTTCCAACTGATAAATTCTTCCAGTAGTTTTGTATGGGAAAGCTTAACAAAGTTTCATTGCCTTTTATCATTCTGTCTTAAAGGCTACATAAAGGCATTTTAGTCATCTGAAAATAAGAAGCCCTCTAATAAATTGGCATTTTTCTTATCTGTGGATTCTTATTTTAGCACACTTCACAGAACAGATGTAGGACAGCAATAACGGTTAGTGGAGAGAGGTTTCTTTTTTTTCTTGAGGTTTCTTTTTTTTCTTTCAACTTTGACAAAATTATCTGAAAGGTCCATCAAAAAGGGATGAAAAAAAGCATTATGCATACCTTAAGATCTTGTTATTGTTGGTCCAATAACACACTAAAACTTCATTCAGAAAATAGTCAAAGACTTGCTTCTAATGTATCTTATGTTGTGGATATTCTGGGCACTTTATGTATTAAGTGGAACAAGTGTGTTTAGATACATTATCAGACAATATGTAATAACCAACTCTTCACATAAAAGAATGCATGGCATACACCTTGATGATGTCTTTTTTTTCTTTTTTCTCTCTTTTTGTTTCCTAGAAATGGGGCTGCTTTCAGAAGATGTGATACACTAGCTGTGGTGCTTGGAACAGGATTAGTCATGGCATCAGAACTGTGTAAAACAATCTCTGAGGCAAAGCTGGAAAGGCACAAGAACTTGTTCTTAAATTACCGAAATCTCCATCACTTTCCTTTGGAGTTACTGAAAGATGAGGGGCTGCAGTACTTGGAGAGACTTTATATGAAAAGAAATTCCCTGACCACATTGGTACGACAACCTCTTTATTGTAATGTTTGCTGTCTGTATGTTTAGGAATTCTGATTTTTGGAACAGAAAAACCAAGATAATATAAAAAAATATATAGCAGATCTGATCCTGAATGATGTCGTCATTTGTGAAATACAAGTATTTGGTTGTATTATGTTTGAACTTGCACAGGTAGTGTGGAAAATAATAAATGAAAGTTTATGACATTTTTATGGTTACCATTTTGAAGCTCTGTGAAGATTGGCTGGGGATGTTCTTGTGAGGTTGGTTTGTTTGTTTTTGTTTTTTTTTTTTAAACTGCTGTAGATTTTGCTCACATCAGTGGTCAGGCCTTTCTACTGTTAGGTGATACTATGTAGTCTAGTCTACATTCCTCTATTAGGCTAAACAACTCTTACCTTGGTGTGTGCCTTATTTTAAAGGCATTGTCAATCCCAGGGTCTAATTCAAAACTTGCTGTTAAGGTGTCAGTGGAAACTTGTGTCTATGGGCTGCCATTGATAGGAGAGCAAACAGTTAATTTCAAGGTTGTGGGATTTTCTGTTGTGGTTTCTTCTTGTTTTGTTGTTTTTCCCTGAACTGAACAAATTTCCAATGTTGTGACCTCAGAATTCAGTGTGGAGTAGTTAAATAACAGTGTGAGACATTCTAAGCTGTTAAGACTCTATAGAATAGACTCAAAACTTGCCACTGTCAATAGGCTCGAGCCTCCAAGTAATTCAGGGTTTGTTAGTTTGTTTGTTTCTTTTTCTTGGACTTTTTCATGGTATGGTAATGAAGTAATAGCCAGGGCAGAGGAGCTGGAGGGCCTGACTACTTAAAAGTTCCCAAAATTATATGTTTTTCAATGCTTCCTGGAAAAAAGTTCAGTACTCCAGTTTAAGGAAGAGTGTTTAAAGCTTTGACAATGATACATTAGAAGTTTGCAATAAAGATTTGGCCCATGAAGGGCCGAAAGCTGGGAGAATTCTGAAGATTTAATGCGTTTTCTTCATCTTGAGTGAACATACATCTTGTATTACTGTAGAGAATTACTTTGACACTTTTTTTGGTTTTGGATAAGTCCTTTGCTTAATAGTTTAATGGGAGGATAGGATTCGTGGTTATAAATTAAAGCTGATTTAAAAATTAACCGAGGACCGTAAACAGTTCTGCTTGGACACTTTGTGAAATTCAGTGATTATTTAGTGGTGTAAGGAAGGTTCATGAAGCTTGTACTACTCAAAAGATGAAACAATAATGAGAATTTTGCATATCACTTTTCTGCATGTATCTGTTAGAGCCTGGTTTTGTTTTTCCTCAAAACAATTATAAAATAGGAACCAAAACAAAGTCTCACTTAAAATGTAGATCATACCTAAGCACAATGACTTGCAAACAGTGTGAAGTAGAGCATTAGGATTCAAAATGATCAGGGTAACTTCTGCATAATATGACTTGGTGGAATCTCATTTGAGTGCATAGCACGATAGCTAGGAACTAGGCAAACAAAATTGGGTCTCATTCACTGAGCATCTGTTCAGCAGAATAGATGTTGGAAGTTGTAATGGACCAAAATAGATCAAGTCAGCAGTGTGTTACAAAAAAAGGCAGATGTCTTTTTGGAACATAGAAAGTTTCACAATCTCTGTTAAAAGCAGAAGGAAATAATTATTGGATACTGTTAAAGCATAAGCTGGAGCAAAGACGGAGTCTGGAGTTTCGTGCTTATGAACAACCTAGGTAAATCGGAAAGAACCTAGAAAGCAGCAACAAGGGATTTTTAGAGAACATGCCCAATGGCAGAAGGCTGAGAGATTTAAGTGAATTCCTCTTGCAAAAAGAGAAGACGGAGAGGAAAAAAGTAGAAGAGGGGGAATGGGGGAGAGCAGGAATCATCAGTATTTTTACAGAGCAGTATTTTCATAACAAATTTTTTTTTTTTAATGTCCACTGCTGGTATGACAAGTAATACTCTCAATATCTGTAAAGAAGTAGTAAATTAGTTGCGTTGTGGGAGTCGGGGGGAATCTCATCTGAGAATAGTTGAAGACAAATAGGTTATTGAAGGAGGATACCTCTTTCAGCCTTGTCCTCCTTGGATTCTATGCAAGTTGATGAGCATTAGCTCATCAATAAATACTTTAAATTGCATATGAGTTATTAGCAATCATCAAAATAAATCTGCACCATATTTCTTTAAAGTTAGGTGGTACTTTTGTCCCACCAGTTCATTCCTTGAGAGTTCTGAAAAATGTTGGCAAAATCAGCTTTTGTTCTTTGCTCTCCTAAAATGAATCGTCCTTGACAGATGGCTCCTATGAAAACGTCTGGAATAGTTATGCTGACAGAATTTACATATACTTTGCCTAAGAATAATTTAATTTTTGTCTTCATTAGCAAGGTGGAAATGATAGAGGGCTATGACATAATGAATGGATCAAGAAGCTACATAGCACACCTATATCCCAGCATCAAGTCTTCCAACTTCTCATTTAGTGTTTGACTGATAACATTAGCCTTCCAGTAATCCTGTTTCCCCATCTATTAAAAGGAAATACACGTTTGCCTTGGTGGCACTGTCAGAAGCATGATCTAGCCGTATCAAGGAACATTTGTTCTTAATTTACTAACTCAAGAGTATGCAATGCTGTCCTGTTCAGACAAATCAGCAGGTTCACCTTTTGAAAAACATCCAGTGGGCGTGAGGGCAAGGCAAGCTTCACTGAACTGATGGCAGAGTTGATGATTCATTTATCATCATTGTTTGTTATCATGTCACCAATAGAGACCAGAGCTAGTTTTACATCTCACTTGATGGATCATGAATAGTTTTTTTTAATCTTAATTTCATTGTAGGATGTTGTATTGAACAACTTTGACTCAGACCCATTGTTATTGAGGTACTCCAGAAGATAAGCAGAATTTCTATTACAAACTTGCTAAACTGTAAAGTTATGTCTCTCCTGAGTTTAGCTCTCTTACAATATGAAGCAGTTAAAGGAAGAATAAAAGTATAACCTTCATGTATAATGTGAAAATAGTTTGTGATTCAGGTTAATATCCTTATTCTAATAAACGGTGCAGGATGACAGTGAATTTGGTTTTTCACATTACCTCTTCATTTTTTAAATTAAATCTTGAATTTTTGTGCTTGAACATGTTGCAGCCTTTGTATATTTTCCCATCTTAAGCTTTTCTCTTTGACCGAATAAAATTCTGTGCGGAGAGAAGATAGATGTACTGTAGCAAACCTTCCAGCAGGTGGCAACAATTGATTAGTTATGGCCCGTTTCTTGGGTCTTGATGTAACAGATGCATTTATTGAGCCATTATTTGCTGCTCCATATGAACTTTTTTTGTACTTGGATCTAGGATGTGGCATGTTTGCTACATAAGAATATTATTACATTACTTTTTCAGGTTAGCATATTCCTTCATAATAAATTTATAAACACAAATTTAAATATTTTAGTACCTTAAATTTAGATACCTTTAGATACCTTAAATTTACATGACAGTGAAAATTGGTAAGTTTTTGTAACAGGAAATTGACCATGTGATTGAGCTGCTTTTAAAATTAACTTGTTTCTGCATATATGTGTATTGTAAAAACTTTTTTTTCAATAAAACATGTCTATGTTTAAAGTAGATTTCTTAAGCAATAAAACTGTCTTAACCATGAAGAATTTTGAGTACGGTTACCACCATGACATCTGAAACTTGTGAAGCTGATTTTGTGATATATGTTCATGGTTATAAATACCATCAAGAAACAGAATTGCAGCTAGGGATCAGTTAGCAGTTAGAAAATTCGATGTATGTTAATACGTAATTGTGGAAATCTAGTTTGACAGAGTCAGCACTTCTGGCTTGGTGGTAATTGATAAAGCTACACAAAGTTTGTAGGTCATTTCCCAGTTTAGCAGCATTACAAAATAAAATACATTATGGTTAACATCTTGTGTAGTTCTTGTTCTGCTTTGAGTCTGTAAGGGCTGCAGCTTCTTAGCAGTCTCTTAGCTTCAACTAACTCAATTATTTGAATGTATTTTCAAAAGCAAGGTTTTGGTAATACATCTTTTCAGCATCAGAGGTCTGACTACCATTTGGTTGAGGACGTGTTAATGTCACTTCTAGGCTGTAGTTCTGTTTCAGTAGTGAATTGCTCACCCTTGATATATCCCAGACTGCACTGATGGAGAACGTGTGGGGATGTGGAGACAGGGTATTGTATACAAGCTCCCCGTTGCAGTTTTTTTGTGACTAGCTGCTGATATGTTTTAGTATGGTTATTAAAATGAGTTGGGTTCACAATATGTGTGTGTCTGTTTTTTGTTTTGAAACCTAAAAAATCTCTAACTCTTTTTCAGCCAGAAAACCTTGCACAGAAGCTTCCAAACCTCGTGGAATTGTGAGTTTGTGCAGGAGTTCTAATGTATTTTTATTATGCTGATCCGTCTTATCTTAAAATAACTCTAGAATGTATTGCTTGCTCATAACCTACCTCTTAAGTGTGAAGGGTTTTCCTGGAGGGCAAGAAAGGGTCATTTTTTGTTGGGGTTTTGTTTTATTTATTTTTTTCTTTACAGGAGGTATATCCAGATGTATTCAGTCCTGTGTTAATATTTTTTTATAATTTCTTGTTTATTATATAGCAAGAACTGTTGCACAAATGTCTGCACTGCTAAGGGAAAAAAAATACTTACCCCTCAACTCCTGTGTAGACTGTTGTTACCCTGATAAAGCACTAGAACCTTCAAATGCAATGGTCGGATGGTTGTGACGGATCCAGAGTAACAGGTTACTGCCTCCAGCCCATCCCTAGTTGCTCATTTTCACCCCAGCTACCAGGGCTATTATGATCTCAGTCTTGCTGATTGTAGTAATAAGTTTTTTTGGAGCCAAGTCACAAACTGTCAAATAGTAGCAGGAATGAGCAAGTAGGGGTAGTAACTAATGATGATTGCTGTAGGCAGAGTAGTTTATCCAATCTTGTCTGAAGAATGGATGTCACATGAACTGTATAATTTTGGCAATTAATTGTAAGCTGTAAGCCCCTGAGTCAGTGTCACCTTCCATCCCCTTTTCTTGTAAGGTTATGATTTCCTCATATGGTAGGATTGGCGATGGGGGCGTTATAAGGGGAAAAGAGGATGTCCCTTCTAATTAATTTGGCTCACTTTCAGTTGAGTAAGTGATGGACCATTGATTCTGTTTATTTAATGGAAAGCTCCAAACAGGAGGAGGTGTATATCTGAGTAGTCTAATGCATTCAGCTGTCTGATCTTGTCATCTTAATTTGGCCCTTGAAACCACACCTTTCTGGTATGCACAACCACAGTACAATTGAACTGTTTTGTAGGCCACTGCAGTCTCCAACTTGCTGAAGAGACAGTCTTGTCTCATCATGCCTGAGTCTTGAGAGTACGTTTATGCTCTTAAGCAGTAAAGCAAATATTTTTGTATTTGATATAATTAGTATTTAACGATTTGCCATGGGGCATTAGGAAATCTGTGTTGTCTGATGGTGCCTTTAGGAAAACCTCTATAAATTACATCTTAAAATAATCTTTTACAAACACTGACTTGTAGGAGTCAAACCTATTATTTGAGGTTCAGAAAGCTTAGCCATACCGACATTATCCGATATATTCTGGTGGTCTAGAGAGAGTGACAGTGAGCCTGTGGTTTATGTAGCTCTAATAGTACAAGTCAATTTTTGATCAAACAATAAGATGTTTTGTTGACAGAGACCACAAAATAAAGATTTATTTAAAGAATAATTTGTTACATAGCTTTAAATTTTGAAAGACAAACTTAACTGATTTTCATTTTTCCTGAAAGCTACATCCTTAGCAATTTCACTATATATTTTTAAAAACTTCACTGTTTTCTGTGTTTCTTTGTACATTGTGTCCCTCATGCTGGGATACTAGGTGTAGATCCTCATAATATACACTTTTTTGCTTGGGTGAAATAATTCACAAGTATTTTCAGGAGCTGCAGCTGAAATAAGTAGGAGAATTCTCATTCTGAGGTTTATAAAGATTTCTACAAACATATCTGCTATCCTTGTGTTTGTTACACTTTTACTAAACTTTAAAAGTCTGTAGTTTTTAAAGAAAAAGAGAAGGCTCAGTTGCTCCATGCAGTTGAAATGTTCCTATGTATTTTTCCTTGGTCTGCCTCTATCTCCCTGAAAGGCAGGCTCCTACTTTTGGAAATGCTGTTTGAATACAGTGGAAAAAAAAAATGCTGTGAAAATAATTTCCGTGTGTGCCTAAGTGATTAGACATTCAGTAGTTAGTATACCTTTACAATTCGATACCAATACTTGAGAATTTTGTTAATCTAAGAATAGTTTTTATGTTACTAGTAGTACTGGAAATGCTCCAGCAGAGGGAGCTGAATATTCTTAGTTGGAGATCTGGCCACCCTCACTACCTACCTAAATGACCATGCATAAGATGAGGTTTTTCTTTTGAAGAACGTACTCAGTTTGAAAAAAACACTTGCAGTGAGTAGATCATGTGCTTATTTCTTCAGTCAGTAAAGGTGTAAGAGTTTATGTGCAGGGGAAAATGTTTGTAATTGTATAACTTGTGTGGGTTTGGGCTTTTTTCTTTTCTTACCCAGCATTTAGTGTGGAATAACCTGGTCATCAAATATGGTTCATTTTGGTTATTCTGTCTGCTTTACTCTTTTTCCTTTGTGTCTTCTTATGACTTTCAAAGCTAGAGCCCATTATTATTATAGTAATTGTGAATGTTTTGTTTTAAATAATTGTATGTCATTCTCTTTTATTTTTGTTAATCATTTAATAGTCTAAGTGAAACTTAAGTACCTATCCATTGCCAGTTTATACAGTTTCCATAGCTTTTGTGATCATAGAGAGGAATGGCTTTGAGGGTGTTCTTTCAGTCTGAAATTGGATATTTTGCAAACTGATTATGTAGCAGAAGTCCTTGAGGGTAACAGGTGGTGTCCTCTGCTTTTTTTTCTCCTCCCCCCAGGTACCTTCATTCAAATAACATAGTTGTTGTACCTGAAGGTAAGTAATCAACCAGCTCACAATAAGTGGCAGAAATCATAAAATATTCATTTTTTTCTTTGAAGAGGCCCATTTTTCCTTTATTTTCCCATAAAACATTAAAGGTTTTCATACAAAATACAGCAGTGTAGCTCTTAGTCACTAATATCCTTGTTTATGCTATGTTAAATTATTTTAATGAATTCTCAAATGCACCTAAATGCTGTTTGCTTCAGTTCTAATTGCAGAAAGTGAAAAGGCTAAATGGCACTCATGTACAGAAACAAAAATCCAGAGCGTCTTCTTTCAGCCAGTTACCACACAGAATACTCTGCTGGTTTAGATCATGACAGATTTGAAATGTAAAGTATCAAGAACTTGTACTGGTTTCTCTTCCTTGCCTTAATTGTAGAGTTATGTGCCCAACTTCAGGAAAGTACTTTAAACTCTTTCTGAATACATAAATTGGATAGACTCAAAGCAAAGAAATGGAAAAAGTTATTTCAGAGCAGAATCATCTGAAGAGAATCTAGAAATGGGAGTATTCTGTATATCACCCTTCCCCCGCCCCCCCTCCCCGGTCTCACTGCCAGCAGAACTGTTTGTAGGATAGATAAGCATTTCCACAAACTATGTCATTCAGTTGTGAGACAGGCTTTAATACATCAAAATCTGCTCAGACATAGGTGTTAGGTACTGTGGCTTTTTATCCTCTCATAGTCCTATTAAGATTTTAACATTACTGTTGGGTCACATTCATGTTTTAATCTGTTCTCTCACAAGCCATTGGCTCCCTCGTTAAACTGCAGTTTCTGGACCTAAGTGATAATGCCCTCGAAATTGTGTGTCCAGAGATTGGCCGCCTGAGATCTTTACGTCATCTTCGCTTGGCTAACAACCAGCTGAAATATTTACCTGCAGGTAAGTACAAATGTGTGAGGGATTACAGCAATGACAAATTCCATTTGAACTTAATTTGCATAGTGATCTGCCCCAGGTTTATTAGTATCTTACAGTTGAAGCATGGTACAACTTATATTTAAAGACTAGGCAGGGATTGCCATTGTATAGGTGCTCAATATACTCTGTAGTTAGAAAAAACCCAAGCTGTATGCACTTAAAAGTCCCCAAAAATGCTCCTGAAGTGGGGAAAAAAATTATCTATTTAACAGTCTTTGCCACTGTATCAAGAAAATACTGAATTTCCTTGAGAAGATGCAAAATGCCAATGACAACTGTCATTATGATAAAATCATATTTCTTGCCGTTTTCCAGGTTTTCAGTCCATCCTTCCTTTTTGCTCAACAGCCTCGTTCTTGTATTTTCTAAAAAGACACATGTCTAGTAGGTTTGCCTGTGGCAGTTCTACCTCACTATGACATTAAATAACAAATGTTTGTCCTGCTAGTTTATAATAAAAAAGCAAAATTTATTCAAAGTACATGTGACACAAAGTCAGAAAAAGTTTGCCATAGGCAGATTTTAGATGATTTTTGTTTTGCCTTCTAAGTACTTTGGTAAGGAGACATAACTGATTATTCTTCTTCCATGGCTCTTACATCTTTCAAGATAACATGGTGATTTTTTTTTTTTTTTAAATTATTAATCTTTCTCTGGCGTATTTGCATTTTCTGATCTCCAGAGATGATAAAAATCTAAGGCCAGCATTTAAAAAAAATGGTCTAACTTAATCTAACAGGATTAGCTTTTGGCTCTAATTTTAACTAACTTCTCAATGTGACATTCATGTGTTTGTAAGTTCACGTTGCTTATTCTCAAGAAATATGTTGCAATTGCTCCTTGAAGTTTTGGGTGCAGAAATCTAGCTGTCCTTTCCTTGTACTTTTCTAGGCATAATAAGATTAATAAGAGTAAGTCAAAGGATGATTATGATTAGAAAGAAAAAAAAATTCATATGACTATGTAAATGCTCTGGAATGAAATTAGATAAACCTGTTAAACATTATGACCCAAGGCCAATAAAATTTCCATCAATTTTCAGATGTCCTACATTCAAAAGAAAGGAGTGACTTGAGTGTGCTTTATGTTCCTCAAAGATAATTTACCTTATGGTGCTGTACCATGAAAGAAAGACTTGTTCAAAGAAAAAGTGACACATTTTCTGCAAAACTTCACACATTAACTTAAAAAGGTTCCAAAAAAGACTTTCAAAAGGATAATTTACATTACTGAAGAGTTGATTTCGAGTCTACCACATTTGATTAGGAGCTGGTATCAGCTGCATAGGCACGCTGCATTTTATTTCTCCTGAATTTTACCAAATTTGGTACTAAGCATTATCCCTAAGTGCGTTTAGTTTTGTGCGCATGAAAAGTTCGCATGCGTAGGATAATACTACTGTTGCGTACTTTTGAATTGGAGAATCCAGTGGTGTCTGGTCTTCGTGTTTTTGCTGGTAGTGTACCATCAGTTTATACATATGCCATTACTGCTATCACTGCTAATCCTGTCTGTTCGGATGCTGTCACTGTCAACATGACTGGATGTCATACAGCTTGAGTGTTATCAGTCTGAGCAAGATTAATCTTTCACTTACAGTGGAGAGTTTGCCCACTGGAGAGCTAATCTACTGCATTGAGTGTTTCCTAAACATAACACTTCCTGAAGAGGGCTTCCAAGCATATTTTCATATTTTACTTTGTAAAATTGTGACAATTTCAAAGATGACTTTATAAGAAAACCTTTGAGTTTGAAAATAACATTTATGTTCAATTGAAAAAGTACAGCAAAAGTTTCAATGAATTGTTTTATCCATAATTATAGTAGTAGCATGAATCTTCATAATAGTGTTAAATAGCATTCTGTTAGGAAAGCTAGAAAAGTTAATAAAATGAACTGGGATGAGATGTTATTTCTCAGCAGTACATCGTTTTACTGTGTGTTAAGTGCTTTCTTTACAGCAGATACTGCATTGCAGTGCATTGTTAGGGAAAGACAGCTCTTAATTGCTCTTAATTTATAATATGTAACCATTTCAGATATAACTTCACTTCTACTAATGCAGTTTTTGTCGAATTTAAAAATCTATGTTAAAAAATAGCTTTCTATACACCACCTGGTATAGGTGGTGGTCGTTCGTGGAAGTAACTTTTCAAAATTCATGACTAATTTTTTTCCAGACTTAGTCCTGCACATATCACACAGTGACCTGTTTATCACAACAGAGGATCCAGCTAAGAAGGGCTGATCAGTATTCACCTTGTGTCACCAGATAGGCCAACTTGCAGCCTAATGATGTCATCACATAAAAAGCTTACTTTAGAGTTGTTGCCCTGTCATTTGTCTTGTCTCTCCCTTCCCACTGTCTGGTGTTATGAGTACCCTCAGTTTTGTTGAAACTACATGGATATCTAGGAGGATGCTCTTAATAGTATCCTTAATCAATTGCTAAAAAAAAATAATCTCTCAATTACAACTGCAGAACAGTTGGATGGCAACTTAATTTGCCATTAAGTGTCTGCACACCCACACTTTTCTGTTGCGTTTTATATTTTAAGAATGATTCTCTGTTGTGTCTTCCTTAATCACAATTAAGAACTGAAAGAAACAATGCAATTAATAGCATATGTTGATTCACTATTCATTTTTAATGTTTTTGTTCCACCATTGTGCTCTTAAAGTTCATTTCTAGTATTTAACATTTGTCTTATAGAAATCTAGCATAACTCTAATTTTAAACCAATTGAAATAATATGCATAATGAAGCCTTATAAAGATTTGTCTTCATTCTGACTGTAGGCATTCTTCAGACTCTAATAAAGGTTGAACCTGTGCTGTGGTTTATCTTCAATGTGATGGGCAAGATTTTAGTCTCTACCTGTTTTTGTAAAGCTTGTGAGAATTTAATAATGAAGAACCTCTCTTCTCCACTTTGGTCATGATTGTCCAACTAGTTTTAAAAAGTTACTTTAAAGGTGGAGGTGGGGGGCAATGATGAAAATACACACCGCATGAATACATAAGCCTTAGTTTCCTGAAGAGATCAGGCAATACAGGACCAATGAGGGGGGAAAAGGGCATTAAGTGAAGCGTGGAAATTGTGTTCCTTAAAGATTAGAAAACACTCTCTATGCTGTGGCGCTCTTGTAGTGTAAATGATAGTCCTACCTTTGTGCCTAGCAAACGCTACCAAATCAGTGTCCCCCATGGATAAGATAATATACTTTGGCCTCAAGGCACTTTGTTTAATTGTGCCCTACCACTGAAACAACAGGACTTCCATCACGAATCATTAAATTTTTGTGAGAATTGTTGAAAGGTGACTAAGCTAAACTTGATGAGAAGCAAAGGGAAAAATTTGTCCAAAATAAGCATGTTGAAATTGAAATCTAATATAAAATGGCTGGAAAAAAATGCTTTGTGAAATTGTCTTGAAATCATGTTTTGAATATATTTTGGATAAGGTTAATAAGTGGACCAGCTTCTGCCTAATGCAGAGTCATCCGTATCTAGATTCTGTGGTAATCAGAATCACTAACTGAGAGACTCTGTCTTTGAGAGCAGAGCTGATCAGAAGTTGCAGATAAGTGAGAACAGGAGATTTAATATTATAACGTTCTCTTGAGCACTTTTTTTCATTGAAATGCACAATATCTTCTTGTTCTGCAAACTGTAAATCTTGTAGTTTCTGTCTTTAACAATTTCTTGGTTCTTGAACATGAAGTAGAATTTTGTGGAGTTTTCTACTATTTAACTGTAGCACTTAAATAATCTAAATTCTTGAGGACCATTTGGAAATATGTAATGCCAGGGATCTTATTTGAAAAAATCTGAGTTGCAGCATAAACAAAAGATTGCTGTTGTTTCATATTATTACATAGTTCATGTATAAGCTTGACTTACAGGCTTGACATTACATTTTCATAGTAGCATAACTTTTTTTTTTTTTAGAGATTTCTCTTTATTCAGAGAACTGGTGTCTAATTTTAATTCAGAATTGTCAAGTTAGTCCTACATGAATGTGCTGTCAAAGTAAATTTTCTGAATCTTCTCACTTATGAATAACTAATTAGAAAATCCCCATTTGTTTCTGATGTTTATAATGCATATGGTATTTCAACTCCTTTCATTCTTGAGAAATTGTATTTATTTTCTCTTTGTGTAAGAATTATTGCACCGTTTGCATAAAAAATTTAAAAGATCCAGTGAGATGTAATGGAAAAATTATTCTTCAGGAATCCCAAAGCCAAGGTTGTTTCTCAGTTTTGCTGGTTTACTATTTAGATCTGATTTGACTTTAACCTTGGAAACTTTTGATGTGAACTGATGGCTCTCCAGGTTTACATTTTAGTCTTATAGTTAGTGAATGCACGTTTAGACAACAGATGACTGAAAACAGGGTGGGTTATACTCAGTTGGACTTAAGTTTCATATTTGACAAGGATTAGATTTTTTTATTGCACATTACTTGAAGTACTTCTCCTTAGAAATGGCAAGTTGTAGCATCTTGTGCTAAGATTTAATTAAAAATGAGGTTATGTTTACTCAGCACATGTTGGAGTTAATTATAGATTTACTAAAATGAAAAGCTTAATGTTTTGCCAAGTCAAGAGCAAAAGCTAAGTAATTAAACAAAGAATAGGGTATGGTTTATGCTCCCAACTCATCTTTTGGCAAAGTTCTCTTTAAGAAGGGAAAAAAAACCTGTATCAGCAGTTGTCTTTACATGGGCTAGACCAAGTTTCCCTTTGTGTTTGTTGTCAGGGAACTTTAAAAACCAAGGGTTGAGTGCATTGATNGCAGTTGAATAATACCAAACAATGTAAACTGTGCAGTGCTATTTCTTTAATCTATAAAGTGAAAGTGCAAGGGACTGGGGAGCACCAGCAGTTGCTGTTGCTGAAGTGGGGTACAGATCTCTGCAAGAGTCAAAGGCAGGTTTAGCAAATGCCCTTTCTTCCCCATATAAGGAAATGTGTGGCTTCCATTTCAAATTGACATTTCCCTGTTGTCTCTTGAGACTTCTGCATATTGCATTCACTTGTTGCCATTTTGCTTTATTTAGGCAGAATCCAAAGGAAAATTTATTCATCTGCCATTGGTATTTTTAAAGTGCAAACTGCAAGGATATTTCATGGAAGTTAATAGCATATATACTCTTCATTTCATTTTGTTCAAATCCTTTTCCTTTTTAAGGCAAATTGTTTTAGAAATATAGTCAGTTTAAGCCTCATTAAAATACATTTGTGGGCTTATAAAACTTCATTTCAAAGCATTTGAGAAAGATCCTGTGAAGCTGATAAGGGAGTGTTATCCTCGTTTTACAGAATGGAAAAGTGTTTTTAACAGAAGTGATTTGCTCTAGGCCACAGCAGGAGTCAGTGTTAGCCAGATATAGAACTTGGGTGTTCCCATTCCATTTGTTAAGACCACACCTTTTTGAGGTGGATCATATTTAATACTGGGGAGGATTTAGTCTTTCCACCAGTTATTAAGAAACTAATAATTATCTCTCCATAATTAATAACCCACTAAGTTAATAGGAAATTAATAGCAGTAAGTTCAGTAAGTTTTTGTAACTGAAACAGCTTGCACTTCCAGAAGGCTGGAAGAGTTCATGAAGATGAATTTAAAAAAACGTAGCTTATAGATAAATACTAGCTCATTTTCTCTTGAATTGGTAACTTCAGTGGTAATGACATGAAGGGTTCAATCGTTATTAAAATTATAAATCAAACCATAATTGTTGGTTATTGATTTGTCTATTTATAAAGTAAACCTTGGAATGTTAATTGATCATTGCTAAGTGTTTTGCTTAGGAATTTGCTTTGCTAATTGGGGGCAAAAGAAACTTTGAGACATGAAAACTGCATATTCATTTTTCTCACTTTTTTTTAAGTTGCTGTAAAGTACAGTTTCTGTATTTACTATTCATACCAGTATTTCACTGGTAAAGACTTCTTGAATACCCAACGTAGTAATTCTGAATAGAGCTCAATATAAGGTATTTCAGTAAATCTTAATTAGAGGTATATAAACACAACTTCTTCCCTACTTCCTTTTCACAGTAGATTTCCAGTGATCATGGCTACAGCATGCCAATAATTCTACTCTTATTTAAAGCCTGGCATTAAAATATCTAGTCCTAACTCATTTTTTAAACTTGTTGTCTCTATTTTGATTTAGATCCTTCAAAATGGTAAAGGATAAATTTGAGTATTTCTTCCCCTCTCCTGTATTTCCCTTCTGCTTTTATTACTATCTCTGATTAGGGTAGATTGCTTTGATACTTAATAAAGTTCAAATTTTTTTAATAATGATTGTAACTTTAAAGCAAAGGTACAAACTGGTGCAGGCGATATTCTTTTTTTCAGAGTTGGCATAACCTTAGTCCACTCTGCTTTCCTAATTTAGTAACATGTATAAAAATATGCACGACAGGACAGGTTTGGTACTCCAGGCACCCATCCAGGAGTGTGGTGTTTTTAAGTAAATGGACTTGTGGGGATTTGAGGAAAACATAGATTAGGTTACATGAGCTTTGCACTCTGTAAGTATGTGACTATTTAAAGGAGCATGGACTTCTAAATAAAAATATCTTTTCATTATTATCATAATACGTTGTTTTCTTTGAAGTCGGTTGATGCCTTATTATTTAAAATAAGTTTTTCTTTGCGCAGATCTGTAAAATATATGCTCTGCGTCATAATTAATTTCTAGATTCAGTTTACTGTATAAAACCAAGAGTCAGCATAGTAAGGTTTACATTAGCTCTTAGGTTCAACAACAATTATTTTTTTTTTAACCTAAATAGATGCAAAACATACCCACGCTTGCCTGTTACTGTATTGTTTTTTTTCACATCAGGGTAAGTAAGGCTTCAGTAATTATGCTGTATTAATGTAGAAGCACAATAAAAATACCTGATAGTATCTTTAAGACATTCTTTTGATTTCTAGGAGGAAAAGTTTTTTTACATGTTTTTATCTTGTATAAACTCCAATACAGCCCTGTCGTGACAGCCTATAAGGACTGATTACTTTTATAAGAAAAATTTCCCATAGGAAATTTTATCAGAGTCATCTCTGGGGAGTTAGGAACAACATGGCAGTGTGGATGGTTACTGATTGTCACTGGACTTTGTGACCTAAATAGAAGTGACCAAAGCACAGGGTAGTATATTGTATGAGTGGTATTCCTTACAGATTAGCTTTTGTGCCTGTCCAAACACAGTGGAACCTATTTAATTAAAGGATGTTGGTTGTGTGAGATTTTATAACAGTCTGCTTTGCCCAAACATTTGGTTTGGGTTAAATTCTCTGGAGGACTACTAGTACTTCTGAGTGCTTTAAATTTATGGGGAAGGAAGTGAAGACAGAGAAAAAAAAAATGCCATTAAATTCCTGGAAATTTTCATTAACTGAAGTTTTTCCTGTATACCCTCACCTGTATAGTGTGTCAGAATGAGTCATCTGTGTACACAGAGCTGATCACTATTCTCTATTTGTCTGCTTGTCTCTCCTTACAGTTCTTTTTTTCCAGTTCCCCTCCTTGTTGAGGGGCTTTTACAAGCTTATTTGTCAGCATCATACAACATTTTTTAGTATACTGCAGAAGGTTCATAATGTCACTGGTTGCTGGTAGCAAAAATAGTAGTATAAACATACAGTCAGAAAAATTCTAGAGCTACATCTTAAGCTTAAAATGTTGTTCTAATGTATACTTTTGTTCCGACACTTCTTCCAGATAGGCTTCTATTGGGCGTACTGGAACTGAAACATTTCCCGTAACTGTAGCAGAAATGACGTTAAGAAACAAAAAAACTCAACAAAACTATCTCTTTCAACAATGGCCTGCGGTATTCCTCATGATGGTGTTGCACAGCAGGTTCTCAAAAATGCATGCGCTAAGTATGTATGTGTTGTAATTCATTAATCTGAAAACTAATAGGAAACAGCTGGAAGAAGCCATCAGTGTCTTTCATTGTAACATTTAAACTACGTATTCAAATATTGCTTTGTGTACTAGGCTTATTGGACTAGAAAATTCCATCTTAAAATTTGCTAGTCTAATTTAGCACAATCACTGGAAGAAGTATTTGGAAATTAAGCTATTTTAATGAGCATATTTTTAATTAAAAAAAGAACTTGTGATATGGGTCAGTGTATCATACATTTCCAAGTACCTGGAATTTTATAAAACCTAGATCTTAAAACAACTTCTGTGGTCATTACATATGTGGAAAAGTGATCAGGGACAAACTGAAACTGTTTCATGTCAATAAATTGAAGGCTAAAATCCTATTGAAGCAAAAGCCTAATGACCAAGTGTTTGAGTTTTCTGATATTAGTTTTAAAATATTTAAACGACACTCAAAATTGTAACATAACTTTACTGATTTCAATTTTTTTCTTCTTTCTTATGTGTTTTAGCAAGAAGATAATGATTTTGGGTCAATCACACTTTTTCTTAGGCTCCCACTTTGTTTTTGGTGATGCTTTAATTTGAAAAATCTCTGCCTGGTTGAGGTTTGACTGAATTTAAAACATGAAAAGTGTGCTCATGTGGTTACTGGGCTCGTTAATAAATCCAAGAGTGTCTGAGAGTAGGGTGCTATATACATCAGTATTTTAGACTATGTTAATTTCATTTGAATTCTTCATATGATTTGGGCAGAGATTGACCTGTACAGGTTCCTTTTTAGTGTGATAACTCCTGTTGGCCACAGAATCTTAGTGCAAGTTACGGTGGCATCACATGTCTGGAGAGAGACATCTTTCCAAATGACACCACGTGAGTTCTCATCACTAAAATACTTTTTTATTGTATTTTAGAATGAACATGATCTGAGAGGGTAAGACTGTCAGTGCAAGGCTACCTGTGAACTGCTGTTGCCCAATTTCTTATTTTCAATTTTGTTTTCCTCTGAAATATCAAAATCCCAGATACCTATGTTTTTAGAGCTTTGAAACTAGTTTCTGAGAAGGGACCAGTGTTGCCATTTGTTCTCTACTATTCCATGTGACATCCTTGTGAAAGTTATCATGCATCAAACATGCAGAATCTGGCCCTACCAGACCCATGCTCACCCCCCTGCCCTATTCCATTCCTTCTCTGAAAAGGAGGTAGTAAGAAGCCTGGTGAGGTGTAGGTAAAATCAGGATGGAGGAGAGAAGAGCCAACCTAATTATTACCAGTGATGCTCTCAAGCCTGTTGTGCTTCTGGCTTTGCAGTACTCCACTTGTGAAAATCAAAATCTTGCAGGATTTTGCAGGAACACGTATGTTTTCTAAGCTTTGGGCGATGGGCTTTCCCCCTGGTAGCCGTGCCCCTCAAGGGCTTTTAGTAGGAGATAAAGGAGTTGTGCCAAGATAAAGAAGTTTGAGTGGTGCTTCTGATGTTGAGGTACTTGGATGATTTGTGCATTCCTGAGAGTATGGGAGCAAACTTAACTGGATTCTCTATTATTAAGAGATTTGGTACTGCCTCTTGAATCCTGGCTCACGCTTCTGCTCGGCAGTTCTTGATTTCTCAAGTCACTGTAAGCCTTGTTTCTCCAGGGGTTTTCCTCTTGTCTGTGGGGGGTGGACAGGAATTTTGAAGATGCTGAGAGAGCTTTAAGTAATCATGACAAGCATTCATCTGAAGCTTAAAACTTTTATGGAGATGTTGGAGATCTTAAATATAACTGTAGAAGCATGGTAGTTATGTAGCATGTTCTTATGCCTTTTTATTAAATAAGATGTTTTAAGTACAACTCATTTCAACACATTTCATTAAACATAAAATTGCATAGTATTTTCTAGTAAACTCCAGTTGAGATTTCTCAGTAAACTGTTAAAATACAGATTTAAAATTTTTTTTTTTGTCTCACATACCCAAGTAACTTCCAAAATTTGCTTTAAAAAGTCAGCCGGTCACATGGCATATGCAAAATATTAAATGGAAAGAAATTTAAAAGGAAATATCAATTTCAATACCAGAGTGAGAAGAGGTCTTTAGATGATAATGAAATCAGTAATAGGGCAGCATGGAAATGCTACTACCATGTACAAATAGTTCATACAGTAATGTACAAAGTAGTCTTTCAAACATCTGACAGAAGAAATGACAACCTGAACTTTTTAGGGTATATGAGAACAGAGCCCTGATAAAATTAATCTACCCCCCTCTCCTCTCCACTCCTGCAATCATTAGAGCTGCCACTTGGGAACAGAGGGCTTCTGAAAGAACATCTCTTGACCTTTGAATATACTCCCAATGACATGCTAAGCCGGAGGCCACAAGGCAAAAGTGGGAAGTTTATGCAGCAATATATAACTTTAAAGAACATTAAGTTGTCATTGCTGCTTTGATCAGTGATAGAGTATACTTTGATAAAACTCAGATAAAGGGCTTCAGGCTGTAGCATCAAAACAATGCATTCTGTTCCTTTTAGTTTGAAAAATGTATTTCTACAGTCTGTTTTTAAAAAGTGGAATGTGCTTGTGAGAACTGATTAGACCTGGCACACAGACCTAAATAATGAAGGTCAAATAGAATTATTTGTTTTTTATGTTTTGATTGTTTGAAAACTTGGGTTTGAGATTTATGGAGCGGACTCTTTGTGACACAGTTATATACCACAGAAAAAAAAAATAACTCTGGAAGTGGCCACAGTTGTGTTTGAATTCTGTAATTATTCCATTTGTGGTGTTTGTCTTATGTGAGTTTATTGACTGCATAGCAGAAGAGAGGAAGGAGAAGTGGAGGGTCTTTGGTTACTTTTGGTCAGTCTTATTCTGTGGAGTTGAATCTAAGATGCAGAAAAGCAGACTAACAGGAGTTTAATTTTGTAGGTATGTAATTCTGTGTTGTAGTCTTGCTCTGAGTGTTTGAAGATGTTAGTTATATAAATGTATCTGAAAAGCCACGAAGACTATAAAAACTACATTCCTAGTTGATTTAATTTTATGTATTACCTGCGTGGGCTCTAAAGCTCTACAGATCATTACTCTGTTCGTAGCTCTGGCAAATCCCCTCCCACCCTCCAGATTCTTGGTGGCATCTCTGATAATCTTCGTAACTGAGGAGGTAGGATGCTTCATTGCTTGTCTGGCTGATTTGCTGTGCAACTGTCTTCAGTACTGTTGAAAATGAATGTAATCACTGTTGTATTTATTACAATAGAATGCTTGGGTCTATGTTAAGATATTCAGGAGGGTCGTTGTTTGCTTTTGTACTTTTAAAAAAAATCTAAACCAAAAAGGAATCTTTAGTATTTTTCAACTTTATTCTTACATAAGAAAAAAGTGCATTAAAGTAAAATTCATGTAAGTTACTGTAACTTCTTTTAGGGTGTCATTCCCCTCCTTTTGGAGTTTCTTCCCTGAACATGCCGAATCCTCTACTGAGAGCACAGCAAAGTCTCTCCTCTTTGGAATTCGATGCAAGGGTTTTTCCATGTTAAGGCTGGCAACAGTCACGTTCTGAGCAACGTAGCTTGGGGCTGTCATGAGGTGGATTCTCCTTCTTGCGCAATGCATGTATTAGCTTGTCTTTACTTTATGAGAGGAAGAATACGGGACTTCTAGTAAGTCTCTTCCCTTTGACTGTCTGTTCTTATAAAAATCATCACTTATTATTGAGAGTTAACACATTTTGAGAAATTAAACTGAACTTAAGTGATCATATAGTGCCTAATATCAGACTAGCTTCCTGAGTAAAGGAATTTCAGAAAAAGTTGGTTTGTAACTCATCTGTCAGTAATGAATTTTTCTGCTGACGATTCTTACAGTAAAGATCCGACTTTAATGATTGCCTGGTTCAAAGCACATGTGATATATATGAAGTTCACTTCTGAAGCTTCAGAACAGATGCTTTTAAAAATACTTGTAAAAGTTTTTCTTTTAGAACTGTTACCCAAAAGCAAACCTGAACTTAAAGGGGGTTTTAAGGTGCTCAGGGTCTCTCTCATAAACATTTGCCAATAGTTGTTCACATGGGTGAAGACAGATGTGTATTGACAAGGCTGAGACTAAACCTCTGAGATGGACAGTTGGATGTATGCTGAGAAAGATGTGTTTCATATATAAGGTGTTTGTGTTTCTGTAGTATGAAAACCTCTTTAATACAGACAATCTGTTCAATAGCACTTAGTCAGAGTTTCAAAGAACCTCAGCTTTGAACAGATATTAAACTGTGGGTCTCTTTCTCTCTGAATTTTTTAATCAGTTTGTAAATGTGTGAAAAAGGAAATAGTAGTAGTAACTGCTTTGCAAATTCCAGATTTACATTAGAAATGCGTTACTGATTTCAGTATGCTGTACCACCAAAGGGCTCTAACTTTGTTTTGCTGCACTGACTTATTTCAGGAGGGTCCTAAGCAAAGACAAAGTAAGCCATACAAGCAAAATCAGCTTTTCAGGAGGGTTATGTCCATGCTTACTGCCTTTACCAACATTGTTTTAAAATAAATAAATGGGGAAACCAGCAGTACATTGTATCCTTCACCACTAAAAGGAGGTTGGTAAAGGTTAAACAGTGTCTATCTGCTATGACAGCACATGGTTTCAAACTTGTCCATGAAATTCAGTAGTTGTTAGTTCATAGAGCCTATTCAGCTATTTAGTTTTTGGAAGAAAATTACCCGTTACCTAAACTACTAGAATAATTTGCTACTCTTTTTTCAGGTAAAAGCTGTTACTAATTTGAGACTCTCTTTTGTTGCACCAAATTAACATTTGTAACGGGAAAAAATTAGCTCTTGAAGCTTAGTTTTTGTAATTTTTAGGGTTGGGTGTTAAAAGTTAACTTGTTTTCCCCTTAAACTCTTAAGTCTTTATAAATAAAGTTATCTATGGATGTGCTTTTGTCTCTGGCTCCCTTGTTGGTGGTGGTTTGTTTTGTTTGTTTTTTCCCCCCCCCCCCCAAGCTCTCTGTAACTTATGTACAGTGATTAGCTATATTAACGGGTAGTTGATTTTACTTGTGCATTAAGCAAATGCAATTTACTAGTAGGACTTGAGTGCTCAGGGAAGCTTGGAGAACAAAGTCATACGGTCTTTGAAAGTGAGCAAACACAAATTGTTAGTGCTGTGCAAGAGAAGAATTTTAGAATGTATTGATTTCCATTTTGACCTTGCTGGCTAAATATAATTTTCTTTTATACATACCATTGTGAGAGAGTTAAAACACTACTTGTTATTGACATCCTTGTTTTTACTCAGGTAGTCTATTAAATAAATGGAGGCAAAATAAAATGCATCATTTACTGACACTAAATCTAAATGGAAAAAGCCTTTAAAGAGAATGTGTAGAACTGGAGGTATTATGTGAGATTAACTTTCCTGTGGTTCATGTCACACACACAGAGTTTGATACCTGTATTTCAGTTATCTTCATTTTATTGCAGTGGTATTTAAAATAAAGACCCGTGTTTAACTTAGCATTGCCCAAATCTGCATTAAATTGTCATTCTTTATGGAAGGCTTTGATAGCGAGCAACTGCAAGTATACTCCAGTTGGTAATTTTTTAGTGTTTGAGAGCTTTGTGGACTAAGACTACTTATTTGTGTACCTAAAGGAATGCAATTCAGAATGACTGAGTGGGGGGTTTGGAGTATAATTGCAAGCCTTACTTGTCTACTTTGTGCTGATTTGAAACACTAAACAAAAGTATCTTCCACTGATAAAGATACAGCTTGCAGCTGCTCTCAGCATTTTGAAAATCAGGGCATTGCTTGTGAGTAAGGTATCTTCTTTTTTGGTGATAATCTTAGAAACTGTTAGTAGTTGGTCCATACCATTTTCTCTTTTATAGCCACATCATTAGAGTAGCTCCTGCCCCTGCCTACCCTTCTCGACTGGTGAATTAGCAGTTCTGCTGGGTGGCCACACAGATGCTGCCTGGGCAAGTGAGAAGGAGCAAGAGAAGCTTCTGTTACTGCTGCTAGAAAAGGGCATCTGAATCCATAGTTTACATTTGAGAAAGATGCAGCTCTATTATAGTGGGAATATTTCCTGTAAATGTTTAGCTAGTCACTCCCCTGTAATTACTGTTGCAATTTGTAGTAACTTCCAGTGGCCTGGAAGAACTATTATTTTCATAAGACTTCAGTTAAGACAATCCCATCCATTAGCATTCCTTTGAAAAACAAATATGGCAACTTCATTGCTGTAAGCGTGGTACCAAACTAAAGATCTTCCTTTGATTTTTTTTTGATTTTTTTTTTTTTGCTTTCCCTCATCCCATCCAAATTTGTAGTTGCGTTTTTTTTGTTATGGAGTTTACCTTGAGGGAAGGGGTATTTTTGGTATCTCCCAATAGTAAGATAAGTGAGCATAACTTGGCTTGATATAGCGTAATACTTTTCCACTGGAAGATGAAAATCTAAACTGGACCTATTGCTTTTGTTATGCATGTAGTTACTTCTTGGAGAGGAAGAAAAAAAAAACAAACCCCATTAACCTCGAGGAAAGGAAGAAAGATGTGTCTGTTTCCGGTTGGTTGGAAACAGTTGATAGCAACAGTCACAACAGATAGGTTGCTGCTTGGATTATTTAGACACTAGTGTGGTAACGGGTTAGGAGCTGCTAGTCTATGTTTGTCAGAGAGACCAGTCCGTTGTGTTGATCTGAAGTTTTTCCTTTGAAGAAGAAAGGAAAAGCTGTCCTAGAATTTATAGCCAGGGCTGGCCCTGTCTCTGTGGCTTCCTGAACTATCCTTAATCTCTCCTTAGGATGCTCATTTTGTTTGCCTTAATTTTAAGCGATTACTGGTTTGTTGTACTTAATCAAAGCAGGGACTTACGTAGCCATCTCCAGCTGGCTGGCAACTTGAGGTCAAATTATTAGCTCTTTATTTTATCCACAGTTCTTCTGGAAGGCTTTCCTCTCCCTTTCAATGTAGTGATATTAGGGCACAGGGAATTGTAGATGATGTGCAGCAGTAAAGATGGTAAGACATAAACAAACAAGAGAAACATAACAGGTCTCATGCTTTATTCATGTCACACTTGTTTATGTTCATACTACCCAGGAACACCCAGAAAAAGGAAAACAGCTGCTCCTCAAAGGAAAGACAACAGCAAAAATACATCACTTCCTAAATAAGACTTTTCTGTAAGGTGCTAGCAGAATTTTTCATGCGACATACTCGACAAAGTACCATTCTGTCTCTTCACGCTTCATTTGGCTCCTCTATCCAAAATTTGGGATGTGATTTAATAAAACCATAGAATAATATGCGTATATTAATTTCAGACCTATTGCTTATTTGTGTAGCAAAAGTACCTTGCTGTGGGGCAGTAAAGTACTATGCAGAGTACATTAGAACAAAATGAAAGGATAGGTTGTCTTCTAAAAAAAGCCCTGAAAACTGACCAAACAAACAAAAAAACCAAAACCAAACCAAAAAAACAGCAAACATGATCATTTCATGGCCTTGAGTTACCTTTGTGCATAAACAATTTTTTTCCTCCCTATCCTTCTTGCCCTTTCACCCACCTTTTCCACTTTTCTTGTGTATGGTAATTTCTGGTATTTTTATCATCTGATTTGTTCTAACTGTTCTCATTGAGACCATCAAAATATGGAAGAAAATTGAATTCCAAACCTGCATTGGGGGGAAACACGGAGCACAGCCTAATAACCACTCTGGATGTGTGCTCTTTGTCTGGCGCTTCAGTGCTGATGCGGAGGAAAGCAAAGAGTGCTGGACCTATGAAATACAGAAGGCTGCTGGTTTTGTTAATTGAAGCTTAATTATGGTAAAAGATGGGGAACCACTGACCTTTAGAAGAGTTGAACTTAATGAGACCCTCATGCCTTGTATCTGTTTTCAGCCACCTTTAGCTGAACTAAAACTACTATTTAGCATGATTGGACTTTAGCCACTTTTCTCACCTTTGCTTGTGAGTGATGGTACAAAATAAATGAGGTTTGGTACTAAATTTGTGTGTGACATTTAGCAAGGTTGAGGAAAAAAGATTCTATTTGGGTATGCTCAGTAGAAGTATATATTTTTCACTGGGTTTGGGGTTTTGTCTGCTGCTTAAATGTCTTGGAGAAGAGTCAATATAGTTTATGGCTGAATTAGGTGAAACTGAGAATTGGGAACATCTTTGAGGTGTTACTTAGATGACTTAGATAAGTCCTGCCCCAGAAAATCTTTTTCCCTCTTCTTTCCAGCCAGGATATGTGTGTGAAATGCAACTATAAGTATTGCTTTAAAAGTAATAGATTCAAGTTTGATCAGCTGGGATAGAGGCTTTTTTCCATAGAATTTGGTTTGAACTCATATTCAGCACCTTATTTAAAAACAGGTTATTCATAAAATAGTTGCTGCAGTATCACAACGTCTCTTCCAGTCCCTCTTTTTTTTCTTTTCACGAAGTATTGAGCAAATATTAGCCTATATGGGAAAAATACAAGGAAAAATTCATCTTCAGGTCTCTTAGACTTGAGAAACAGAACATTTTTCAAGCTCTCACTAACAATACAGTAACAGATCTGCATACAGCAGTGTCAAAATGTAAATGTGATTCAATTTGCCTTCCCCTTTTTGTCCTTTAATGATGCCAGTTTTCAGTTATGGTCAAACTTCCTTGTTTGAAGATGGCAAAGGTCTATCATAAGTGCCAATTTGTGCTAGAAAATTTAATTTTTATAGGCTATGAAATGTGAGCTGCGTGGTAGGACAGTAAATGTAATGTAATATATAATAGGCTATTTAATTTGTTTCAACCATCTTAAAATCTATTTAAGTCCTCCTGAGACATCCCAGAGCAGATCTAAAGGAGATCTTTTCCATCAAGCTCTTAGTGATTTAAACTTACATTTCCTGTCCATTACGGTTTTAAACTGGTAATTGTATCACAATTCAAATTCACAGGCATGTACAGAGACCTGTGTTTTTTTTCTAATGGGACAGGTAATAAGCTTTTTAAGTATGAAAGACTTCAAACACCTTTACTCACCATTGCATGGTTTTACAGGTCTAATAGGAAAATGCATCTTGTACTCAGGTTCACGGAAGTTGATTAAAACATTATTTCAAGGGTCAAGAACAGTAGCCACTTTTAGTACCTTCTATTCCTTTTATGAAGCAACCGACTTTCCTTTTAGACCCCAGGATAGAGAGGGATCACTGGGTGCATGAAGTCCAGTGCTCCACCATCAGAGTAAGTCATCACAGTGCTTGATTCTGTAAGGATTCGTAAGAATATGTCCCTCTGGGTGCCACAAGCTGGAAAACATTACTCCATGGTATATAGCAAAGATTTTTAGTACGGAGTGCTGGAGCCTTGGAAGAGCGGCAGACTGCTGACATTGCAGAGTGAATGGCAGGCAAGAGACGATGGCTTCTGTGTCTCTTTGGTAGCAGGGTGGCAGATGTAAATTTTTGTATGAGAATAGCAAGATCATCATTATTTCCTACAGTACAAAGGTGTATTAACATACTTTCTTGCTCCTAATACAGTGCTGGCTATATATAGAAGTCGCATTAGTTATTTTCACTGGTGGCTCGTTATCGTTAGGTGATGAACCAGTACAGCCAGGCCTTCTCTTCCTTCATCATTTCAAGCAGAGGCCTGACTTGCAGCATCTTCTTATCATGCTTATTTTCTGTTATTTTTCATTCCATTTAAATAACTTAAATCTAAAAGTTCTTGCTCTTCTTCTGGTGTGATAATTTCTCTGTCATATTAGCAGTACTTAAATGCTTTTATCGACAGCAAACCAAAACCCAGTTGCTTGTATTGTTTTTTTTTGTGTGTGCTTTTTTGTTTTTGTTTTTGTTTTTTTTTTTACCAAGGTAGGAAATGGAAATTCTGAATAAAGTAGACACTTGAGGAACACCACCAGTAGTAATGTTTTCCCCATCCCAGTAATTTGCCATGAGATGTGATACTGGTGTGTTACCATCGACCAAGAAATTTCATCAAAGAAAGATAAGCCAGTATAACATGATTTACATTTGGAAAGATCTGGGTTGCATTGTCATTCTACTTTCTATTTATGTTCCAGCCAATGATTACTCTTGGTTGCTCTTTCCCCTTAGAAGAGTTGTCCTAAGATACCAGAATGCCGAGTTCAAGTTAACAGGACTTTTCTGAACACAGGTTCTACATTTCTTCTCCAACTTCAGGCTGCTATCCCAGAAAACGTCTTATTCATTGAGAATCCTCGTGCTTGAGCTTGCGATTTGATATATAACCCATTTTTTCAGTATTCTGGGATGGAAATTTTTTAAGCAGCCTCATTTCATGGATGTGGTAATTTTCAGTGCTTTGTCCTTGTTCCCATGAGGTATTCTGTCTCTGTCCTCATACACAGCATTATTCTTACAGGAAAAAATGATGCAAAAAGCTAATTTAATATTTGGTCTGTCCTCCTAATTTCTACCCCGTGTTGACACCAGTTCTTCATTTCTTGCTCTTTATTTCTTGTTGAGAAACCTTTTGTTTGTCTGTGAGTTCCTATTTTCCTGGCCTCCTGGCAGTTTTAATTTAAGTTCTGCGGCCTGACCTCTAAGTACCAGCTCTCTTTGCTGATCAGTCCCTTTTTCCATTCCTTGTAGGTTCTCTGCTTTCTCTTAATACCCTGCTTTGAGGTGCATTCTCATGCAGGTAGGTCTGTAGCCCTTTCCTGTCCCCTTTTTTCCTTTACTTGGATGGAAAGACTCAGCGTTTGATTTAAAGTAAATCCATACCTTCCATACACTCAAATCCAATTGTGTATGTGTTTCATATATCTTTGGATGAAATTTTGGGTTATGGCCCAACAGGGAAAGGTGGGATTGCTCTTGAAATGTAAAGAAAACTGTTTGTTACTTTTGAGTTACGCAGCTGGTGAGGCCTGTACCCCCCCAGAAGGTTAAGGAAGTTTGAATTGCCTTTGGCAGTTGTTATATGTTGTATAGGCTGCTTACTTCCAGATGGGTTTTTTTCCTTCATGTAAAACCATGGGAATTAATTTTAAAAACTGGCATTTAGAACACCTGAATCAGAAATAGATTTTTTTCTTTTTTCCTGATGCTATGTATGTTTATACAAATACAATCAGTTTTGTTAGAAGGGCAGTAATTTTGGAAATTTCCTGAAAGTCTTTCAAGGTTTCACTTTTTTTTAATTTAAAAAAAAAAAAAAAGGTACACCGATGCTGTTTTTCTGTGTGTTGAGAAACAAACCTATTTGGCAACCCAATGTGTACGATGACAGTTCACTTGTCCCTTTCTCCAAGTTGTTGGGAAAGCTGTTACCATGAATGCAAAGGCTTTTTGGAGCCACAGTGTAATCACTTCTGAATCTTCTTATTATCAAGGATGAAAAAGATTGATTAATTACTTAATTGCTGGCAGTTTTAGAATACAGTCTGAAGTATTTACGTGTTCATCTGTGTCACTGAAACCACCTTCAGAACGCTGTAGGCAGGACTCTGGGTATAAGCCTGTGTTTAAGTTTCTGCAAAGTAAGGTAGTGTGTGGATTTACAGTCTGTCAGCCACTTAGTGGGTACTCTGCCATGAACAGAATTTTACCATATGGCCAAGCCACAGAATTGCCCAGTTATCTGGGAAGGCAGTAATCCATGCAGATGGACACGGCTGAAACACTTGAGCCCAAGAACCTGCACAGGAACTTCACGTTTGGACTCGGGTCTCTCCGAGTTAGAGGTTTAGCAAAGCTACTTGAGGACTTTTTTTTTTTCTGGCTTCTGATATCAAAATGGGTCTTGGTGCTCTGCCATGCTGATTTTGATGGTGTTAATCCTAGAGCTAATATAAAATTTAAATTATACATTTATGAATTTCATTTAAATGTAATTGGAACTCCTCAGTGTGGTTTAATGGTGATGTATAATGCTTGTGTCTCTTATCCTTGGAGGCAGGAGGGTGGGGTGGGGAATCTCTGAATAAAAGTCCCTTCTTTCTCAGTTCTTTTTGTTTGGGAATAGCTATTTTCTCTTCTGGGTCTGCCTGAAGTTTCCAAAGTCCTCCTCTCATACGTGTCCTAGTGCTTGATGAGGTGATAGCAAGAGAGAGATTTGTAAGGCTTTTGCTGTGTTTGTTAGCCAAGGCATCCTTCGCTATTTATGTTGCAAGATTTTTTAAAGCATGGATAATAGTATTTAGTAAGTAAAAGCTTGAAAAACTTATTAATGGACTGTTTATATTTTGCGTTATTCCTCTTTATTGTTTTCCTTTGCTTTAATGAGATTGAAACCAATTGGGTGTCATTAGTAAATGTCTGAGCATGTTCTTCAACATGAGCTTTCAACGCTATGGTGGGGAGTCTGGGGGTTATATCTTTAATCTGATGGCACTTTAAGTTGTTCGGTTTACTTTTTAACTTCATCATGGGTCGGTGGGTGTTTCTGTAACATATGGCACTGTATGTTGAAAGTGGATGTTTACATCTGGTATCCATTGGAAGATTAAGGTAGAGAGGATGAAGTTTTGAGCAAGTATGTGTTTTTTGGATGAAGGATAAAGTGAGAATACTTTTATTTCCTTTTAGATTTGAAACATATCATTCTAGCAATGCCTTTGAAACTCTGCCAGCTTTGCCAACTGTAACATTTATGGGATTTTGGACCTAAACTGAATTAGAAAACTGTTTTTAGTGGCAGAGAAAAAGGTTAGTGCATGAAAATAGCTAGGCCTATTATTGACTGCATGTGGTCAGTGGTTTGGCTGAATGTAGGTGGCTCTTTTCCTGTCACTGTTTTCAAGCATATGGCTTTGTTTGTGATGAATATAAAACTCATTTTTAAAGAGTTCTACTGAAGTTCTTTTGCACAGTAGTCTTTTGCTATTTAGTAGTAATTATTTTGCTTTTGCCATTCATTTTCAATCTTGTAGTAAAAAAAAAACCCCACTTTTAAAATAAAGCTTATGATTCTGGTTGACATCAAAACTAAGAGGTTTGATGAATATGGTCATCTGTGTGTAGCAGCTGGTTCTGTCAGTAATATTTTATAACAATGCATATACTATGTTGTTGATTTTTTTTTTTATTGTAGCTAATGCTGTGTTTGTTTGCAGTGGGCAGAAACTCCTTTTAAATGTGCACATGCATTTTGTTTAATTAGTACTTCTGTGAAAATCTCTAATACTGAATTATAACTTCCAGAGGTTTCCCAAGGTCACCTTCAGATTTGCTGTTTCTTTTTCCCATAGTGTAGAAGACAGCTTGAGATTAACCTAGTGTTTCGTTTTCTTCTTTGGGTGTAGTATACAAGGTGCTACCTCAGAGCTCCAGGAATAGTGAATTTTCTAGCTCTTGCTGCAGAGAGAGCTTAAGGGCACAACAGGTTCTCTTTAGCTTTAACTTAAACGGTGTTATCCTATTTATATCTTAAAAAAAACAACCAAAAAACAAACCCAAAAAAACACAAAAACAACTGGGTGATAGAGCTGTAAATTGTGCAGATTGTGGATTGTGTAGATTGTCTGGTGTTTTCAGTGTGGAAAATTCTAGTGAATCTTGTTTTAGCAGCTCTCAGATGCAAGGGCTGGTTGCATTCAGCTGAGAGCAAAGTACATTTGGTGCTGCAAGATGCTGAGAACTTCAGTAAGAATTAGAGGCACCAAGCACTTTATGAGTTGGTTCTATTGCTGTAACGCATTTAAAAACAAAGCAAAACTGTTTACAGTTTCCCCATGTTTGGGGAAAATAATTTATAGAATTATCCAATTTTTAGAGTAACTGTAAAAGCATAACTAATTAAACAATGAGATAACCTGCTTAATATATTTGTCAGTCCGTCCTTAGAGAAGTGCATCCTGGTCCCAAAGGCCAGACACAGGGAAAAATCACTCTGTTGCACAAGTGAGGCTACTTCTGTGGTCACGTGTTGCAGACTTTGAAGAACTTCGTTTGTTACCTACATAAAAAAAAAAAAATTGGACAATACTATTTAAAACAGGAAATGTACTTCTAAAATTCTTAAAATGTTAAAAAAGAAAATCTCTATAAGCTGTAATTATTGCAACTATAGGTTAGAACTTACTGTAATATCTTCCTACAATATAACTTACAGATTATTAAGAAATTTCTTTTCTAATTTAAACTAGGTCTTTTGAATTGTATTATGAAGACAGAGCTGTTGTTCCTAAGCATGCTTGGTGAAAGACTGTCACTAAGCAAGAAGTGCTATGCGTGTATTTGTAAGTCTTATTGCAAGAAAATCTTAAGTAAGGTGGATATAAGCATTACATTCTCATATGTTTTTTTTTTTAAAAAAATCATTTGAATTTGCATGAGTTTGGGGTCATGCAAAACACCCTCAATAACAGCACACTATGTAATGTGTTTTGTTTTGGGGTTTGGTTTTATTCCTAATTCTAATTTGGGACCAGGAAACTGCTAGATATTTTTGACAGTAGTAATTGTCACAATTCAGGAATGCTCTATCTTGAGAGATCTCATATTTAAAAATACTGCATAACTGATAGCTGTTCCTCAAAAAAGTCTTGAAATAGAAAGATGATGGAGATTATTAGTGTCAGTTCTGAACACAGATTGATAGAACAGTATCTTAGAAAAACAGCACAGCTAATTGACCTTTGTTTTCAATTTATGTGAGATATTTTTTGTGGTCTTGTTTGTGAAAATAGCTACACTAGTAATTCTCAATGCCACCTGTTTGGATTGTAGAGGTTGGAGACCTGAGGGAGCTGCAAACGCTGGATATTTCAACCAATCGTTTGATAACGTTACCTGAAAGGCTGCATATGTGCCTTTCGCTGCAGTACTTGACTGCAGACCGAAACCACCTGTGGTATGTTCCCCGCCACCTGTGCCAACTACCAAGCCTCAATGAGCTCTCCATGGCTGGAAACCGCCTTGCATTTTTGCCACTTGGTGAGTCACCACTGTCGTTGGGCTGGGGGGTGGGTCAGACAAAAGACAGGAAAACAAATTTTCCATCCCCAAAAGAAAAAAACAAAACCAAGTGATTTTCTTTGGTGGTTGCTACAAACTCTGTTTATGGAGCTGTCACAGTGATCATATTGTTGGAAAATATGTTAATAAACAAAACAGAAAAAAAAGCAGGTTAAGATTTCCTGTCTGTTTTAAAGCAATAGGTCAGCTATCAAATTTGCTTTATTTTTAGCTAACTGAGGGGTAAAAAAGTATAAATGATGTTTTGTTTAAATATAGTACTATGTAATCTGAGTTCCACCACTTTGGGTAATGATTGTTTCTGTTTGCTGGATCTGATGATTTAACTAAGATTCTTCAGCTAGGGTTTAAAAATTGCTGTGGAATCCCAGTAACGCCACATAAATTACTTCTCATCTTTACAAATGTCAGTACTGCATACTCTAGCAAAGGTTTAGTTTATGCTGTGTATAGGTATCCATCAAAACTTCATGGTAGTAGCACAGGAGAGAATTTATCTGCCTTTTTCTCAACTCTTTGGAAGTTTGGAAGTGTCAAAGCAGGTCTTCAAGAGTAGGAGGTGCAGTCAGTGTGGGGTTTGTTGTGGGAAGTAGTTGTGTTGTCAGTAAGCGTGGACTGTATATTCTGTTTGTGAAAAGCAAGTCCTCTTCCCTGTGTTTGTTATTTCTTAGCCCTGCCGTGAGCTAATCGCTGCAGGAATACAGACACACACGCAGATCTGTCATGTCATTTGAGTAGCCATTAATAGTTTTTCTAGAATACAATGAGAGTTTGGTGTTAATTAGGTGCGGATGAAGTTATGATAATCACAATGAAAAGAAGCTGAAAATTTATGTGGCTAAAAATGAGATAATTTCTAAATTAATCACATTTGTATAGGTGTACCTCAATTTTTTCAGTACTAGCAACTCAGTCTTTAAAGAAGTTCATGATCTTTCTGATTTTCTTAGCACCTTAGTTTATATTACTCAAAAGTAAGTGGAAATAATGTCTCCAGACAAAGGGTTTTGGTTATGTCCCAACATATGTCATTATATAAATGAGAAAACAAGTTCCAGGATGCATCATCCAGATTCCACAGTACTAACTAAAGCAAGCAAAGTAATTTCCCTTATTTTGCCAGATATTTCTAACTGCATTTCACGAGACAGGAAGTTGAATCTTTTCAATTTTGCAAAAATAAGATGCTGTTCAGTAAGATGAGATGTAGAATATTAAAGTGTAAAAGTTTTTGCTGCTTTTGCACTAGTAGCTTATCGAGTGAGCTATGACCTGGATGAGCCATAGATCTGCTGAAGTGTTTTAAGTTCAAAAGGAGGAAATAAATCTCTAATATAATGACACACCTTCTTTTTTCTTTATTTTTAGACTCAAATTCAAAACATTCAAAAGGAACTTTTAAAATAACGGGAAACATCAAAGACTGTCAATTGACCTTGTTCAGTAGTTCTTAATAGTGACTCACTCGTGAACATTTGGAGATAATTTGCTATCTGTGGATATGAAACTGAATCATAAATCCTGGAGTTCAGAGGAAAAGCAGCAGAGTATAAATGTAAATGTTTAATCCTTCCTCTGAAGAATCAGAAGGCTTCAGAGTGGTCAAGTTGTGATGAAATAAAGTAGAAGAGAGAGTTAGTGCATTGAAAAGCAAAAAGATTAAATCTACCTTCTGTTGTATGGGAAAATATTTTTCTTGGAGTATTACTGCAGTTAAGGCATAATTGTAGCATTATTTCTGCTAGCTGCACATGTTGGCTTTTTTTTTTGGTGTGGATTCTTACATCCAACTTTATGAGTTAATGACTGAATAAGAACGTTAAATAGCAGTGAAGAATGCTGTGGAAATATCTATAAGTGATACTGAAGCAAGAATTGTCAAACAATTTTTTTCTTTCTTTTTCAATTAGGGAGTTAAGTTGAAAAGCAGACATTTTATTCATCTCCTAACAGAATGGGTGGGTTTTTTTCCTCTTTTTTTTTTATTAGATGTTGCCATGTTAGAAGAAATATGTTTGGAACATATTGCTTAATGCTTTTTAAAGTGTGATTTACTTTATTTCATATGGTGGTTGACATCTACTATGCCATGGAATCCATTCTTCCTCATCTAAGTATGTCCCATGCAGCTGCCAGTAGAGCCTCTTGTTAAGTGTAATGGAAATCTGCGTTGTCCTGTTCCTAGACTGATAGGTGTAAGATTTATTCCAGCAGTAGCACAGTACTGTCATAGCACTGCTGGATAGGTACTATATAGTTTTTTTGTCCTGTACATTCTTTTAAGTTTGCGGGCACATGCATCTTAAGAAGAAAATTATAGCAGTATTAATCAGTTTTACAAAAGACAATAAAAATACCCAATCCCACTCTCACTTTCAGAACTGGTACATAAACAAGCATATGGGTAAACAATAATGAATTAGTCATTTTTTCTGCAGAATACACTTAATTCTTGGATATGCCAGTATTTAAAAAAAAAAAAAATCAGCTGATGAATATTCTACTTTATATGCACAGAAACAAGATTGCGTGGATCTGAGCCTTTGGGCCTTCCTAATAATTTTTTTAAAAAAAAAAAAAAAACAAACAAAATTGTATCTGTAAGTTGAACTGGCAACTGCATCCTTGACAGTCCCATTATTGTCATAATAAATGGCCTTAGGAATACTGTTCTTGAATGGCAGATGGAACTACTGACCATTCTATATCAATCTACTTAAAATATAAATTATCCTTTGATAGAAATTTAACTTTAAAATTTTACCATTAGAAAATGCTCCAATGCCTGAAAACAAATTCCATTGCAAGCAGAAATTTGAATCTGATGACATTGGAAAAAAAAAACAGTTTTATGTAATAAAGTACAAATATAATGAAA